>CM019154.1:28777061-29124345 GCA_009733165.1 Naja naja | reverse complement strand
TGAAGGAAGCAATAGAAGAAGAGCCTCTTCAGCAGAAGCTACCAAGTCCTCAGCAGCAGCCATGAAGAAAATTAACAAGGCCACAAGCCATCCTGATGTGGAAAAGTCCACAACAACTCATTGTGAGCAAATAGATTCTGAGTCAGACTGTAGTGAGGTGGAGGAAGGAATTTATAGACTCAGAATGGAGCGGAAGAAAGACCTGGGAAGAAAGAGGCAAGATTTCTGCAGAGGTTGTGGGGAAGCCACCCCGCGCACTGAATGCAAGTTCCTAGATACCATCTGCCTCCGTTGTGAAAAAAAAGGACACCTAGCAAAGTCTGCAAATCATCCAGAACTCCACCCAACAGAAGGAAGTTTCCTGACAAAATTCAAGCCCAACAACCTCAGTGAGAAAATGGGGTGCAGCACAAGCAAAGGGGAAGAATGAAACTCATCAGACAGTAACTATTGGTCATTCTTCTTCTATCAATAACAGAAAAGTGCATGTCAAGGTACTAATTGAAGGAAGGCCTTGCCAAATGGAAGTGGACTCAGGCTCATATTTATCTATGGTGTCATGGGACACTATTCACAGACTACTCCCAAACATTCAGAAGAAGCATTTCAAGAAGCAAGCACTGACTCTTAAAGACTACCAAGGGAACAAGATTCCAGTAGTTGGAACAAGAGAATTCAACGTGAAGTTCAAAGGCCACACCAAGCGTTGCCCCTGACCATCATGGACAAGGATGGCCCAAGCTTGCTGGGACTTGAGTGGTTCAATCCACTAGGCATCGAGGTGACTGGCATCAATCACGTGAGCAACACTGAATGGGAGGCCTTGAAGTCTGAGTTTCCAGAGGTCTTCAGCGATGGATTGGGCAGTATATAGGGACCCCTATCACTTTCAATCTAGATCCCAAGGTGCCAATTCGCTTAAAGCCCAGAAGGGTCCCATTTGCCTTAAAGGAAAAATTGATGCACAATTAGATAAACTAATAGCTCAAGGGTTTTAGAGCCCACTGACCACTCAGGTGGGAGACACCCATAGTCACACCAGTCAAGACTGATGGGTCAGTGAGAATCTGTGGAGACTATAAGGGGACATTGAACCATGCTTGCTTCAACAGGCGCATATCCAGTTCCAGTGGTGCATCATTTACTACATTCACTTGGCAGGGGTACAGTCTTTGCCAAATTGGATCTGGCCCAGGCATATCAACAATTAACAGTTGATGATGCCACTGCAGAGGCCCAAACCATTGTGACTCATAGAGGTGCTTTCAAATGTAAAGGTTACAGTTTGGAGTAAGCGTGGCACCAGGCATCTTCAAAGCCTTATGGAAAGGATGCTCCAAGGACTGCCAGGGGTAGTACCTTACTTTGATGATGTGTTAATCTCTGCTGAAAATGACTCAGTTACAAGAGAGACTCAGAGAAGTCCTTACCAGATTCAAAAAGCGGGGTTAAAAGTCAAGGAAGAAAAATGCACTCTTAGAACTGACAAGGTTGAGTTCTTGGGCTATATGATTGACAAGCATGGTATCCACCCCACAGATGCCAAGGTTCAGGCAATCAAAGAAGCCCCTAGACCAAAATGTAAAACAGATTTGCAAGCCTTCCTTGGACTCATTAACTTTTATCACATGTTCCTACCTCAGAAGGCAACCATTGCAGAACCACTGCACAGATTATTAGACAAAAAGTCTGCTGTGGGTCTGGGGCAGAAAGAACAATCTGCATTTAACAATATTAAAGACTAATCACGTCTGATGCTGTACTGATACAGTTCTCTGAGAATTTGCCTGTTGTACTGACTTGTGATGCATCCCTTTTGGAGTGGGGGGGGGTTGAGCCACAGGCTTCCCAGTGGGAGGAAGCTCCTATTGCATTTACTCTCTGCACCTTGACCAAAGCAGAGAGGAACTACAGCCAACTGGACAAGGAAGCCTTGGCAATTGTTGCAGCTGTCAAGAAATTCCATGAGTATTTATATGGGAGAACATTTACCATTGTCACAGATCACAAACCTCTGTTAGGCATTGTGGCAGGAGACAAACCTAAGCCCACTATCCTGTCACCAAGAATGCTGAGGTGGACTGAATTTCTTGCTGCTTATTCATACAAACTCATCCACAGGCCTGGCAAAGACATTGGGCATGCAGATGCTTTGAGTCGCTGCCCACTTCCTTCTCACACTGAGGACTTTGCTCCTGAGACTTACACCTTTTTCTAGAAACTGTTGCCAAGCTTCCAGTACATGCTGCTGAAATTGCCAGAGAGACTGCCAAAGACACTGTATTGGCTCCTGTTATAGGCTGGATTAAGAAAGGTTGGCCTCTTCAAGATCTACCTCAACTTGCCCAACCTTTTAAATCCAGGCAAACTGAATTATCTGTATTAAGAGGATGTATTTTGTGGGGTAACAGGGTGGTTATTCCTAAAACTGCAAAAGAGGTTTGGAAATGTTACATGAGGGTCATCCAGGTATTGTCAGAATGAAGGGATTGGCCAGGAGTTATGTATGGTGGCCAGGTATTGACAAAATGGTTGAAAACTGGTTGCATCTTGTCCCAACTGTCAGGTAGTCAGGCCTGCCCCACCTCTCACCCCACACAGGAATGGGAATGTCCTAGGGGCCCATGGTCCAGGATTCACATTGATTTTGCTGGCCCTACCAGAGGGCACTTTCCTTATTATAGTTGATGCATATTCCAAATGGCTAGAGGTTATCCCTATGGCATCCACCACAACTGAAGCTGTCATCAAACAGCTTAAAAAGCTTTAACTCACGGGTTACCTGATGTGCTTGTTTCTAACAATGGTCCTCAATTTACATCCAACCTTTTTGAATCATATCTAGCACAACAGGGTATCAGACATGCCCTGACAGCCCCTGGGCATCCTTGACTAACGGCCGGGCTGAGCATATGGTGCGATTTACCAAGGAAAAACTTCAGCAATTGGGTCCAGGGGATATCACTGAGAGAGTTGAAAAACTTCTCAGTGTTCAGCATATCACTCTCAACCCTCAACTAATTTGTCCCCAGCTGAATTGTTGATGGGTAGGAAACTCAGGTCTCCCTTGACCTTCATCCCACTTACGCACCCAAGCACCACTAGATTCCACTAGCAAAATTAGCACATTCACTGTGGGTGATTCTGTTTATGCTAAGAACCTTATGGGTGAACCATTATGGATTCCTGCTGAGATAACCCAAATCACAGGCCCCAGGTCTTACAGGGTACAAACGGAGGATGGTGTCCTCTGGAGCAGGCACATTGATCAGTTAAGATCCAGAGCCTCAGGAGCATTGCTTTTGCTCCTCTCTGGTTCCCATACCTACTGCCTCTTCTAGGGGAAGGGGAGGATCATGAGTGTAATGAACAAGCAAGAATCAACCCCATGTGTAAAGCTAACACGACAGGAACCATCCCAAAACCTGTCACAATACCAACAACCATTTTCACAAATGGAAGATTGCACATCATTACCTGATTTAGGTGCTGACATTGGGTTGGAGATGGATTGGGAGGAGAGACCAGGTTGTAGTAACCAAACAGGTTCTACCATTACTACAAGTCCTAGTAAGGAAATGTCAGCAGACATTTCCTCCCTCACAGTGAGAACCTTAAAACATCTGAACCACGTGAGGTCTCAGCATTACACGTAAGAGCCCCACCTATTTAAAATACATTAGATAGGCTGGGGTTTGAGTATGGACTGAACCTAGTGGGGAGAGTTGTATGCAGGTTTATCTCATTGGTCAGTGACTTACAACTAAAACTTAAAGAATTAATAAAAGATTGAAAAGAAAAAGAATTGGCTATTGGCCCCCATTTAAATATATTTATAAATGCATGGGCTAATGAATGGGCAATAAAACATACCCTCAAAGGTCTGCAGCCCGGCCAGTTAAATGTGTATTTGGAGGTGTAGACCCCAAAGGCATTTGTTGTGGTAGTATGGTTTAAAGTAATGAACCTTGTTCCTAGTGAGGAGAGGGGTGTGAACTACTGCCACTGTTTATTTATTGGTTTAGTTGAACTGTTCTTGTAAAAATGTAAAGAAATGAGAGTTAGTTTAAAAAGTCTTGTGGAAACCCTGCTGCACTCCTGATTGGCCCTGGCAACTGTGGCTGCTTTGCTTTATAAGTAGCAACTGCAGCCCAGCAAAAGTGGGTTCATTCTGAGCTGTAGTCTGTAAACAAAAGCTTGAAGCACTCCGCGTCTGTCTCTTCATGCAAACTTAACAGATATCATTCTGTCTGTATTTCTGGGCTTCTCCTACAGATTCTTGAATATTTAAGTCAATGAACTCTGAGGTTTCTGAAATAGAATACACTTCTGCCTTTATTTTAAAAAGAGTAACTGTTTTTCTCTCTACAACAGGGTTGTCAAACACTGCCCGGGCTGGATCGTCATTGTAGCCCACACCACAACCAGTTCAGCGAAAGGAAAAAGAATCTGTCGTCATGTGGCAGCCATTGACAGAGTTTGACATCCCTATGCTCTCTAGAAAAAAGGAAGTTTGGAGAAAAAATCCTACTTTGATCCCAAATCATGCCTTGGTCAATGTGAAAGTCAGAGGCTACTGACTCTCAGGAAATGTGCTTTGGGGACCTGCCTGACCATTCACTACAGGCAATTAATCTAATTAAAAAATGGGGCTGGGGGCTTTGAAGATTTTCAGGAATAGACTGGACTCTATTGGGAAACTACTAGCTATGAATTCCCACAATGAGCAAGGGATTGTAAAGAGGCTGCATGGACCTTTGACTTTCTAATATATTCAAGCAACCAAGATTCCAAATTTACAAGTGATTTCCTTGGAGCAAATCCCTCTGATTTTTTTAGAAGTCAAGTTGCATTTCAGCTGGAAAAAGTCCTGCTGCTGCCAGAAACTGTTGACAAAATTGAACTACATACTTTAATGCTCCAAAAAAACATATTTCCCATGTTCCTACAGCACCTTATTTATATTCTTTTAATTTAATTAATTTAAATTACATTTAACATTAAATCCAAAGTGGTAGATTAACCTTGATTTTTTTGAGTTTTTAAGTTGAACCTTGCTTCTCTGTTTCCTTTGCAATAGTCTGTTTTTTCTTTTCTGATCTAGATATTTATAACACTTTAAATGGAAACATTTGTCACCTAAATGCTAACTATAATTTAGCTGTACGTGTTTGCTGGATTTCCAACCACAGAAGACAGACATTTCACAATAATTCATGACTGCTTTGATGGAATGTCAGATTGATTACTCTTAGTCAACTTTAGTCAAATATATTATCACATAATGGAAGTCTCCAATCATTATTTTTTATTGGTGGACTCTTAATAATTAAATGAAAAGCATGGAACATTTATAAGTACATCAATCATTTCCAGATAAAAGAAAAAATAGTACTTCTAAATCTATCTGTCTGTCTTGGCTTATCTACAATTCTTATTGACTCACTCCAAATGATTTCTTTTAGGGAGGTTTTGACATGAGGTAAACGGAGAACATTATTTCACTTGGTAATAAAGGACCTGTCAAAAACCCTCTTTATAGTTGACTGTGAATGGTATGTGGACTGGTAGAATTGTGACTTTGAATAGTATGTAGATTGATACAATTTTTATTAGTGTTAGAATCTCCAAGAAGAAGCCATCATATGAAGGAGGGGGTGTGTGGTTAGGCCTATAGATCTTCTTGATTGATTTTGCACAATACAACATTTGTTATGGAAGGAAAAATATCTATGCCTGACTCCTGTATACATTGGTCTGCCCTGTGATTTGGAACTCTGGTTATGAAGAATTTCAGAAGGTTCAAACATTGCAAATATTCACCTATAAATCTTGGATATTTGCAATGGCAGCAAAACATAGGAGTCATGCAATTTTGTTGCACCCTTACATTTCTGTGTTGCTTGTACCCTCTCTTTATGCAGTGCAGATATAAGGAAAGCCAGAGAGGAAATTAATATTTTATGCATCCAAAGGAAGACTTATGCTTTGGGCAGCTAAATACAATGGTGGGATTCAAATAATTTAACAACCAGTTTGCCCAGGATCTGGTTGGCTGTTGTGGGAAGCATGGCCCATCCCCATCCTCCAGCTCCGCCACACATGTGGGATGATCTTCTCATGATGGCCAACTTGACCCTGGTTGAACTGGTTGTCAAATAGCCCCCCCCCCATGAAAGTGAATCCTGGGTACGGCACTGCACTGCAATGGAGAAACAGGCAATGGAGTGGCCAACACAAGGGAAGGAGGAGGAACTGGGAGAAGAAAGATGGAAAGCAGCCTTCTCCTTCCCTCACACCAGCTGCTCCATTGCCCGTTTCTCCATTGCAGTGCAGTACCCAGGATCCACTTTGATAGCCAGGGGTGGGGTGTGTGGGTAATTTAACAACTGGTTCACTTGAACCAGTGTGAACCAGCTGAATCCCACCATTGGTTAAATACCATTATTTTACTGCTATGCTGTACATTTATATGGTTGTGAAGATTAGAAAGTTGAGATAGAATTCTAGGAAATATTGCAATTCAGTTGCTTTCTGATATCTTTGCTTGAAGAAGCACACACCTTTAATTTAAAGAACATCAGTTTGGACAAGACAACACCTGTCCATTCATTAATATGCTTCTGCTTCTGCATACAATAATATCCCATCTTCCATGGATCATAAGTGAGGTAAGTGTGGCCTACAGTCAACTAGAGAGAGTTAAGGATAAATGGTTTTAACCTACAGCTATTCATGAATTTGACCTGGGTTAAAATACTCTCTTCTGACCTGACAAGTAATAAAAACATCAAAGCCAAGTTGGAAATGATGCAACTGCCCGGCTTCACTTAGTCTTCTTGCAGGAAAAAGAATCTGGGCTATGGAATGGATAGAAATTCAGGCTACTTATTATGAAACTCAACTGTCAGATTTCTGGGATTCACTAAATACACCTCCCTGAGTGGCTTCAGAGACTGTTTGCATGATTGTCCTTCTGATGTTATTTATCAAATCTATATGCCACTCATCTCATAGTGTGAGGCGACACTGAGCAGAACCTGAATGTTTTGTGAAAAACAGGGCTTAGAGCACTGCCTTTATTTTTCTCTCTTTGCTGGGCTGGAGTTAGAGATACTATGAAGTTCTGCAGGAAAACTCACGGTGCCTCATGAAATACAAGCCCATTGCTGGAGAAAGTGAATGAGGATTCTGTGTTCTAAAATGACAGTTCTATCCCAGGGTTACTTGTGCATTCTCAAAAATTCTGCTAAGAGGATCTGGTTGGGTTAACAGTCAATTAGGTTGATCATGGCATATGAAAATGGGCCACTATAGGGAATGGTTAGTACAGGTAATCCTCGACTTGAGCCCAAAATTTCTGTTGTTAAGTGAGACATTTATTAAGTGAGTTTTGCCTCATTTTATGGCATTTATTGCCGCAGTTGTTAAATGAATAACTGCAATTGTTAAGTTAGTGACAGAGTTGTTAAGGGAATCTGGCTTCCCCATTGACTTTGCTGGAAAGAAAGTTGCGAAAGGTGATCACATGTCCCTGGGACATGACAAAGGTCATAAATATGAGTCAGTTGTCAAGCTTCTAAATTTTAATCACATCATCATGGGGATGCTGTAATGGTTGTGAGCAGGGGTGGGATTCTACCTGGTCGGACTGGTTCTATAGAACTGGTTGTTATGATTCTGCCCAGTTCGGAGAACTGGCAAACTGTGCCACTGGCTGGCCCTGCCCCTCCCTACCCTGCCCACTCACTCCTTACCTGGTATGCACGCCATCAAACTTGCCTGCTAAATTGCTATTTTTCCTTTTTTTTTTAAACCATCAGCTGTTCTGCTGTGCCAGAAGATTTAGATTAGCTAGAAAGCAGGAAATCGTTGGATTTCTTTCTTTTAACTAATCTAAAAGCAGAGGTGAACTTCCTTAGGACTGAAGCTTCTATTTTTCAGTGCAGACTCAGGTAGCAGATTGCAGATAGATAGATCTCTAAGTGAATCTGTGATTCTGTGAGCAACTCAATCTGCCTCCTGCTTTGCCTGATTTTGGGTAAAAGTTGCTCTTTTTTAAATAAAAAAATAAATATTTACACAAATATTTACAATATTTACATACAAGCCATGCCCACCCAGTCACATGACCACCAAGCCACACCCACAAATTTGGCCATGCCCACAGAACCTATTGTTAAGAAATTTGAGTCCCACCCCTGGTTGTAAGCATGAAAAATGGTATAAGTCACTTTTTCAGTGATGATGTAACTTCAAACGGTAACTAAACGAACTGTTGTAAATTGAGGACTACCTGTAATATGCATTGTATCAGTGATAGTACTGTTCTTTGTGGGAGGAGAACAAACAGAGTATTTCATATTTTCATACTGTCATTAGGTTACTCATCAGATAAAACACAGAAACATAGAAAAAAACTGATGGCAGAAAAAGTCCTAGTAGTCCAATAAGTTCACACTTTGAGAGTTTTTTCTTTGTTTTAATTTTTTTATTTTTTCATTATTTTACTATTTTTTATTTTAATTTTTTTCAGATGTCGCACATATGTTTGTCCCAAGCATTTTTAAACTCAGCACAGATATATTTAAATATTATTTGAGTATGACTTCTCATCTGAAAGACTGAAAAGATTTTGATGGAAACATAAAATGTCTGGTAAGATCAGCCCAAAACTTCAAAGCACTTTTGAACTTCCCTGATTCTAAAATTCCTTTACATTGCATGGTTTCAGAATCATTTTTTGGGGCTAGAACACCTTATTTAAAGTTGAAAAAGGACAAAAGAAGCAGCTAATTGGAGCATCACGCTGGAACAAAATGTTATTTAGGGACCAAATCTCAACATTCTTTGCCTTTATCGGCAATGTTGGTAAGTGGTCGCAGCATGAAGTCATGCTTAGTAAATGGCCACAATGTATTACCCAATAGCAAAGTGAGCTGGTGGCCTGGATTGTTATTGTTGTCATTCTTGTAATGCTGCATCAGGAGTCCTGTTCCAAACTCAGCTATTTATAATCTTCCTGTACCGTGTAAATAAAGCTTGCAGACCTTTCCTTCTGATAAATGAGATGAAATCCAGTCACAGTTAAGAAAAATAGGAGAGGAAACGGAAGCCCGGCTTCCCTGGTGTTGATTGTTAGCCTACCATATCTAGTTCTGGAAGAGAAACAGGTTTTTAAATAGCATTTTAAAATCTCCATGCAAGACTTTTATATTCCTCCTTATATATCCCCTTCTTTCTTCCTCTACGAGTTAGGTTGTTCCTTGCTTCTCTCCCAGCCTTTTTGTGGCTTGTAGTTGTAATAGAATTACAGTTTGGGTTCTTGGCTTATGGTGGATAGCATTTCTACATTTCATTGAACCTTAAGTTGTGGTTCACTGATGCAACACATCCTTTTTTTTTCTCCTTTTGGTGTGTTTTCTCCCTCCGCCTTTCTCTCTTTGCGGTTCTGGAAATAGAGATGGGATTCTATCCTCTGGCCCCAAGGGCCTTGAAATTTGCTTCCGATTGATTGGTGTGAGAAGACATCACTGTAACGTGGGGGCATTCATTACGTGCCTAAATGAAACTTAAAGAGACAGAGAACAGCAACAATCTTTTCTTAAACTGGGAACTCCAATGGAAAAAAAATGAGTTTGTTCTTGTGGAACATGTTTCCATGATTTCAGTTGAGGGAAACAAGTCTATGCCATATTTTTTGGCATTTGGGAGACTTCTTCCTTGAAAGTAATGAGAAATGCTATATGTTAACAAAAATCCATCTGAGCACACAGTGATATAGACATTTCTTACCATTTGTGACCAGTGGTGGGATTCAAATTTTTTTTACTACTGGTTCTGTGGGCCTGGCTTGGTGGGCATGGCAGAGGAAGGATACTGTAAAATATCCAGTCAGAGCTGGTATTTGCCAGTTTTCTGAACTACTCAAAATTTCCGCTACCGGTTTTCCAGAACTGGTCAGAACCTGCTAAATACCACCTCTGTGATCCTGGAAATCACAATTCCAGTCGAACTCATTTATTCTGTTGTCCAAGGATATCTGTGTGCTCGGATGGATTTTTTAAAACATATACACAGAGTGATAGACAGAAATTCTCCTATACTAGTTTTATCTTAAATTCATTGACTCAGTAGAGATTAGTTTTCTTAAATATATTCCAGGAAAAGAGGCACATTTAGTCTTCAATCTACATTCTAGGCTGGAATTTCTCCTTGTGTGGTCTAGAAGTTAGGCAATTCAGTTTCATTGAAAAGCAGATTTCTTACTGTTATACTCTTAAATCATGCTGAATAATAAACACAACACTTTTCATTTGCCTCCTCTAACACTCTGCAGTTATTTATAATTTACCAGTTCAAAATGATAACAGTCTGTTGGAGCCCATTTTGAATTCCTTTCCACTCTTTGGAAGACAGAAGACAATCTTTTTCTTTCTTTCTTCTTGTTTTTATTTAGAATAAGTATCTCAAGAGGGCAAGAGAAAGCCAGAGAAGAGCATATGCAGATAATCATTCATAATAGTTGAACTTCGCAGCTGGGAAGACCATTAAATTGCTTTCCAAAGTTTATATAAGAGTACCAGGAAATAGTGCTGCTTCTATTCAAGGGCCCCATTCATGTCTCAAAATCACAGAGTCTTTAGACTTACCCTCCCCATTTTGATAGGGAAAGAAGGGATACCTTTGGGTCAGTCTTGATTCTTGGTGACTGCCTGGATAAGTCCCTGTTGCTTTCTTGGCAACATGTTTGGAAATATCTCAAAGGTGCTTTTTCAAGAGGCAACTGGACTTTCTGGTTTTTCTTTGAAGACATTTCTCTTCTTATCCAAGAAGCTTCTTCAGCTCTGACTGGACGGTGGGGAATGGAAGGATTTATACTCCTAGCAGACAGCTGGTCATTGACATTCTTTGAATTAAGAATAATATCAATGAATTGGCCTCCTGCAAGTCTAGCTTAATCAGCACTCCTTAAACCCTGAAGGCATTCTTGAAAAAAAATTAAATGATGGATGGGTGCTGCCCAATCCCATTTTTCCTCTGTTCTTTGAATCATTCAGTTAGATGAAAGAGAATTTGTGTTCATAATGTCTCTCAATGAAAAATATATTTTCCTGAAATTCTCATGGATGGAATGTATGGTTTTTCCCTTTGACTGTGTGGGTCGTGACTTTCACTGTTCAATTATCAATCTGGAGATCTGTAACTTCTTTGGTTTTCCAGGCTTCAATTATAAATATGAATAAAATAAAATAAAATAAAATAAATTATTCCCAAAGGAAGAAAGACTTCACACAACTCAGTTTTTCCTGATTGAGATATGGAGGCAGCCAGGAAGGATTCATAGTAATGGAAGTTGCATAACACAAATGATAATGCAGCAGTAACAATCCTTGTCACTTTGAACAATCTATATATATAAAAACGAAAGACCATTCGCGCAGCACCATGAAATCTTCAGAATTGTAAAGCCTACAAATTTGAAATTTGGCACCTATGTTCCTCTTGGCTTCTACTGCTTTCCCAGGAAGGATTTTTTGAAATAACCACCAGATTATTAGTATTTCTTAATACAGTAATTTACATGCTCTGATGCTAAGGAGTTCTATTGTTGTGGATTTTTCCACCTCAGAATGGCTTGAGGCCTTGTTAATTTTCTTCATGGCTGCTGCTGAGGACTTGGTGGCTTCCGCTGAAACAGCTTCCTCTATGGCCTCCTTAAACGTGATCTTAGGTTTCATTAGTAATTTGCTCTGTAAGACCTTACCTTTAAGGCCTAGAACAAACCGATCACGCATGGCCTCTTCTAAGTTGGTAAACTCAAAAGCACCCCCAATGTCCCTTAAACTTGCCACGAAGTCGTTAACATTTTCACTTTCCCCTTGATCCCGACGGTAAAACTTGTGTCTCTTAATGAGGCACGATACTTGTGGGGTGTAATGGGCTCTTAAAAGCTTTTCTAAATCAGGCCATTCCATTACCTTCAAGTGTGCAACTCCCGCCAATGCCTTTGCCATCTTGAAGACTGCCGGACCGCAGTGCGTGAGAAATACCCCCTCTTCCGCTTCTGGGGATATCGCGAGGTCGTTCCTTCCAAGTACATCTGGGCGATCCGCATGATTCCCAGTCTTCTCGCCCCGGATCGAGCGGGCTGTGGGGTGTTCAGCGCAGCCATCGCTCTTCTGCTTGTCTTCCACGTCGTCTCTTCTTCAGGGAAATCCCACCTTCGTCTCCAGTGTTAAGTTTGCATGAAGAGTCAGATGCGAAGAGCTTCAGTGAAGAGTTTATTCAGTGACTACAGCTCGAATGGACCCGACTTGGCTGGGCTATGGCTGCTTCTTATAGCCAGCAGCCATAGTTGCCAGCCAATCAGAGTGCAGGGTTTTTCCCGCACTATTTAAACCAATCCCATTTGACATTTTACAAGAACAGTTCAAAATAAACCAATGACATTCAAACCTACATACATAACAGTAAAGATTTCCCCTGTCCGGTCTTTCTAGGGGCCAGTGCTCATTTCCATTTCTTAGCCAAGGGAGCCAGCATTGTTCAAAGACGTTACTGTGGTCATGTAGCCAGCATGACTAGACACCGAGGTGCACAGAACACTGTTACTGTCCCACCAAAGTGGTACCTATTTATCTGTTCACATTTGCATGCTTTCATACTGCTAGGTAGGCAGGAGCTGGAGCAAGTAACGGGAGCTCAGCTGGGCAGTTAGTTTTCCAGCTGATGAGCTCAGTGTCTTTAATTGTGTAGTTTATTTCCCTCTCATCACCAATTGGATAGTTAAGTGGTTTCAATATATGTTAATGCTGTCTTAATATAAACTAAATCTAATAAGTGGCTGTGGAATAAAACAGAAATTAAAGATCCCATCCTGGTATCGATTTACACCTTTCCCTTTCTGATTACAACTGTTTAAGGTGATTAATACTATATCATTTCTGGCAAGGCAGATGTATACACACATTTCACTGTCAAAGTTGTTTTCATAGAAACTCCAAAATCGATAACTGAATAGCTTTTCTATTATGTGTATATATATATATATATGTTTTCGTAGGTTTTCACGGGTAAAGGTATGTAGGTCTTGGTGTATTCGGGTCTTGTCCGTGTAGGTTGAAATACCTTGGCAGCGTTTGCTGAAATCTCATCCGTCATCTTCAGGCTGGTGTCTTCAGCCGTTCTCTTCTCCCAGGAGAGCAAGCTAAAAGACCTATATATATATATATATATATATATATATATATATATATATATTCTCACTCATCCATGGAAAAGGTCAGAAAGAACATATCGTACAAAGTTTGGATAATAATTAAAATAGGAGAGAATATCTGTTGCTCAGGACTGAACTGTGTAGTTTTTCATGCTCTCTGATATTGGTTGTTTGATTGCAGACATTAAGGTACTCAACTAGGTAACATCATAAGCCAGGTCCAGTTAGGTACTGAACCCTCTGCAAGAAAAGAAGACAGTTTTAAGAGAAGCCTGAAGCTGCAAAAAGCTTATGTGCTTCTCTTCTGAACAGTGAGTGACTTAATAAGAATTGTTGAGTCTGGGAGATGCGTGCCTGAACACACACACACACACACACACACACACACGATTCTTTCTCTACCAGACCACTTCTACAGCTAATCAAACATTCATCCTACTTAATCTATTTAGAATGGAGACATTCTCTTGACAAACTACTTGTCATCTGATAAAAGTGTTCCTGGACTGTAGCAGTTCAGGCAGCAGGCGGATGACAGCATGGGTGAAATCTTTCCTGGCTACCCTCACCACCCCTTGTAAGTCATTAAGCAAATACATTAGACATGACAAAAAGAGCTTTTCACATACCTGACAAATGAATTGCAGGACATTATTGCTAGAGAAGGCACAGGGGTAGTATTGAATACCACTGACTGATGTTGAGATGCAGATGTGTCAGTCTTGAAATGTTATTCATTTACTTCCACTTACTATCTTCTATTAATTGGGTTTATTTTGAATGTATGCTTCCCCTTGGGTTTATTCTATTGTACTGGATTTATTCTATGTTGGCATTGTATTTCTTTTTATTGTTTTGAATGCTTACAATAAGTTAGCCAGAGAACATGGGCTGCTGAACAACGTAAAAATATTGTAAAGAAACAAATGGAGATATATTAAGCAAGCAACAAAAAAGAAAAGAGAGAGAGCAGTTTTTGCATTGTAGTTTTATACTTAACTACCGAAGACTGAAAAATTGACCAAAGTTCATTTTTCCCAGACCTTATCAGATCATTTGGACAGTGTGGATTTTATTTTTACTTCTCAATATTTAACAAAAAACATTCTAACTATGGTAAGGAAATTGTTCCAGCGATTTCTTCAGGAACCAAAGTGTTTATTATAGGATTAAAGAATTAATTGCCACTAATTTTATTATTACGTTGATCATTATTCTCTAACATTTATCCACGCTTTCACAACCCCTCTCTATATGATGAATGTCATTCCTATGGCAGAAATCCAGTGAACTGAAAAGAAAGCACAGCTGACATGGGCATCATTCAAACATGTTATTTGCTAAGTGGAAACAGTCCATTCCAAGAACAGTATTGTGAAAAGGCAACAATCTTTTTACCTAGAAACTGCCTGAGATATTCTTCTTATTTAACTGATCTATTAAATAGGTATTTAACTGATTAATGATTAAATAGATGTTCTCCTTATCAGAAAATGCAATGGACTGTTTCCTCCCATTGTATATTTATATTTTGCTGTAACTAACTTCCCAAATGTAAGATCAGATTGTGATATTACAAAGGCTCTTGATGCCCAAATTAATGAGTTTAACCCAAGGCATTGCCTTTTACAGTCTGTGGACTATCCAGTTCCTTTGAGCCACTGTCTGAGTGACATGTTTTTATTTGGCTAGGTTTTGGACTTTTAAAAAAAACCATACATTATTTTCCTTTCTTAAATCTAAATGCCATGCATTTTTAGTTATGTAGAACTGCAAATCAATTCCACTCCCATGATGCTCCTTAAATATTTCCTGGTGTGATGGGAGAATCTCAAGATGACTTGAAATTTCAGAGCTTAAAAATGGATTTCCTGTGAGATGATAGCAAGATCACCCATAGTTTGAATATACTGAAGAGAAACAGATTGTAGGGGTGGCTACATTCCAGGATGAGTTTATGCTTGAGCAGACTTTCACACCCTTCAGATATGTTGTGACTTCACCCAGCCTGGATGGTCAAAGGTCATGTTTGATGGCGATACTGGGAGTTGCAATTCCAATACATCTGGAGGGTGCCGGGTTGATCCAAAAGCAATTTTGGATGTTATTTATCTGCACTGATACAGGGCGAGTATTTTGCAGAGCTCATTTGGCTTCTTATGCAGCAAAACTATGATCTTGCAAAAGAGAAAAGATGGGGGAACATAAACCACAAACTTTGGGTTTTTTTAAAAAAATATCAGGCAGATATCACTATGGCCAGACAACTTAACTATAATCATAGGTGGAAGATAAGAAATAGCACTTGTACTTTGCGCTAAATACTGAACGGAAGTTAAGAAATCACAAGAAGAACATGAGCTAAGATGAGTCATCTATCCTCCTGACTAGATGAAGTTAAAGCCAGAAGAGGCAACACAGATAACTTCAAAATGTTTATGCCTTGAGAGAATACACACCAAGAGTGAGCTGTAATTTGGCCAAGCCTGTTTTTCAAATCCAAGTTCAGAATTCTCATGAAGATATGTGTATGAATGAAAACACAAAGAATGAGGTCCACCAAAGAATTTAATACATGTTCCAAATTGTTTAACCCCTGATGATCAAGCCTTGGTCAAGCTAGATGATTTGAAATCAAAAGGACATAAGCTAGTCAAAAAGAAACTTAAGTTGCTCCATTTACTTCAATAGCACTACCTATAAGTAAGTTCTGTGAAGTTTTCCCTATATAACTGTCTTTACATTACAGTATGGATAAGGGGCTCGTGCAAGGTATAAGAGATTCATCTAGATTTGCTTCACATATGAAAGATACAATCAAAAAAGTGCATGCCAACAGGAGAAAGTTGTGCACAATCTTTATATTGTGGAACTTAACTTTCTATAGGAAACCAACATCAATAAAAGTTCATAAACAGTTTAGAAAGATGGGTTGTAAGAGGTCAGATTACTTGTCCTTTTAATCCAGGGCGGGCATTCAACATTTGGCAGATTTAGAGTTTTGAAAAGAGATTCCCCCCCACCCCCGCCCAGTATTTGCATTCTCGTAACTGCAGATATAGATATCTTTTTCATGCAAAGTACATGTGTTACTACTGAACTCTTGCATGTCCTGAAATACAAAAACCTGATCATAATCCAATTCGCTGTGGTGGTTTCTCTCAAGATCTTAGTACTCTATCCTCTAACAAGAGTTCAACTCTATTTAACCGTGAAAATTGGGCTGTGGAGACTGCATAGCTGAGAAGAAATTCTGAATATAAATCAGGAAGAAAGTGCTAGCAAAAATCAACTTTCCATCAGTCATTTTTATGAAAAGTGAAGTCTAGTTGCTTACTACATTCTATCCAAAGAGTGAAGGTTTTTTTTTTCCTAGGAAGTTTGTTCTGTAACATCTGTTTTCTGTAGTAAATGAATACTTGGAAGTTTTATAAAACTCAGTGGCCAAATTCTCACCCCATCTTTCAAGGGAAGATTTTTATGCACCTGCTGGAGGCAATTCAAACAGACAAAATTCATGGCAGAATCCCATTTTCAAAATGGGATTCTATTGCAACAGCAACAGGTTTACGACTCTTCTTTAAGGATTCCTGATGTTTCCTGATTCATTACCTGAGCAAAAGTAGCATACCCCAAAACCTGAGTACAAAAAGAATCAAGAAGGTTCCTTCTGTTAGATGCAGTTGTTTTTGGCTACATTTACAGTCACAGGTTTATTGCTCAGAAGGAAGCTTGCCAGATTTTCTTCCTAGGACAAGTTACAAAACAATGTTAAAATCAGAATTTGAAGGTGTAAAAGGAATACTACCTCCTTCAAATAAAGTACCTTGAAAATGCTTCTATTTCTTTCTTTCTTTCTTTCTTTCTTTCTTTCTTTCTTTCTTTCTTCCTTCCTTCCTTCCTTCCTTCCTTCCTTTCCCCTTCCTTCCTTTCCTCTTTCCTTTCCCTTTTCCCCTTTCCCCTTTCCCCTTTCCTTTCCTTTCCTTTCCTTTCCTTTCCTTTTTTTTTGCAGAATGATGTGATCCATGAGTTTATTCTTCAGCTGTATTATCTGGCCCATTTCAGCATTTCTCATCATTCCTACTTAAATGGATGAAGCCTAAATGGAAGTTTGCTTATGATGGTGATTTTACAGATGAAAGAGGAAGACCAATATTTTAATACTTTTACTTATTTGGTCCAACAAATAAGTAAAAGTACAGCTAATGTGAAGTTAGGTGAAGAGATGTAACTGTCTTCTCAGATTCAGAGATGCTGCTCCTTCTTTGCAACTACTATAGGGCTATTTGTCAACTCCCACTAGGTAGAAATCAACTCCACCAGAAGTCTAAAACCATTTTTAGTCAGATTCTCTATAAAGAACAGAATCTTGCAAGCCTGAGCATGCTGTGTCTCTTCCTCCTTTTTAGGCTTCAGTGAATTAGGGAAGCATCAGACTGAGCTACCTCTGAACATTATCTGGACATTCTGGACTTAAAACCATTTTACCCTGGTCACCTTAGCAATGAAACTTGCATATCTTTGTTCAGGTCATCTTCCTTACTCTCTACTAGAACAGGGATGCAAAAATGTGGACAACCACAAGATGAATGCATCTTCTAGATGAAGATAGATAGCTAATAATTGCAGTCTAGATGTGGTTAACAGAAGCAAGTATGGCTTAATCCTGAACTATTTTTGCTGTTGAAATAAATTGCTGTGTTTCTCTTCTCAGGCTCTCTGGAGCTCCAGTGCCTCCCTTGCTGTGAGCCAGGAGTCTTCATTTTGGGTGAGGAATCCTGGGTGTGCTGACCCCACATACTTTTACATGGCCATAAACCATCAGCCCAGGGTTACATTTTTCTGATTCTAAATGGAAACAACAGTGAAAAAGCTTAAACATTTTTGGGGGAAAGAGTCTCTAGCATTCTTTTATTTGACTGACAGAATTGCAGGAGGTCCAAAGAGTTCACACTAAATGTATTATTAGTCCCTTCCCACTCACAATGTAATTATGTTGCAGAGTAAAGCAGCCTTTTATAATGTCCCCTCCTTGTATTTAACAGATGGTTTGGGGAACCACTTAAGTCCCTGAGGTGCTGATTTAATAAGGATAAAAAATGTACCAAGACAAAGAGAAACCTGACTAATTTCCATGTCCACTAAATGCTATCAACTGGGGAAGAACTTAGTAAGAAATGAAATATTTGCTGTCACATATATGTCCTCCACACACTCTTTCAAATGTTTGTTCGGTAAACTTACTCAAATAAAGATCACATCTGCTCCATTCTGTGCGTTCTGCTCTTGGGAGGTAACCGTGCATGTTGTTAGGAAGAGTGTATGTAAACACACACACACACACACACACTTCATTTGGTTGGAATGAACCCAAAGAAGGCTTGATTTCTCAGTTTAATAGACAGAAGGACTCTCCCAAAAGAAAAAACTCTCTGGCTTTACATTTAATGAAGTTTGCTATGCAAGTTTAACATCCTATAAGGCAGGACTGAAAAAATATGCAGTTCTTAAACTAATCCTTATGCACTTCTACAAAGCTTGATAGATAATAGGCTGTAAAAGGCAAGAAATTAATCTCTAGTTTGTAAATATGGAATGGTTTAATGGAGCTTTGGTAAAATAATCACCCAGCTTTAAATTTATTCTTGTTCTCTCATTGCATCAAATACTCATGGAAGATTTCAGGCAGATAAATTCCTCGAGGCAAGAGGAAAATGTCACAGTAATCTTCATTCCACTTTGCAGCTTAGAAAGCTACTAAAATACAACAGTATGATCAAAAGTTCATCCCCAAAATGAAAAGTTTTAGCAACAGAGAAAGGAATTGGGAAGTAGCTTTATAAGTCGTTGCATCTCACTGAGATGGAAAACAAATTTAATCCCATGAAGATGAATTATATTTCACTTAAAATGGAATGTCAGCCTATTCAATCTAATGCCTAAGGATAATTTGAAAATTTTGCCTTATATTTTCTGCCAAAATCCATTAGTGAAAAGCTAGAGATTGCTGTTTACCATCTGGGCTTGCTTTAATTTGGAAATATCTGCTTGCAGAATTTGGTAGGGATAAAATGGTAATAAATGCAATATTTACTTATTTACACCATATATATAGTCACCATGGAATGGATAGCAAAAATAAGATAAAACATAAATTGATTAAAAGAACTAGGTGGAAGCTAATATGCTCCCCATGTATATACAGGCACCATTAACATGGAGCTCTGGTGTTTGGAAAGGACTTAACAATACACATTTAATATCCCAAGGTATTTATACTGACAAAGGAAAGTTTCTTCAAGAAGACACATCATGCACCACAAGGGTCGCTTAGAGGTAGGAGATATTTCTAATGTAATCTGCAGAATCCCCTACAAGGATTGCTCCTGTGACTATGTAGGACAGACAGGGAAGAAGCTAGTCACCAGATTGCAAGAACACAAGCAAATGATCAGATGAGGAGATCCAGACTTATTGGTAGCTTCACATTGGAATGAACATACATGGACATACATTCAATTTTGCAGTTACTAAAATTGTTGGCTGAACAGAGACAAAAATAGCCAGGGAAATGATTGAACCCTGGGAAATGGACCCCTTGTCAATCAAAAGGAGTGCTGATTTATCACCAGCTTATCAAGTACTTAGGAGGGCTTGGCAGTACAAGGAAACAATAGCCAATGATTTAATAGCTGGCCATCAAAACCCAAGTGAACAACTAAAAAGCCACACACAACCAGACACCATGTTAATGTGCTGCCTGTAATATGCTTCTAGTATCAAGCCAGTCAATCACATATCCTAAAAGCATCTGAATTAGAAATCTTTGTCAGATTGTTTGAGACAGTCCATCTGATTCAAGCTCTGTCTGCCAGACTGCCTTGAAGTCAGATGACTTGTTGATCGGTCCCTCTCTTTTAGCTAGAGGGCTGGTCTGTATTACAGGGCTCTTCACTGTCTGCCTATTAGTCTGACCATAGTCTGGCTGAATTCCTGTCTGCCTATTAGTTTGACTATGAGACAATCTGTGTTACATGGATTCCAGTTGTCTCTTTCTGACCACCTATCTTTCTCGTCATCGGGTCATCTTTCAGTCTGTTTTAATATGTAAGCCATGTTGCAATTTGGACATACATTCCTCAACAACCACCCTCAAGCACATCTTCCAAATGTGTTGGATGTCAGTCTTCAGTACTAACTCACGTCAAAGTTGAACACACTCAGAAATTGTCAACTTGGGGATGCTTGGAAATAAATATCAGCAATGTCAAGATAAAGCAGCTGGCAACTCTAAAACAACCATAGAAATATTTTACGAGTTTTGGAAGTTTGGCTGGAGACTCATGATTTAATTGGGGTAGCTGCTGGAATCCTGACAACAGCATCTTAATAGACTATTAAATGGTTGAGCTAAATCTAACTATCTGGAATCTTAAAGGAAGGACTAGTTCATTAATGGGACTACTAACTATTCTCTACATAATTATCACTCCCAACCCAAAATACATAATGACAAGAGGAAGAAACATCTTTCAATGATGGAAAACTCTCCATCTTCTATTTAGAATGAAAACTGCCTTTGCTGTTGATTTGCTGGATATTCACCTAACCATGATAGTGGGTCAGACAGATAATTTGCAAATGGTAGATATCTTTTTGGTCAAAAGAGATTGACAAACAGTACTGACAACTATATAATAGCAATAGCACTTAGATTTATATACCACTCTATAGTGTTTTACACCCCTCTCTAAGCTGTTTACAGAGTCAGCATATTACCCCCAACAATTTGGGTCCTCATTTTATCCACCTCGGAAGGATGGAAGGCTGAGTCAACCTTGCAATAGGTATATCATTCTACATTTTAGCAATAGCAATAGCTCTTAGACTTACTTATATACTGACCCACGGTGCTTAGAGCTCTCTCTAAGTGGTTTACAAATCAGCTTATTGACCCTAAGTCTCTGACTCCTCATTTTACTGACCTCAGAAGGATGGAAGGCTGAGTCAAACTTGAGACAGTAAGGATCACACACCCAGCAGTGGGCAGAATTAGTCTGCAATACTGCATTCTAACCCCCTGAGCTACGACAGCTTTTAGAATGGAAAAGATATGGAAGAGCCATAAAAATACATCTGAATATGAACCATTTTTGCTAAATAGCTTAGAAAGCCCTTCTAACATTCAAAAACTCTAAGTTCATAATAAAAATAACATTTAATAAGAACAGCAGTACAATCACTAAAATAGATGTTCAGGCTTGAGATCTTTGTTCTTAAACGACATTTACAAGTCTGGGCAGGCAGTCAAAATAATGGCAGAGCTTCACAAAGGAAAAATAAGGAGGGCTCTCAAAATTTGCACTGCCTCAGTGGCATGATATTCCAAAATGCAGCATGGCACACGATGGAGGCTGAAATGTGTGTGTTAAGGAGCAGTAACAGTAGTGGGCTTTTAACAAAGAAGATTTGAATTCCTCTCCCTGGAAATGGCCCCAGCTTCTCATATCACAGCCATCCTTTAAATGTCTACCTTTGAAGGACACTGGCACCTAACAAATTATCTAATAAGATTGTCAAACATCTTTTGTTGGAACGAGAAAATATATGTGACAAATATAAATATCTGAAGAAAAAGCCCTGCACTTAAAGGGTTGATACAGTCAGTCCTGATAAAAGCTGACTGTACATTCCTTTGCTGTTAGTCAGACAGCTGCTTTCCTTAACCAATCATCATTTCTGGACCATTTTTTTTTCATTGCTGGCTTAAATACTTTTTTTATTTTACCTTTTAGGCATGCTGGGGATGTAAGGTTCTCATTAGCTAATTGCAACCAACTTCATCTTCTCTTTTTCTAATCCTGGGCTTTCTCTTTAGTCCCAGTTCACAGGCAAAAGAACACATCAAAGCACATCAAAACAGGCTAGCGATTATTGTTTCACATAATTTGATGCAAATCTGATTCTTTTCTGTACCGCTGTTTGTTCCAAAGGCCCATCTGGTTCAGATGTTAGGGAGCTGTGCTTTCAATTATAGGCTTCTAGTTATGTAAGGCTTTCCTAGGCATGACTGGCACAGAAAACAGACTTACAAATAAGAAGGGAAATCTTAAAAGGAGATCTTTGATACATAAGTTTTAGCCATTTAATGCTGTGAATTCAGAGCATTTAAAAACTTTTAAAGCTCCTTTTTTGTCCAGAAAAATGATGCAATAGGAATTGGAAAAAAAGAACCATGGCAAAACTAGAGAAGATGCATAAAAGGATGATGACTTTTTGTCTTGGAAGAATGTAGGTATAAGTGTGGAGACAATAGTGAATAAAATTATGCATAATTGGGGAAAATAATCATGACTATGTTTTTTCTTCTTTTTTTATGAGTACCTGAACCCAACTTGCAAAGCTAAAGAATGAAAAATTTAATTCATGCAAAAGAAAGCCCTTTTTCACATAATACAGTGTTAAAGTATAGAGTACCACCCTAGTTACTCTATATTTGTGATGGCACACGTGCCACAAGTGGCATGCAAAGCCATTTGTGCTGGCACGCGAGCCACAAGCAAATTTACCTCACTGCGCGTGCTCGCCTCACAGCAGATTTTTTTTCCCGGTTGGTTTGAGGCCTTTTTCAGCCTCCCAAAGGCTTGGGGAAAGCCTCTGCAAGGCTTTTCAGGACGAATTATAGGCCCGTTTTGTCACTTCCTATAATACGGGAAGTGATGAAATGGGCCTATAATTCATCCTGAAAAGCCTTGCAGAGGCTTTTTCCAAGCCTCTGGGAGGCTGAAAAAGGCCTCAAGCCAGTCGAAAAATCAGCTGTGAGGCACAGTACAGGTAAAGGGGTGGGGTATTGTGCATGGGGAGGGGGCACGCATTGAATTCTGGGTACTGGCATGCAAGTGTGTGTGTGCTAGTGTGCGCGTAATTTTTTGCACAGGAACCCAAAAAGGTTAGCCACCACTGCTCTATATTACAGAGGATGTGAGGATTGTTGACAATACTCATCTCTAATGATCTAAGTGCTAGAGCCCACTGTAACTACATAGCCAGAAAGGCATTAAGAGTTGTTAACCTAATCCTGCGTAGCTTTTTCTCTGGTAATATCACGCTACTAACTAGGGCATACAAAACATTTACTAGACCAATACTTGAATACAGCTCATCAGTCTGGAACCCACATTACGTATCTGATGTTAATACAGTTGAGAAAGTCCAGAAATATTTCACAAGAAGACTTCTCCACTCCTCTATTCGTTGCAGAATACCTTATGCCACCAGACTTGAAATTCTAGACCTAGAAAACCTAGAACTACACCGCCTTTGGTCCGATCTAAGTATAGTACATAAAATTATATATTGCAATGTCCTACCTGTCAATGAATACTTCAGCTTCAACCATAACAATACAAGAGCACACAATAGATACAAACTCAAGGTAAACCGCACCAAACTTGATTGCAGGAAATACGACTTCAGCAACAGAGTGGTCAATGTCTGGAATACTCTACCTGACTCTGTGGTTTCTTCCCCAAACCCCTTTAACCTTAGAACTATTGAATGTAGTCATAAGCTCATTGTGCATCTGCAAGAAGTGGGGTGTAAGTTTGTACAAAATGACTCCATGAAAATCTTCCTTCCTTCCTTCCTTCCTTCCTTCCTTCCTTCCTTCCTTCCTTCCTTCCTTCCTTCCTTCCTTCCTTCCTTCCTTCCTTTGGAATCATAAGCTACAGGCATGTAAACATAAGATGCATAACATGTAATGTTACAATATATGAACAAAATGCATCATCTTAAAAATAGGAGGAATAAAGCAGAGGGACATTTATCTAACAAAACTCAGTCTAGATCCACCTCATCTCTGTAATGGTTGCAATCCAGAAACAGTTTCTTAAATCAGCTTCATTGTCACCTGGTTCATTCCTGGGAGTTGAAGTTTTCAAACAGTTGAAAACTGTACTTTGGACTGAATTGTCAAGAAAGAAAGGGAAAAGCCTCAGTGGCACAGTGGTTAGAGTGCAGTACTGCAAACTACTTCTGCTGACAGCCAGATGCCTGCAATTTGGCAGATCGAGTACCACCAGGCTCAAGGTTGACTCAGCCTTCCATCCTTCTGAGGTAGGTAAAATGAGGACCCAGACTGTTGGGGGCAATATGCTGACTCTGTAAACCAGTTAGAGAGGGCTGTAAAGCACTATAAAGTAGTATATAAGCCTAAGTGCTATCGCTATTGCTATTCCCTGGATAAATTATCCCCTTATCTTCTACTGCCTTTCAGTGGTTTTAATGCCATCTGCTCCTTAGGGCCAGAATCTGGTTAGGTAAGAGTTTTTCCTGTCCAAAGCAGATTATGAGAAAACAAGGCTACTGCAGCTATCATCATCATCATCTCTGAAATTGTGTCTTCAGTTTAAACTCAAGCCATATTAAGCACTAGCTATATGTGAACTGTAAAAATGTGGGCACGCCTTCATTAGATGGGGCTTTACATGGAGATGGAAATTAGTTAGGATTTCAGTGCATACAATGGAACCAGCTAATCTGCTTTTATTTTTTCTCTTAGGCTTTCTCAGACATGATATATAGCATGCAAACTAAAGGTTATATGAAATGTGTTAAAATTTGAACTGCTTATAAAAAGCTAGAACCCCTTAGTAAATTGTGAATTCAGACAGCTCAAGTCCAGGAGTATTTCACTGTCTTTGGCTTTCTAAATATTTTCCACAGTTAACAAATTCTGTTGTTTTGAATGGAGTTGTCTGTTGTTACTGTGTTTTATTTCTCTCCTAGCAGCCATTAATATAAAGAGAGAAACAGAATATTTTTTATTACTAAAGCTTGCAATAAAGTTAAATTTTCAAGTAAGCTACAAGTGAACATTCAAACAGTAAGCAGCATAGTTGTTCACAAAAGTTACAGTTAATTATTTCTCTGCCACGTACAAGAAAACTGGCATCTAGTGAGCCACAACTTAGTTTTAATATGCAAGAAATATAAAAAAAGATACTTTTATTCTATAGTCTGTCTTATAGTATGGCTTCAATAATTACATTACTCTTTGTGTTAACTTGGTGGATTATTTTCAATCTAGTGTTGCGACTGGGGAGGAAACATTAAAATTTTGGAAAGTGGATATGCTAAATACATGCCTGTAAGAATAAAAAAAATAGCAAATAAAGTTATGCGGCCAAAGCATGAGAAAGGATGTTGTTGTAATGATGAATATATCCAAAAGATTTACTACAGCAGATGAAGCAGCCTACAGTGTAGTTGGATTAGGTATAAGATTTCTAGAAGAATTTAATGGCAATACACCCTTACATGAGAAATTTCTTGAGTTTATTTCAATCTTAAATCAAATTACATTAGAATAATTGATTTTATCTTCTTGTTTTCATTTTAGATTAGAACTCAATAAAATAGTTGGACAAGGCTATGATGATTGTTCAAAAAAAAAGTAGGGTCGGATCAGGGTAATCTATACTCAGGTAATCATTACTGTAAATGATTTGAAGAGTATGCTGTAAGTGGTATACAAAATATAGTTGGCACAATGAAAGCTATAATGCAGATTACCATCAAAACAATTAAAGGAACTATTAAATATCCAATCCACAGTGGATTCAAAAGTATTGGTGTATATTAGTGGAAAATATACAAGAGTTTTAACAATTCAAATACTCAACAGTATCAAGCAGTATCAAAACGAGACAACTTCATTCCAATGGCTACTTGTATCAGAGACACCATTTTGAGATCATAAGCAAGAATTCATTCCTGCAAGAAACGGTTACTCAAACTCTACAGTCTGGGAAGGTGGATCAGATGGAAATTAAAAGATAAATATAAGAGTTGCTGGGGACAATGGAACAACACAGGAAGATTAGTGAGATGACTTTTAGCACTGAATAATAAAGCAAGGAATTACTAGATTAAATAGAAAAAGAGGTGATAAAATCTAACAAACTATATAACACAAAAACAAAGCCAATCCACAAAAGAATTCCACTTGTGTTTTACCTACATTCCCTTCTTTCTGACAACACCAAAGATTCAGTGTAATCTGAGCATTAAGCTCCTTCTTTGCTGTTACAATATACACAACTAAGTGATCTTTTAGCATTCACTACAGCAGGGGTGTCAACCTCAAGGCCCCCGGGCTAGATGTGGCCCACAGGATACTTACATCTGGCCCATTGGGCCGACCTGGAAACACCGAAGGAATGGCCCGCGCGGCCTTCCCGAGCTCCGTTTTTGCTGGCAGAAGGTCACAGGAGGCCATTGCAGGTGAAAACGGAGCTTGGGAGCCTGTTTTCACTGATAGAGCACCACAGGCGCCCCTGACATGAATGTTGTTGAGCTGGCCATGCCCACCCCAGCCACGCCCACCCCAGCCCCCCAAGGTCAAACACAACCCTGATGCGGCCCTCAATGAAATTGAATTTGACACCCCTGCACTACAGGGTAATGCTATAGCCATATTCCACAATAGGTGAAGGTCAGCTAATTGGTTTATATCAGTTTAGTAACAAAAGGAAAAGACCAATTGTTTTCTAAGAGAAATTCACAGAACAACTGATCAACCATTTTGGAAACTTTCAAAGATTCCAGTTTCTGTTCAAAGAATAATTCACTTTTCCCTTATGTTTTCCATCTCAGGCTAAAGGAAAAAAATGCTAAATACATTAGTTATTGTTACATATTGATTTTGGAATGCATAAGAGTTTTGCTATATTATGTTATATCAATATAGCTGCAGCCTGAATTGGATTTTGTGAGGTCCACCCCTTTCTGTTTCCCATCTCTGGATCTCTCCCCAGATGAGAAAAGGTTTTCCTCCTTTTTTTACAATTGTACAATTGTACAATTTTTTCACATTTTTTTTAACCAGGGGTTTTCTACCTGTGATGTCATCCTTGTTTTAATTGTTGTTGGCTGTTTTTAAATTGGGAAATATTATTATTTTTTAAGCCCAGATTTGTTCAGCATTTTATAGTATAGATATCAAATGTTTAAAGAATTAAATAGTTCATGTATCTTCTCCCCATCCTAAAAATGAGTGTTGCAGATATCTGTGCTTCCCACAAAGTTTATCTTCTTAGGCATTATAGACTAGATGGACCTTAACAGATTTAACAGCTAATCAGGGTTGGAAGGGACCTTGTAGGTCATCTAGTCCAACCCCCCCCGCCCAAGCGGGAGACCTTACACCATTTCTGACAAATGGCAGTCCAATCTCTTCTTGAAAGTCTCAAGTGATGGCGCTCCCACAACTTCCAAGGGCAAGGTGTTCCGCTGGTTGATTGTTTTCACTGTCAGAAAGTTTCTCCTTATTTCCAGGTTAAATCTCTCCTTGTTCAGTTTCCAGCCATTATTCCTTGTCTGGCCAAAGGTGCTTTAGAAAATAGTTTGACCTCCCTCTTCTCTGTGGCAGCCCCTCAAATATTGGAAGACTGCTATCACGTCTCCCCTGGTCCTTCTCTTCACTAGACTAGCCATGCCCAGTTCCTGTAAACGTTCTTCATATATTTTAGTCTCCAGCCCCTAATCATCCTGGTTGCTCTTCTCTGTACTTTTTCTAGAATTTCAACATCTTTTTTATAGTGTGGGGACCAAAACTGGATGAAGGTGTGGTCTTACTAAGGCTTTATAGAATTAGTACCTCAGTTGATCTTGATTGTATCCCTCTGTTAATGCAACTTAGGATTGCATTAGCTTTTTTGGCTGCTGCTGCACACTGCTGGCTCATATTTAGCTTGTTGTCCACTAAAACTCCAAGATCCCTCTCAAATTTACTGCTATTGAGCCTGGTTTCACCCAGTCTATATGTGTCCTTTTGGTTTTTCTTGCCTAAGTGTAGGACTTTACTTTTCTCTACATTGAATTTCATTTTGTTAGATACGGCCCAGTGTTCTAGTCTGTCAAGATCCATCTGGATCTTGAGCCTATCTTCTTGGGTGTTAGCTGTTCCTGCCAGCTTATTATCACCTGCAAATTTGGTAAGTTCCCCTTCTATTCCCTCATCTAAGTCATTATTGGATGTGTCACACTGGGCAATGTGCCCATTTATATAAATGCTGGCTAATAATTAATTTTGGCAAGGAATTAATATAGTGAAAAAATAAGATCAATTTTTTAAAAAGCCTAGGAAACATTCCACCCACCCATTCATGTTATAGATGACTACTGTACATTGATATATCTATTATCATTTCAACATGATAAAGCTGCTGTTGATACAAGCTATTTGAATTTAGGGCTTTGGGTTTCTGTACAAGCTTATCAAATCTGCTTATTAATCCCGCGTACATATTCAACTGTTCATTCATCCAAATTTGTTTTTTTTTATCCTTTCATCAAGGTTCATAATTCTTAGATGATGTCACAACACATCTGTCACTGGAATTGTAGATGACTGTTTGCATTTCTATTGAAAATAAATAAATAGATAAAACTCTGGGAAAACTGGCAGAATCAATCAACATGATTTTGCTAACAGAATCCTTGTCATGTCATTGAGACTGAGAAAACCATCTCCAAAATTAGATCACCTTAAATCACTGACTGGAGGAACAGTTGTCTTTTCACTTACTATAAATGGCATGTCTTTGACCAGTGTTACAACAATTTGTCCCATCATCTGGTTGTGTTGAAATATTGAACATAGGGTATGAGTGTGATGTAAGTAAATCTGCCTTAATATAGAACTGAGAATAGTAATTTGTCTACAGATATGAAACCAAGAATATAACTGTTGCTGAAGTGAGCATTTGTATCTCCTTCAATTCCCAATATTCATTTATATCCCAATTGAGGAATGCTTTTCCATTGTCTATATATGTAGACCATAAACAACAAAAATGTATTTTGGGATAAGCATGTAAATGTACATTTGGAGGGTACAGGATCATAAAAGGCTGCTCAAAATAAAGATGCAATTTCATCTTTGAAGTTTCAGTCCACAAGCTTGGCAAAGAATGCTTAGTGCTTGGGAGTTTTTGTCTCCAGCTTTACTCATACTTGTAGTTAGGAGGAGTTTACATGCCAAAAGCATCTTTGTTGTGGCAAACCACTTCCTCTTTTCCTGCTGTGCACTTGTTAGAAGTAGAAAATAAGCTTTGAGTTGCATCCTGAAATAGAGTTGGTCTGTAGTTTTTGACATTCTCACCAAAAATCTACAAGGCCAATTATGCTGACTGTATCTAAACAAGCCTTTAATTCCACCAATGGTACAATTATGCAGATCTCAAATCATACTTCATCTTGATCCATTCCCTTTTTAAGATGTGAATTCAAAGCTGTAATCTTCCTTGCACTTGCCTGACAGTAAGCCCCACTGAATTCAGTGAAATAAAGACACATTGCATTGTAGGTTTTCTTTTGAAGAGAAAGTAATGGACATTTGTGAAACATTTTACAACACTATAAACTATTGAACAAAGATGTCATTTGAGTAAGCACAGACAGCATGCACATCAATCCAATACAGAGTCTGAACCCTGGGAGAATAAATTAAACAAAGCACAACATTAATTGTTAGAACAATTGATCAGTGGAATGACTTGCCTCCAGAAGTTGCAAATGCTCCGGTACTGGAAGTTTTTAAGAAGAAATTGGACAACCATTTTACTGAAGGGTGTAGGATTTCCTGTCTGAGCAGGGGTCTGGGCTAGAAGACCTCCAACATCCCTTTCAACTCTGTTATTCTGTTAAATCCTACCGGTCTTTCTAGTCCAACGATTCTGCCACCAATCCAAAGTGGTTGTAGTCCATCAGTCCATTTCATAATGAAGGTGCCTCTTAGTTGCATCTGAGCCTACATTGATAAATCAATGGCAAAAGAAAACAAAGAGCTGTGCAAAAGATGGTGAAAACTGTTACACAGGACATCTGTAACTACATTTGGACAATTGTATTATAGCTTGATCATGATATGAAGCTATAAAGTGGAACACACAATCCTTCTGGTTCTGTCTTCAAGGTAGCAGGCCAAGCAGTCTCTGATAATTACAATTCTAATTTTGGAACAAACCAGAATATGAAATTATAAGTTGAAGCTGGATTTCTATCCTGGTTTATTCCAAAGGTCTCTGTTCTTCAGATGTATGCTAAAGTTCAGAATGTCCAAGATTCCAAATAAGAGTTATATACTGTGTTTGTGTTGGGGAGAGGAGAGGAAAGAATGGAATTTCTTTGGATTTGGCTTAATGCATTTTATATATACTAGTCTCTGTGGTTTAGATTTGTCTATTCTCTGAATCCAGCCAATTGTGCTTTATTCCTTAACCCCAAGTAAACAAACAATAAATTGTCAGAGAGATAAAAGAGACCATGATTTGAACTCCAGCACACATTTTTGGTGGACTTAGATTTAGTATGGAGCAGTAATGTGTATAATCTTTAAACTATCCCTGTTTCTTCATTTTGTATATTTATAAATACCAGATCTGGGAGGTGGAATACATAAGGCAATGTTATTTTTGTAAAGTTGTTTGGGCTAAGGTGTATTGCTGCCTTTCTTCTAACACACAGGTTTGGCCAGATGTTAATGTATTCTTTTTATATGTTCGCTGCCCTGAGTCCTTAGGGAGAAGGGCAGCATACAAGTCTAATAAAATAATAAATAAATAATAATAATAATGGCGGTTGCCTGTTTTGAAGTTGGCTGCCTTAAAAAGATGATTCCTGGATTTTAAAGAAAGGGAATAGGCAAATTTGTCCATTTCAGTTTCATGTTATGAGTTATTTTTATTGTTTAGCTGTATTGGGAGAATTATGAATTTAGGATAATAGTTTAAGGATCTCACAAACTCAGAATAACTGGAAATATATTTAGCAGCATGTTTGATTTAAATTGATTTAATACCAGCCCATATTCTTTCCCTTTTTGGATTCAAAGAAATATGCATGCAGCTGGTCCTGCCAGATCCCAATTTATAAACCATGTAATAATCTACAAGTACATTATGAATGTCAACCTTGATGTCAAGTCTTAAATGTGAGTTTTAAAAAGATTGAGTTATAGGACCATCTATAAATGGGCTGTCAGGCTGCCAATGTGTTCACGGGAAAATGGAGTATAAAATGCTATAGCAGTAGGCTAAAAAAAAGGAATTCTAGACAGATAATTGCTCTGCTGTCTTTGAAAGAAATATACTTACATTGCATGTATAACTTGCAAGTTACTGTTGGCTCAGGTTGAATACCTTTTAGTTTTCCTTGTAATTCTTAGAGGCTTGTTAAAATTAGAATAAGAGGAAAATACTAATTAGAGATCATCTTATGATATTTGGCATAGATGGAAAACAGCAAGAGGTTGATGTGGCAACACATTTCCCTTGTAAAAATGGGTCTTCCTTTTCCCAGATGTATTGATATTCTTTGATCTCTGTAAAATAGAACAGCTCAACATGCAGCCACAATCATGTTTCATCTCTATTTTTAATCTTCTCAAAGCTGCAACAGGCAGAAAGTCAGAAAAGAGATGCTTTTACAAGTTTAAAGCAACAGAGGAAGGAGAGGAGAAACAGCAATGAGTTTCTGAACCAAAATGTCTTCATTTAAAAAAAAGACTCTTTAAAAAAATTGCTTTGAATGTCTTATGCCATTTGCCCTGAGAATAATGACCCATGGAAATGTGTTTTAGTCTGTCCTAGCAAATAACAGTATTTTGCATTTTAAAGGCTGTCCATGAAACCTTTAGTGTACTTGCTGGGGAAAAAATCCCTTGAATACAGTTGATGAAGAACTGCTTGCAGCTCCATTCTGAAATATTTCCTGCTTGCATAAACTTTTCTCCACTAAAGCCTCTTCATCAGAATGCTCTTGTGAGAAACAGATGCCTATATAAGTCTCTGTTTGCAAATAATCAGAATGACTAAAATGCCACAAATCTTTAATACTTGCTTTGGACCAGGAAAACTGATCTGTAGGGCAGCGGTGAGGATGTTGTGGCCTACAGATATTGCTGCAGTATCTTTTCCCCCAACCAGGTCAGCCCAGTGAGGAATGTTGTGTGCTGTACATCAGCAACATCCAGCCATAATACCATCCCTATCTCCGCTGTTGTGGTTGTCCCTGGAATTTCCGACTATCAGGGGAAATAGGGAGCCTCAAGGGAGTTTAAGTACATTTCTAATCTGATTTGCTAATTTTCCAAAAACATGGGGAAGGAGTATTTATGTATGCATCTGGAGGCTTTCTTTGTTGCTCTGTAACTGACAATGGAGCAGAAATTAATTAATCAAAAATGCAGACCTTCAAATATGTTTTGAAAAGCAGACGAAGTTAAGTTCCATTAAAAGCTTCCATATTCAGGGCATGGTAAAAAATAGGATGTTCCTTCAGTGCCCAGCAATTACATGGTCACAATTACGGTATGTAATTTTATTGCAATAATTAAGAAATGATTGGCCATGGTTTTACTCCAGACTAACTTCCCAGACTAACGTATAGTCTCAAGATTTCCTTAGGCTCTTCCATCTGATCCTAACCAGTTCCAATCCTGCTTCTGAGATCATCCAAGGCTAGTTAGATGCTACCCACAAACCTGCAAAAGACACAGAGAAGATTTTTTTAAAGGATTCAGCTGGTGCCAGATGCTAAAGTAGCAATTCAGGAGCTTCCAGTGGGAGTCATAGATGGGCTTCTAATTTTTTTAATGAACCAAACACAATCCACAAAGCTCAATGTTTTTCCTATTCTGTCCTATGGAGTTCAATCATGCCCTCATCTCTTTCATTTTGCAAAGCAAGCTCGGGCTGCCATGGCATGTTTCCTCATACACAGCTCCTAAGCATATTTAGCTAATCTGCTCCTTGAGATAATGGGGCATTGTGCATGAATATAGATCTCAAAGTTTGGAAGGAACATGCGGCTCAAGCGTATTGCAGAAAGGAAGTCAGAGTTTGATGCAGATGAGCCCTGTGAAGGGGTATCCTGAGAGTGTACAGAATAACGATTTGAGAACAGAAGAAAAGGTTCTTGTGAGGAGCAGCTGCCACTGAAAATGTGCAGACTTCTTTGAAAGCATAGATCACATTGTTCATTGGACTGTGTCTGTTATCTAGAATTCCTGTTTCCTGTGGAAACTAAATCCAGGAAACTCCCCATTGTGGCCTTGGGGGATGACTACATTCAGGGGAGTGAAGAAAAGAGAGAAAGGAGGCCAATGAAATATAGTCTTTACAACTTTGCAAAGGGTTGTTTTTACTTTGCTGTGAATGCCATAGGATAGGTAATGTCAGAAAGTAGAACTTTCTGGTGTTGCTATGCAGTTTACAACTTTATAGATTTGATGGGGTGATCTCTATCTACCAATGACAGGGTGACACTAGGCACCCTGCCCTGACACAGTAAGACACGCCCACAAGTATAAAAGGGACTGTCAACTGTCACTTTCTCTGTGGAGACTAAAAAGAGATTGTGTGGAGACTCAAACAGAGGATGAGGAAATTCTGAGGAGATCTACATCAAGAAGAGAGATTTCCTGTAAGAGAGAGAAAAGAGACAGAAAAGGAATTTGAAGGTTCCTAAAGAGGGTTATTCTATGACATTGCTTTAAGAGAATATCTAGCATAGGCAGATACTTCTCTAAAGCTACTAACTCAGTTTTCTGGTAGGGAAGGAGGTGTTATGTATGCAGGTTTTAATGTCATTGGTTTAGTTTGAACTGTTCTTGTAAAATGTCAGAAATGATTGGTTTAAAAAGTGCAGGAAAATCCTGCACTCTGATTGGCTGGCAACTGCAGCTGCTGGCTATAAGTAGCAGCCGCAGCCCAGCCAAATCAGGTCTGTTATGAGCTGTAGTCACTAATAAACTCTTCACTGAAGCACTCTGCATCTGACTCTTCATGCAAACTTAACACTGGCGACCAAAGTAGGATCCTTCCTGAAGAGAAGACGATGCAGAAAACAAGCTGAGAGAGATGGCTGCGCTGAACACCCCCCGCTAGCCCCATTCGATCCGAGGGCAGAAGACTGGGACTTGTATGCGGATTGCTTCCAAATGTATTTGGAGGGAAACGATCTCGCCGACATTTCCGAGCGGAAGAGGGCGGTCTTTCTCACGCACTGCGGTCCGGCAGTTTTCAAGATGGCGAAGGCATTGGCGGGAGCTGCAGACATGAAGGTAATGGACTGGCCCGATTTAGAAATGCTATTAAGAGCCCATTACGCCCCACAAGTATCATGCCTCATTAAGAGACACGAGTTTTACCATCAGGATCAAGGGGAAAGTGAAAACGTTAACGACTTCGTGGCAAGTTTAAGAGACATTGGGGGTGCATGTGAGTTTAACAACTTGGAGGAGGCCATGTGCGATCGATTTGTTCTAGGCCTCAAAGACAAGGTGCTTCAGAGCAAATTGTTATTAAAACCTAAGATCACGTTGAAGGAAGCCATAGAAGAGGCCTCCTCAGCAGAAGCCACTAAGTCCTCAGCGGCAGCCATGAAGAAAATTAACAAGGCCTCAAGCCATCCTGATGTGGAAAAGTCCACAACAACTCATTGCGAGCAAATAGATTCTGAATCAAACTGTAGTGAGGTGGAGGAAGGAATTTATAGACTCAGAATGGAGAGAAAAGAAAGACCTGGGAAGAAAGAGGCAAGATTTTACTGCAGAGGTTGTGGGAAGCACCCCGCACTGAATGCAAGTTTCTTGATACCATCTGCCTCCGTTGTGAAAAAAGAGGTCACCTAGCAAGAGTCTGCAAATCATCCAGAACTCCACCCACAGAAGAAAGTTTCCTGACAAAGAATTCAAGCCTAACAACTTCAGTGAGAAAATGGGGCAACACAGAAGCAAATGGGAAGAATGAAACTCATCAAACAGTCACCATTGGTCATTCTTCACCCTTAAAAGCAGAAAAGTACATGTGAAGGTACTCATTGAAGGAAGGCCTTGCCAAATGGAAGTGGACTCAGGCTCCTGTTTATCTATGGTGTCATGGGACACTATTCACAGACTACTCCCAAACATTCAGAAGAAGCATTTCCAGAAGCAAGCACTGACTCTTAAAGACTCCCAAGGGAACAAGATTCCAGTAGTTGGAACAAGGAATTCAACGTGAACTTCAAAGGCCACACCAAACGTTTGCCCTGACCATCGTGGACAAGGATCGCCCAAGCTTGCTGGGACTTGAGTGGTTCAATCCACTAGGCATCGAGGTGACTGGCATCAATCACGTGAGCAACACTGAATGGGAGGAGGCCTGAAGTCTGAGTTTCCAGAGGTCTTCAGCGAACGGATTGGGCAAGTATATGGGGACCCCTATCACTTTCAACCTAGATCCCAAGGTGCCCCCAATTCATTTAAAGCCCAGAAGGGTCCCATTTGCCTTAAAGGAAAAAAATTGATGCACAATTAGATAAACTAATAGCTCAAGGAGTTTTAGAGCCCAATGACCACTCCAGGTGGGAGACACCCATAGTCACACTAGTCAAGACTGATGGGTCAGTGAGAATCTGTGGGGACTATAAGGGGACATTGAACCATGCGCTTCAACAGAGCGCATATCCAGTTCCAGTGGTGCATCATTTACTACATTCACTTGGCAGGGGTACAGTCTTTGCCAAATTGGATCTGGCCCAGGCATATCAACAACTAACAGCTGATGATGCCACTGCAGAGGCCCAAACCATTGTGACTTATAGAGGTGCCTTCAAATGTAAAGGTTACAGTTTGGAGTAAGCGTGGCACCAGGCATCTTCCAAAGCCTTATGGAAAGGATGCTCCAAGGACTGCCAGGGGTAGTGCCTTACTTTGATGATGTGTTAATCTCTGCTGAAAATGACACTCAATTACAAGAGAGACTCAGAGAAGTCCTTACCAGATTCAAGAAAGCGCGGTTAAAAGTCAAGGAAAAAAATGCACTCTTAGAACTGACAAGGTTGAGTTCTTGGGCTATATGATTGACAAGCATGGCATCCACCCTACAGATGCCAAGGTTCAAGCAATCAAAGCCCCTAGACCAAAATGCAAAACAGATTTGCAAGCCTTCCTTGGACTTATTAACTTTTATCACATGTTCCTACCTCGGAAGGCAACCATTGCAGAACCATTACATAGATTATTGGACAAAAAATCTGCCTGGGTCTGGGGCAGGAAGGAACAATCAGCATTCAACAATATTAAAAGACTAATCATGTCTGATGCTGTAATGATACAGTTCTCTGAGAATTTGCCTGTTGTACTTACTTGTGATGCATCCCCTTTTGGAGTGTGTGGGGGGGGGGTTGAGCCACAGGTTTCCCAGTGGGAGGGAAGCCCCTATTGCATTTACTCTCGCACTTTGACCAAAGCAGAGAGGAATTACAGCCAATTGGATAAGGAAGCATTGGCAATTGTTGCAGCTGTCAAGAAATTCCATGAGTATCTATATGGGAGAACATTTAACATTGTCACAGATCACAAACCTTTGTTAGGCATTGTGGCAGGAGACAAACCTACACCCTGTCACCAAGAATGCTGAGGTGGACTGAATTTCTTGCTGCTTATTCATACAAGCTCATCCACAAGCCTGGCAAAGACATTGGCCATGCTGATGCTTTGAGTCGCTGCCCACTTCCGTTTCACACTGAGGACTGTGAACCTGAGGCAACACCTTTTCCTAGAAAACAGTTGCCAAGCTTCCAGTACACGCTGCTGAAATTGCCAGAGACTGCCAAAGACACTTATTGGCTCCTGTTATAGGCTGGATTAAGAAAGGTTGGCCTTTCAAGATCTACCTCACCTTGCCCAACCTTTTAAATCCAGGCAAACTGAATTATCTGTATTAAGAGGATGTATTTTGTGGGGTAACAGGGTGGTTATTCCTGCAAAACTGCAAAAGAGGTTTTGGAAATGTTACATGAGGGTCATCCTGGTATTGTAAGGATGAAGGGATTGGCCAGGAGTTATGTATGGTGGCCAGGTATTGACAAAGTGGTTGAAAACTGGGTTGCATCTTGTCCCATCTGTCAGGTAGTCAGGCCTGCCCCACCTCTCGCCCCCACACAGGAATGGGGAATGTCCTAGGGCCCATGGTCTAGGATTCACATTGATTTCACTGGCCCTACCAGAGGGCATACATTCCTTATTATAGTAGATGCATATTCCAAATGGCTAGAGGTCATCCCTATGGCATCCACCACAACTGATGCTGTCATCAAGCAGCTTAAAAAGCTTTTGTAACCCATGGGTTACCTGATGTTCTTGTTTCTGACCATGGCCCTCATTTACATCCAACCTTTTGAATCCTATCTAGCACAACAGGGTATCAGACATGCCTACTGCCCCTGGGCACTTCGGCTAACGCCGGGATGAACACATAGTACATTTACCAAGGAAAAGTTTCAGCAATTGGGTCCTGGGGACATCACTGAGAAAGTTGAAAAACTTCTTAGTGTTCAACATATCACTCCTAACTCATCAACTAACTTATCCCCAGCAGAGTTGTTGATGGGTATGAAACTTAGGTCTCCCCTTGACCGCCTTCATCCCACTTACGCACCCAACGCACCACTTGATTCCACTAACAAAGTTCGCATGTTCAGTGTGGGTGATTCTGTTTATGCTAAGAACCTTATGGGTGAACCTTCATGGATTCCTGCTGAAATAACTCAAATCATGGCCCCGTTCTTACAGGTGCAAACAGAGGATGGTGTCCTCTGGAGCAGGCACATTGATCAGCTTAGATCCAGATTACCTCAGGAACATCGCAATTGTTCCTCTCTAGTTCCCATACATAATGCCTTTTCTAGGGGGGAGGGGAAGCATAAGGATAATCAGCAAGCAGAATCAACCCCATGTGTAACAAGCCATTATGACAGGAACCATTCCAAAACCTGTCACAATGCAAAAATCCATCCTTACAAGTGGAAGATTGCACATCACTACCTGACTTGGGTTGCTGACATTGGGTTGGAGATGGGTTGGGAGGAGAGACCAGATTCTAACAATTCAAACAGGGTCTTCTTTCACTGGAAGCCAGTAGGGAAATGTCAACAGACACATTTCCTCTCTCACGGGTGAGAACATTAAAACTTCTGAACCACGAAGGTCTCAATGTACGTAAGAGCCCCACCTATTTAAAGATACATTACATTAGGTTGGGGTTTGAGTATGGACTGAACCTAGTGGGGAGGGGGGTGTTATGTATGCAGGTTTGAATGTCATTGGTTTAGTTTGAACTGTTCTTGTAAAATGTCAGAAATGATTGGTTTAAAAAGTGCGGGAAAATCCTGCACTCTGATTGGCTGGCAACTGCGGCTGCTGGCTATAAGTAGCAGCCGCAGCCCAGCCAAATCGGGTCTGTTATGAGCTGTAGTCACTAATAAACTCTTCACTGAAGCACTCCGCGTCTGACTCTTCATGCAAACTTACCAGGAGGAAACAGTAAAAGAAAGTTCCTAGGCTAAAAGAATAATTGACTCTAAATATCTAAGCTGAAAGGAACTAAGAAGAACCTATAACTACTTGTATTGTTATAAGAAGAAAAGAATAACCTGGAAGAAACAAAAGGACTCTGTAAACAATTTTCTATAAATACTTTATTGATTGTTCTGCTTGTTAAGAATAAAAGACTTTTACTTTGAAACAATCTGGGCTCGGTATTTCATTGGTTGACTTTAGAGATAGACAAGGCTTAACGATCCTGAACTAAAAACACAGTTCAAATTAATATAAAATTAACAGGTAAGGATGTTTCCAGCAACAGGTGTCCAATAAAATGTTGCACTGTAATTTTTCTCAAGAAAAAAATTCAGTTCTGTAACAACTTTAAAGGGGCTTGAGGCCTGCATCCAAAGCACCTGAAGGTAGGATAAGAAGCAAAGGATGGAAACTAATCAAGGAGAGAAGCAGCCTAAGGAGAAATTTCCTGACAGCAAGAACAATTAATCAGTGGAATGACTTGCTTCCAGAAGCCTTGTGTGCTCCAAGACTGGAGGTTTTTAAGAAATGGTTTAGTGTTTTCTGCTTGAGCATGGGGTTGAATTAGAAGACCTCCAAAGTCCCTTCCAATTCTGTTATTCTGTCCATGCAGCAATAGATAGGGCTGCACATATATCTCTCTGCAATGAATGGGACAGCATTCCCATTTCATCATTTGGGAATATGGGGAATACTATTTGGAAGCCTCAATGTGAACAATTCCAAAGAGTATCTCCCTATTGTCTAGAATAAACCATCCAATCCCAACTCAATCCTCAACATCATCTAGGTGCTTGATTTGGAGCATCTCTTGCCCTCCTGGCTTTATCTTCCCTGAAAAAGAGAGATATGGTTATCACCTGCATCCTGAGACTCCCTAGTCCAGTGTTTTTCAGCCTTGGTAACTTGGTAACTTTAAGATGTGTGGACATCAGATCAGCTTGAATCCACACATCTTAAAGTTGCCAAGGTTAGGAAACCCTGCTCTAGTCCAAAGCTCTACATGCCCCAATTTTGCAGTTTCCATTACATTGTTTGCATAAACTGGCCTTTAATTGCAAAGTGACTTTTCTGAGTTTCCATCTTCTTTCTTTCTATTTCTGGGCCGTATTCTTCTTCAGGCATCCCACCTAAAAACCATGCCAGCACTTAATCCTTCAAACGAAAACATTTGAAACTGTTTATGTCTTTGCAAATATTGTTTCCTCCGAAGTGCACTTTGTCCCCAAATGCATTTCAGAGGAGACTGGGGTAAAGGAAAAAATGGGGAAGAGATATTTAAAGAAACAGGAAGGTGAATTTCTGAAGCAATTCTCTTTTCCACCCTAGCATCTCCAGAGGATAAGTGGAACTTCAAAATATCCTAACACCTACTTTGTAACTGGGAGGGAAGGCAAACAAAGCTTCAAGTGCATTTCAAAATGATAGCATTTTTTAAAGTTAGTCCTTCATTCTTTTCCTTCTTGGGCAATTATCAGAGAAAGTCAGCTCCTTTAACACCTTTGTGATGGAAATTGCCCTTTCCCTGTGAATGCCAAAATATGCCATTAAATTACTGCTTTAATTAAATGTGGAGTGCTTCATCTCCTTTGTCCATAGAAGGATTTCAACAATTCCTAGACTTTTGTCAAAAAGGATGAAAAGCCATTTCATAAACAAAAAGGAACTGCTCCAGTCAGGGAATTTTTCCTTCCCACCACTGCTCTGCTGCCCCACAGATCTGTTGGTTGGGGCTGGGGTTTAATCTGCTTTTCTCGGACTACTAATTATTTCCATTCATTTCCACTGTGCACAAATCATAAGCCATGATGCTGGCAGTTTAATAGTCCAATACCAGCTGCAGGATGAAAGCAATGTCTTCGTTGACAAAATATTTGAACATGGGAAATGGGGTGGAGAGGAGAGAAAAGGAAAAATCTATGTCCCTAGTACCATACAACTCATTGTCATGTTTTTGTGATTAGAAGTTGATATTCTGGACATATCCAAAACTTAAGTAGATTTAGGTAGATCAATGGATCATTAGTGGCAAGGTGGATTACCTGTTTGTATTAGTGCTGCGGGGGGGGGGGGGAAGCAATGTTTTTGGAATAATTCCTGATAGAATTTTTATCCATCCACCAGATTGTTATCAAACATCAGGGAAATCAGGAGATTCGGGCAGTTCAAATGAGTATAAAATTTCATTGCAAGCTTAAGCTTTCTAAGAATCAGACCAATTAACAGTCAAAGCAAATGAACAGGAGATAAGAGAGGCATTCAAGGTGAGCTGGACTTAGATCTCTTGCAGGCACACAGGAATTCATGACTTATGACATGTTTGACCCCTCCCTCCAGCTCAGTCTGGTCGTCTCCTACAATATGTGGGAAAACAGTATCACACATCTGATTTTGGTGCATTTCATATAATGTTCCAATTTTTTCTCTATAAAAATGCATAGAAATGTCTTCTTCCATGGTCATGTCTAATCTGGTAATTTTGAGATTTGATAGGCTGCAGCTCTCATCACCAACTAGAATTGAAGCAAGGTGGGAGGTATAATCTAACACATCTAAAAAGTGCCAGAGTTAGATTTATTTTATACAGTTGGCACACAGTTATTTTAGGCACCTAACTGCATGGATGGATCTATTTGCCTACACTGTGTTCTTTTATGTACTGGAACTCTTTCCCTTCACACAGAACAGATAAAAAAGACAATCATTCTGACTTCTGTCTCCATGAAACTTGAATTAATTAATTCATATGTTCCACTGGTAGTACAATATAACTGCAACTCTTGAAACACACATTATTCCTTTTCAGAATAAACAATGTTTTGCAAAGCATAAAAAGGAAATAAAGAATAGCCAACAAAATTAAAGAATGAGTTAAAAAAATAAAATCTAGCCAATCTGATTGTGACCAGTACCACTCATTTATATTAATTTTTTTGGAAACAATAATTCATGCATTTATCATCTCCAACCTTTTAACTTCGTCATTCCACCAATTTTTTTCATATTTCCCATTACTATAACTGTACACATTTCTGTGAAATTCTGTAACACAATTCTTTTCATTTTGTTTCCTATCCGCTTGTCTTATATCTAGTTGCCATTTATTTCTTGAAAGATTAATCTGCCTTGGTCTTCCTGTGGCAGTTTAGCCTTCGCTGTTGCTTCTTTAATTGTTTTCTCTTTTCTCCATTTTCCCCAAAGATGTTCTCTTGACACTACCAGACAGATTTGTCTTACAGTCAGAAGTTCTCATCATCCTTGTTCCCTTTTCCTAATCCTCCCATTCTTTAATCATAAACAAATGTGTTATATAAATCTATATACATAACTAATCTGTTCTTTTGAGATATATGCGTATATTTATGTATGTATATATTTAAAGTGTATATTTGAAACAAATGGATATTTATCTTAGCAGATATTCATCAGTGGTGCAGAACATTCTCGTTCATTCTTGGGTCCAAATGACAATAACTTTTTTTGTTATCTCTTATCTTATTCCTACCCATCCATTCATGTCACCTAAACAGAAGAAATTTTACTGGTGGATCACATTAATCACATTGACCTCTGGAATCAACTGCCTTTGGAGCTCCGCCTGGCCCCTGATCTCCGCACCTTCCGCCGTGAATTAAAGACCTGGTTATTTGACCAACCTGGGCTGTGACCCCTCCCTAGGGGAGGGAGGGTTTTAATGTTTATTGTTTTTATGTCTTATATTTGGGCTTGTCTTTTGTTTAATTATTTTTTAAATATTTATTGTCTGTGTTTTTAGCTGTGAGCTGCCCCGAGTCTTCGGAGATGGGGCGGCATACAAGTTCAAGTATAAATAAATATAAATAAATAAATAAATTCAGAATGTTGTGCAATTTTAACAAACTTCACAACTATCTCTTTCATTATTACCATTTAGATTCTAGAGGAATACGTTGGTGCACCTCTCACCAAGCTATAGATTCCCACTGTCACATGCACCCATAATAATTTGCATAATATCAATTCACTGTTTCTGGTAGATGCTTTAGCCCAGGGGTGTCAAAGTCATGGCCTCACAGCAGCATCACATGACGTATCGGAACTTTTTCCCCCTTCACTAAACCGGGCAGGGGCGGGGCCAGCATGTGACACATCTGGCCCACGGACCATAAGTTTGACACCCTTGCTTTAGCCTTGTCATTCATAATTAAAGTTATATCTTCACATCCCTGCAGGTATTCATCCCCCAAATATTGATCTACCAGATCATCTTCATTCACATCTATTATATCCTTCCCCTTTTTAAAAGTTTCATAGATGTACAACTTTTCTTTCTTTCTTTCTTTCTTTCTTTCTTTCTTTCTTTCTTTCTTCTCTTTCCTTTCTTCCTTCTCATTATCATTTCCTTGTCTTACATGATATTTTGGGCCAACTGAAGTTTTTTACATAATGCTTTTTGCTGAGATGGAGGTGGTGCAGTCTAAGTTATTCTCCTTGGTCACATGCAGCATTCCTTGCTAATGGCAAGTACAATATTTGCCAGTTTTTTCACATTTTGGTCAGCACAGCACATGTGGAAACAAAACTCTATTTTATTCCAACAGGTATGCATGCAGTTCTGTACAAGCTCTCTAATCTAGATATTACCTGCAAAACAACATTCTGTTGCCCATACCAATCAACATAAAGAATCATGCTGAGATTAGCTGTGTAATCTGCTTTAAAGAATTGCAATCAAGTGCTACATTCATGCTCCTGAATGCTGTAATTATTTCTGAAGACCTGCATAGCCTTAGTTCTTAAGTATGTGAAGAGTTAGGCAGTAAGGTAGATCTATATAATTGTATTCATGTCAGCAAAGTCTTTATTTAGTTTTACTGACATGATAGATCTAACGCAATGTATAGCTGAATGGCCATTTGATCTAGTACAAAGAAATGTATTATTTTAGCAAAGGGAAAAAGAAAAGCAAATAATAGTTATATTATTTATAGATTTTTGTATACACCAACATCTGCTACAAATAAAAGTATAGTAGCCACTAAATGTGCCATTAATTTATTTAGCCACTTATTATGTTTGGGGCTTTCATTTGAAGCCAAAAAAATAGTTTATGTATGTTTATATAACTTAAGGAATTAATGATCATAACTTTGGGATGAAGATATATATTTTTCTACTAGATAATAGGATAATGTGCTAAATATATTGCTTTTATTATATAATTTCTCCATTTATGCTGGCAGCTCAAAAACATACTACAGTGTCCATTTTTCCATTCAGTCAATCTCAAAAAAGATAAAGAATAATGTGTCACACACTTTCACTGACTGAAAAAATGAAGTCTGATAAATGTTGAAGTAATGGTTGCTGTGTTATTTTTGGTTTATTATCCTGACACTTGACTCTATGTGAAGAATTTTTGGCTTTTTCTTGTGCTGACTTGCATAACTAGACTCATTACTTCAAGATCCTTGCAAGAAATGGGTGTTCCCATTCATACAACATTGAAGTGGGGGTGGGGGTGGCATATTTTGCAAACACTTTTGTTCCCCATGAAAATGTCAAATTTATCTTTTGGCATAAAGTATATATTATTATTATTATTATTATTATTATTATTATTATTATTATTATACTACACAAAATGACAGTATACACAGCAAATGAGATAACTATGCTGGGTTTCGTATCACAAATCACTAGTCGAACACTTCCCAAGTGTTCAGGACTGCGTGATGTATCGGCGGATTATGCGGGCAGATCCCAGTAAGGTGGCCTTCTGCAGCTGACCAATGGTGATCTTGTCAGCGCCAATTGTTTTTAAGTGCTTGCCTAGGTCTTTAGGCACAGCACCCAGTGTGCCAAGTACCACTGGAACCACCTGCACTGGTTTATGCCAGAGTCTCTGCAGTTCGATTCTCAAGTCCTGATATGTGGTGACTTTTTCAAGTTGTTTCTCATCGATTCTGCTGTCACCAGGTATGGCAATGTCGACGATCCACACTTTTTTCTTCTCCACAATTGTGATATCCAGGGTATTGTGTTCCAAAACTTTGTCAGTCTGTATTCGGAAGTCCCACAGTAGTTTTGCATGCTCATTTTCGATCACTTTTTCAGGCTTATGAACCCACCAGTTCTTTGCTACAGGCAGATGGTAGGTGTGACACAAGTTCCAGTGGACCATCTGAGTGACTGTGTTGTGACGTTGTTTGTAATCAGTCTGAGCTATTGTCTTGCAACAGCTCAGTATGTGATCAATGGTTTCATCCACTTCTTTGCAGAGTCTGCATTTCTATTCTGGCTTTGATTACATTCGTTCTGATGGCTTGTTCTTGGGCTGCAAGAATCAGGCCTTCTGTTTCTTTCTTCAATTATTATTATTATTATTCTACACAAAAAATGACAGTGTACACAGCACACAAGATAACTATGCTGGGTTTCATATCACAAATCACTAGTTGAACACTTCCCAAGTGTTTAGGACTGTGTGATGTATCAGCGGATTATGCGAGCAGATCCCAGTAAGGTGGCCTTCTGCAGCTGACCAATGGTGATTTTGTCAGTGCCAATTGTTTTTAAGTGCTTGCCTAGGTCTTTAGGCACAGCACCCAGTGTGCCAAGTACCACTGGAACCACCTACACTGGCTTATGCCAGAGTCTGCAGTTTGATTTTTTTAAAATTACATTTATATGCTGCCCTTCTCCGAAGACTCAGGGCGGCTTACAATTTTTGGGGGATACAACCCAGTGTGCTCAGCAATAGCCTTCATTCCATTGTATATGCCTGCTTATTACTAAGCGGCATTTTTACAAAGTCAGCTTATTGCCCCCAACAATCTTGGGTCCTCAGTTTACCTACCCCGAGAGAATGGAAGGCTGGGTCAACCTTGAGCCTGGTGGGATTCAAGCCTACAGTAATTGTAGGCAGCTGGAACTTAACTGCAGGCATTTAACAGCCTGAGCCACCAAGGCCCTTTGTTTTCAAGTCCTGATATCTGGTGTCAATAGACATTTTTCTATTCTGGCTTTGATTGCATTTGTTCTGATGGCTTGTTCTTGGACTACAAGAATCAGGCTTTCTGTCTCTTTCTTCAGTGTTCGGTTGCTCAGCCATTATTATTATTATTATTTAATCTTTAGTGAGATTCACAGCTTTTGTGGCTGGTTGGTAGCTCAACAGCTCAAGTCCTAACCAAGGACCTAGGAACTGTACAGGTAACGTCAAAGTAGGGTTCCAAGTAGGGTGGTTTTTTGTAGAATCAGGGTATTCAAGTCTGATAAATTCAGGATTTCCAAATAGCGAGGCAGCGTGTTGCAGTGTCAATGAACCAAACCCTTTTCTTCTCAACTATTGTTATGTCAGGTGTGTTGTGGGCCAAATGCCTGTCCATCTGAATTCTGAAGTCCCACAAGATCTTTTTCATTTTCCAGAACCTTCTCAACCTGATGTTCCCAGTAGTTGTTACTATACTCAAATCCAAACTTTTGGAAGAGTTTCCAGTGAATGATTTTAGCAACTCGGTTATGGTGTTCTAAGTAGTCAGTTTGTGAAATTTTGCTGCATCCACTGATTAAATGGTCAACTGTTTCATCTTTCTCATTACAGAGGCAGCATTTGCTGTTGGTGGTGACATGCTGAATCTTTGCCTTCGTGCAATTTGTGGCTAAGTCTTGTTCTTCAGCAGCCAAAACAAAGCTTCAGTTTCTTTTTCAGTATTCCTGATTTTAGCTAATTCCAAGTAAGCTTTTGGTCAGCTTTGCCTTCAATACTTTTCAGGTATTGGTCATGCATAGCTTTGCTTTCCAATTTTCAATTTGCTTCTCAATTACATCTTTTTTGTATTCAACTTTTGACTTGGTTGTCTTCAAAAGGCCTTTTATTATTTATTATTATTTTATTATAATTATAATAATAATTATTATTTTAAAAAGAGCCATGGCGGTGCAGTGATTAGAATGCAGTACTGCAAGGCTAACTCATTGTTCACTCCAGAAGTTTGATGCTGAGAGGCTCAAGGTTGACTCAGCCTTCCATCCTTCTGAGGTCGGTAAAACGAGGACCCAGATTGTTAGGGGCGATATGCTGACTTGGTAAACTGTTTAGAGAGGCTGTAAAGCACTATAAAGTGATATATAAATCTAAGTGCTATTGCTATTGCTGCTATTATTATTGTTGTTGTTATATATGTCACCCCTCGCTTACATTCTATTATTGTATTAAAAAGTAATCCTAAATTAAAAGCTTAAAGTAACATAAAGAAAAGTTTCCATTCACTATGACCTGAACAATTCATCCAGAAGGATTTCTGCTCGTTCAATTCCAGGGGTGTCAAATTGGCGGCCCACGGGCTGGATGCGTCACATGTAGGCCATGCCCACCCCAGCTCCACAAAGGGAAAAACATTGCATTACATCATGTGATGGCAACATGACGGTGAGGTTGATGTCTGTGTTCTATTCTAATATATCTTACAACAAGGACCAGTATCTTTTTATATCTTAGGCTTCACTGTGTCATTTTAATTGGAGATTGAGGTGTCCTTTCAAATCATCTGAAATCTCATGAAATTCTGTGAGATCTAGTGCTCATGAGATGTTGGCCATGCAAACATTATGGCTGTATTGATTGCTCATGATTTTCGCTTGCTTGCTTTTTATGTTTTCTGGTTTTTAATTAGATTTTTAATTTGGTTTTGAAGGCAGTTACTGTGTTTTGTACTGATTATTGTATTTTGTTTATTGATTGTGTTACTTGGTTGTTTTTAATTATGTGAGACAACCCAGAATCACAAATATGACATGGGCAGCTGTACAAATTGAATTAATAACATGTTAATACGTTAATGTTAATATGTTAATGTTAATGTTGATTTAATTTGGAAAGTACAACTGTCTAAGTAATAAATATGGGCCCAGGAGCACTTATTTCTAGGCCTGGAGCACTTCAACCATTATCTATAAGTTTCTATCATGGCCATCACAAATTCTCATGACCACATATATGTGCTATTACCAGCTTGGTATCACCATGTTCTAGATCCCAGATCTCAAAGATTAATTCCAAATTTATGTGCTGTGTGATTATTTAATTAATCTTATTTCTTTCCTTTTGTTTTAAATGTTTAAATGATTTAATTTACTACTATTCTTAATTTAACTTTACAGTTCTCATTTCAAATGTAGCATTTTTAAGTTGGCTTGGGAAACTTGTTTTAAAATGCAGCATACCTTTCATAAAATATAAATAAATAAATAGGAAGGAAGGAAGGAAGGAAGGAAGGAAGGAAGGAAGGAAGGAAGGAAGGAAGGAAAGAAGATAGGCATGGTTGGAACAGCTGATTTAAGCTGATCCTCCTTACAGCTTGCTGAAGACATTTGTGTATGAGTAAAAACTATGCCTTTTGTAACTTGACTGACAAAAGTGCAGTCAACTCCTTGAATTAACAGGGAAATTTACCTTTAAAATCAAGTTCCATTAGTAGGACTATGAGATCTATGAAGCACAAGCAGGCATTAGTCCAAGGAAAGAAGGAATTGTGTTAGATTTGCATGAAGAGTCAGACGCGGAGTGCTTCAGTGAAGAGTTTATTAGTGACTACAGCTCATAACAGACCCGATTTGGCTGGGCTGCGGCTGCTACTTATAGCCAGCAGCTGCAGTTGCCAGCCAATCAGAGTGCAGGTTTTCCACACTTTTTAAACCAATCATTTCTGACATTTTACAAGAACAGTTCAAACTTAACCAATGACATTCAAACCTGCATACATAACACCCCTCCCACTAGGTTCAGTCCATACTCAAACCCCAACCTATCTAATGTATTCTTTTTTAAATAGGTGGGGCTCTTCGTGTATGTTAAGGATGGATTTTGGCATTGTCACCCAGTGAGACAGTTTTGGGATGTTCCTGTCATAATGGCTCATCTCCTCCCAACCATCTCCAGCCCAATGATTCTCAGGTGCAATCTTCCATGTAATGGATTTCATGGTTCATTGTGACAGGTTTTCCCTCTCCCCTAGAAAATGGGGTTGATTCTTGCTTGCATCCTAGGTATCCCTTCCCCTAGAAGAAACAAGTAATGTTCCTGAGGTAATCTGGATCTGAGCTGATCAATGTGCCTGCTCCAGAGGACACCATCCTCTGTTTGCACCCTGTAAGAACGGGGCCTGTGATTTGAGTTATTTCAGCAGGAATCCATGAAGGTTCACCCATAAGGTTCTTAGCATAAACAGAATCACCCACACTGAATGCTAACTTTGCTAGTGGAATCAAGTGGTGCGTTGGGTGCGTAGAGGGATGAAGGTCAAGGGAGACCTAAGTTTCCTACCCATCAACAACTCTGCTGGGGATAAGTTAGTTGACGGGTTAGAGTGATGTGCTGAACATTAAGAAGTTTTTCAACTTTCTCAGTGATGTCCCCAGGACCCAATTGCTGAAGCTTTTCCTTGTAAAACGTACCATGCTTCAGCCCGCCGTTAGCTGAAAGGTGCCCAGGGGCAGTCAGGGCATGTCTGATACCCTGTTGTGCTAAATAGGATTCAAAAAGGTTGGATGTAAATTGAGGCCCATTGTCAGAGACAAGAACATCAGGTAACCCGTGGGTTACAAAAAGCTTTTTAAGCTGCTTGATGACAGCATCAGTTGTGGTGGATGCCATAGGGATGACCTCTAGCCATTTGGAATATGCATCTACTATAATAAGGAAGGTGTGCCCTCTGGTAGGGCCAGCGAAATCAATGTGAATCCTAGACCATGGGCCCCTAGGACATTCCCATTCCTGTGTGGGGGTGAGGTGGGCAGGCCTGACTACCTGACTACCTGCAACCCAATTTTCAACCATTTTGTCAATACCTGGCCACCATACATAACTCCTGGCCAATCCTTCATTCTTACAATTCCTGGATGACCCTCATGTAACATTTCCAAAACCTCTTTTGCAGTTTTGCAGAATAACCACCCTGTTACCCCACAAAATACATCCTCTTAATACAGATAATTCAGTTTGCCTGGACTTAAAAGGTTGGGCAAGGTGAGGTAGATCTTGAAGAGGCCAACCTTTCTTAATCCAGCCTATAACAGGAGCCAATAAAGTGTCTTTGGCAGTCTCTCTGGCAATTTCAGCAGCGTGCACTGGAAGCTTGGCAACAGTTTCTAGGAAAATGGTGTGTGCCTCAGGTTCAAAGTCCTCCTTGTGACAAGGAAGTGGGCAACGACTCAAGGCATCAGCATGTCCAATGTCCTTGCCAGGCTTGTGGATAAGTTTGTATGAGTAAGCAGCAAGAAATTCAGTCCACCTCAGCATTCTTGGTGACAGGATAGTGGGTGTAGTTTGTCTCCTGCCACAATGCCTAACAAAGGTTTGTGTTCTGTGACAATGGTAAATGTTCTCCCATATAAATACTCATGAAATTTCTTGATAGCTGCAACAATTGCCAATGCTTCCTTGTCCAATTGGCTGTAATTCCTCTCTGCTTTGGTCAAGGTGCGAGAGTAAAATGCAATAGGGGCTTCCTTCCTGCTGGAAAGCCTGTGGCTCAACCCCACCCCACCCCAGTCTAAAGGGGGATGCATCACAAGTCAATACAACAGGTAAATTCTCAGAGAACTGTATGAGTACAGCATCAGACGTGATTAGTCTTTTAATACTGTTAAATGCTGATTGTTCCTTCCTGCCCCAGACCCAAACAGACTTTTTGTCAAGTAATCTGTGTAATGGTTCAGCAATGGTTGCTTTCTGAGGTAGGAACATGTGATAAAAGTTAATAAGTCCAAGGAAGGCTTGCAAATCTGTTTTGGCATTTTGGTCTAGGGGCTTCTTTGATTGCTTGAACCTTGGCATCTGTAGGGTGGATGCCATGCTTGTCAATCATATAGCCCAAGAACTCAACCTTGTCAGTTCTAAGAGTGCATTTTCTTCCTTGACTTTTAACCCCGCTTTCTGAATCTGGTAAGGACTTCTCTGAGTCTCTCTTGTAATTGAGTGTCATTTTCAGCAGAGATTAACACATCATCAAAGTAAGGCACTACCCCTGGCAGTCCTTGGAGCATCCTTTCCATAAGGCTTTGGAAGATGCCTGGTGCCACGCTACTCCAAACTGTAACCTTTACATTTGAAGGCACCTCTATGAGTCACAATGGTTTGGGCCTCTACAGTGGCATCATCAACTGTTAGTTGTTGATATGCCTGGGCCAGATCCAATTTGGCAAAGACTGTCCCCTGCCAAGTGAATGTAATAAATGATGCACCACTGGAACTGGATATGCGCTCTGCTGAAGCGCATGGTTCAATGTCCCTTATAGTCTCCACAGATTCTTACTGACCCATCAGTCTTGACTGGTGTGACTATGGTGTTTCCCATCTGAGTGGTCAGTGGGTTCTAAAACTCCTTGAGCTATTAGTTTATCTAATTGTGCATCAATTTTTTCCTTTTAAGGCAAATGGGACCCTTCTGGGCTTTAAACGAATTGGGGGCACCTTGGGATCTAGGTTGAAAGTGATAGGGGTCCCCATATACTTGCCCATACTGTCGCTGAAGACCCTGGAAACTCAGACTTCAAGGCCTCCTCCCATTCAGTGTTGCTCACGTGATTGATGCCAGTCACCTCGATGCCTAGTGGATTGAACCACTCAAGTCCCAGCAAGCTTGGGCAGTCTTTGTCCACGATGGTCAGGGGCAAACGTTTGGTGTGGCCTTTGAAGTTCACGTTGAATTCTCTTGTTCCAACTACTGGAACTTGGTTCCCTTGGTAGTCTTTAAGAGTCAGTGCTTGCTTCTGGAAATGCTTCTTCTGAATGTTGGGAAGTAGCCTGTGAATAGTGTCCAATGACACCATAGATAAATAGGAGCCTGAGTCCACTTCCATTTGGCAAGGCCTTCCTTCAATTAGTACCTTCACATGTACTTTTCTGCTTCTTAAGGGTGAAGAATGACCAATAGTGACTGTTTGATGAGTTTCATTCTTCCATTTGCTTCTGTGTTGCGCCCATTTTCTCACTGAAGTTGTTATGCTTGAATTCTTTGTCAGGAAACTTCTTTCTGCTTGGTGGAGTTCTGGATGATTTGCAGACTCTTGCTAGGTGACCTCTTTTTCACAACAGAGGCAGATGGTATCAAAAACTTGCATTCAGTGGGGTGGCCCCCCACAACCTCTGCAATAAAAGTCTTGCCTCTTCCAAGGTCTTTCCTTTTCTTCTCTGTTCTGAGTCTATACATTCCTTCCTCCACCTCACTACAGTCTGAATCAGAATCTATTTGCTTGCAATGGGTTGTTGTGGATTTTTCCACATCAGGATGGCTTTGCCTTGTTAATTTTCTTCATGGCTGCTGCTGAGGACTTGGTAGCTTCCTCTGAAGAAGCTTCTTCTATGGCCTCCTTAAGCGTGATCTTAGGTTTCATTAATAATTTGCTCTGCAAAACCTTGTCTTTTAGGCCTAGAACAAATCGATCGCGCATGGCCTCTTCAAAGTTAATAAACTCACATGCACCCCAATGTCCCTTAAACTTGCCACGAAGTCATTAACGTTTTGCTTTCCCTTGATCCCGACGGTAGAATTCGTGTCTCTTAATGAGGCACGATACTTTGGCGCGTAATGGGCTCTTAATAACTTTTCTAAGTCGGGCCAGTCCATTACCTTCACGTCTGCAGCTCCCGCCAATGCCTTCACCATCTTGAAAACAGCCGGACCGCAGTGGGTGAGAAAGACCGCCCTCTTCCGCTTGTCGAAATGTCGCGAGATCGTTTCCTCCAAATACATTTGGAAACGATCTGCATACGAGTCCCAGTCTTCTGCCATCGGATCGAATGGGGCTGGGGAGGTGTTCAGCACAGCCATCTCTCTCAGCTTGTTCTCCGCATTGTCTTCTCTTCGGGAAGGATCCCATCCTCATCCCCAGTGTTAGATTTGCATGAAGAGTCAGACGCCGAGTGCTTCAGTGAAGAGTTTATTAGTGACTACAGCTCATAACAGACCCAATTTGGCTGGGCTGCGGCTGCTACTTATAGCCAGCAGCTGCAGTTGCCAGCCAATCAGAGTGCAGGGTTTTCCCGCACTTTTTAAACCAATCATTTCTGACATTTTACAAGAACAGTTCAAGCTTAACCAATTATATTCAAACCTGCATACATAACAAATTGTATATTCATCCTCCATGACTTTAATCCACAATTGTTCAGACTCACATGTCAAGTGATCCCTTTTGGTGAGAAATAAAAACAGCTAAATTAGCACATGTTGTTCTCTTGCAGACTTTGTGCTGCTTGCATGAGAGAGAAAACCTTAAGCAAGACGGAAGAAAAGGAGCAGTTTGTATATCTGAGAGGTGGCGTTCAGCCTAAGTTTTTAAAAATACATTGCCTTTGCTAAGTTACAGTCCATTATCCACAAAATAGAAAAGCAAGCCAAGAAGAAGAATTGTTTTCTTCTCTCCTGTTTTATTCTCTTTCTTTGAAATACTAGCAGTGACAAACTGGTAGCACTTTTTCAAGTTTTCCTAGAATAAACAACAAAAGAAACAATTTGGTGTTTCTTTTACAACAGTATGACATTTCAAATATCATATATACAGAGTAGATATTACTCTACTGGCTATTTGAGGGACCACCTATCTACCCCTGTGATGGGAAGTGGGTTGGGCTGTGGCACACAGAGGTTAGGTAGAATATCTTCCCTAGGTTTGGAGTGTGGATTTTCACTAAATCTGCAATAAATGATTTCATGGGATGAATGTGGTTATGAATTACAACCGTCCTTATTCTAAGGTATGGGCGGTGTGACGGCTTAGTGGTTAAGATGCTGAGCTTGTTGGCTGAAAAGCTGGCAGCCCAGGTTCAAGATCCAAGCACCACGCATCAGTGTGAGCTCCCATCCTCACCTCAGCTCCTGCCCAGCTAGCACTTCAAAAGAATGCAAATGCGAGTAGATAAATAAGTACCATGATGTGAGAAGGTAACATCGCTCTCTGACATCATGCTGGCCATATGACTGCGGAGATGTGTTCAGACTACACTGGCTCAATAGCCTTGAAATGGAAATGAGTACCACCCTTTATAGTAGGCAACAACTAGCAGAGTAAAACCTGCAGGAACTCCTTTAACTTTTATTTTATTCTAAGGTGACCGATGGGGTGGTTAGACGAAATTGAGGGTGTTTTGCTGACTCCAGAAAATTCACTCATGCTGCAAATTTCATAATGCACATCAGAATGGCAATGAAAAGGTTGAACCAAACGATTCAGTTCAATGAAGCCTTTCTTTCAAAAGCTACAAATAAGTTTCAGCTCAGACCTGTAAAAGTATGCCACAATGAAATATGGAACAAGCATGCCTTCAGAATATTAAATTACATTCTGCAGAAAATGATATCAGCGGCGATAATCTTGGCTGATTTGCATTTTGCCACACCTCGAAAATATCTGTCAGTGTTGAAATATTCTGTTATATCAAGTCTTGTTCAGCTTTGTAATACTTGTTTGATACAAATCTAGCACTGCTGCCAAATTCATATTTCAACCTAACTAATAAGACGAGAAACATTTAGAAATAAACAAGCAGTCTCTAGAATGTATGAATTTAAAGAAAAATCTTATGTTAATTTAGCCCGTTCATCATAAAAATGAACTACAACATTCTTTAGAGATGCCACTTACATGGCAATATTTAGTGGGGGAGTCCATATAAGACAGGACTACATAGAGAAAAACTGTAATATCAGTTTTAAAAATAAGACCTAATACAATTCCAGAACATTAGGAGCCAATCTGCTCAACGTTTGTTTGAGGGAAATTGATAAAAATAGTATTCAAAAGCATTACTAGACAAACGAGTCTTACTTTAAAAAGTGACACAGCTTCTGCAAGTAAATTTGGCTTATCAACTTTTTCATTTCATTGAGTTTTTTAGAGTGTTAAAAGTTGGATGGATAGAAGTAACTGGGAGTGTCTTGACCACTGAATCAGATATAAAATTAAGAGAAAATTATTAAAGGATTATTGTACACTACTCCGGGTCACTTCCTGTGAGATGGATAGCCATACAAATTTTATAAGTAAGTGTTGTGGCCCCACCTCGTGAGCCTGTGCTGACAGAGGAAGAGGACCTGGATGATGAAGAAGAAGAGGAGGAATGGGCAATGCCTTCCTCACCAGAGCCTTCCTCCCCAGGATCTTCCTCCCTGGCAAGGTCTCCCTCCCCAGGACCTTCCTCCCTGGCAAGGCCCCCCTCCCCAGGACCTTCCTCCCTGGCAAGGCCTCCCTCCCCAGGACCTTCCTCCCTGGCAATGCCTCAGGTTTCCTCGGAAGGCCAAGAGGAACTGCCTGAGAGACGTGCATCAGTAAGGCCACGGCGAGAGAGAGAGGAGGAGGGTTCCTGGCTTGATCCCAGGCAACGTCGGAGGGAGAAACGTCAGCAGCAACGAGGGGGCGGGAGGGCCAGAGATTGAGCTGGACCACACCCCACCAGGGATAAAGGTGGGTGTGTCTGCGTTGCAGACTCTGTATGTGACAAAGTGAAAAAATGAAGCCGAGGATTCCGTCTGTGTGCTTGATTTAGTTTTTGGACTCTGAAAATAAAGCAAGTCTTCTGTGAGTACTGTATTCCTTGTTGGCTTTGAATTTGGCAGTGAAAGCCTGGGTGACTGCCAACACTCTTGTCGGGAGAGATAACGGGGATTTTGGAGACAGGCCAGCGTGACTCTCTGTGTTAACGTTCCTTACCTTCTGGGGAAGGGAAGGTGAGACAGAACAAGTAAGTAAGTAAGTAAGTAAGTAAGTAAGTAACTATGTACATACATACATACATACATACATACATACATACACACATACATACATTCAGTAGCAGCCTTATTATTGTTGAGTACTTCTTCAAGAACTTGGCTCCTATGGCACTTGGGAAAAAGAAAAAGGAAGTCTGCATTGCAAGTGAAGATGGATGTAGGAAAATTATACATATAATATTAAGACTTTAAATTTTGGTTTCTAAACTTGAAAGTCAGCATTCCCTGAAGTTTAGAAGTACAAAGCACTTTTTATGGCACTTGTATTCCTACATGTACTTTGCAGTTTATTTATTTAGCAAATTTATATGGGCACCTACCTTAACCAAATAACCCTGACCATTCACAGAATTGGTCATTGGTCCTTTCTCCTAAAAATGTACATCGAGAGATAGAGGTGTAGCTGTGCACCAATAGAATTAGTCTCAGATTACATTAGGGAAACAGAAGTTAGCACATTTCCACACTAGTATTTTATAACCTTCATAGGGTCACATAGCTAACATTGGAGTAATATAAAGCCTATTTGCATTACTGTTATTTTAGCTTAAAATAGGATTACTAGTGCAGAAATGACCTTAATAATGAATGTAAACCAGGATTTGGAAATCTTCATTAGCTTCAATAGTTTTATGTACATAGTTTGTGTTAAGACTCTGATTATTTGTGGAGCCCCCATATTTTATATATATATATATGGAAGGAAGCACAGGCAGTCCTCAACTTACAAGATTTCATTTAGTGCCTGTTCAAAGTTGCAACAGCACTAAAAAAAGTGACTTATGACTGCTTTTCACAGTTATAACCTTTGAAGCATCCCCATGATCATGTGATCAGAATTCAGATGCTTGGCAACTGGTTCATACATGGTTGCAGTGACCCAGAGTTGTGTGATCCCCTTTTGCGACCTTCTGACAAGCTAAGTCAATGGGGAAGCCAGATTCACTTAACAACCAGGTTACTAACTTACCAACTGCAGTGATTCACTTAACAACTGTGGCAAGGAAGGTCATAAAATGGGGCAATACTCACTTAACAATTGCTTCACTTAACAATAGAAATTTTGGGCTCAATTGTGGACCTTAGGACACAGCAACAGCATAAGTATTTTGGACCAGTTGCCAACCATCTGAATTTTGATCACATGATCAAGGAGATGCTTCAAAGTTCGTAACTGTGAAAAACGGTCATAAGTCACTTTTTTTAGTGCTGTTGCAACTTTGAACTGTCACTAAATGAACTCTTGTAAGTCCAGGACTACTTGTACTGACAATTTCTATATGATATTAATCTAGTAAACAACTTAGAATCCACCAGACTCCAAAATATAAATATGAATATTTAGTGAGATGCAGATAAATAAACCATCTTTTCCTAAATTAAACCAGTATGGTTCTTTTTCTTTGCCCACCAACCATAATTTAAGATTTAAGATTTCCCTTTGTATCAACAACCTAGCAGCTCTTCCTCTCAGTTGTCCAATAATTTGCAACTCATTCCTTCTTTCGATCTTTTAAAATGAACACAAAGCTTTAGAAGAAGTAAATTGGTGCTGTTAAATGCCTGCTCTTAAGATCCAGCTGTCTACAATTACTGTAGGCTCGAATCCCACCAGGCTCAAGGTTGACTCAGCCTTCCATCCTCTCGGGGTAGGTAAATTGAGGACCCAAGATTGTTGGGGGCAATAAGCTGACTTTGTAAAAATGCCGCTTAGTAATAAGTAGGCATATACAATGGAATGAAGGCTATTGCTGAGCACACTGGGTTGTATCCCCAAAAATTGTAAGCCGCCCTGAGTCTTCAGAGAAGGGCGGCATATAAATGTAATTTTAAAAAAAATTGCCTTATACATTTCCTGAATGTTCTGCCAGTGTAGAACACGTCCTTAGCAACTAATAAGCTACAGCCTTATTCAAAAGAAAAACTGCATCAGGTTCTTTTGTTAATCATTATTTGTGCTCTCTAAAGAATGAAAAATGAGTAGGCATATCAGAGCAACATGAAAACCAACTGTGGTAGTGTCAGAACATACTTTCAGACTCGCTCTCTCTCTTATATGATATAAGTGGTATCACATGGCCAATTTTAGTACATTGAGATAATGTATCAGTATCATCCAATCCATATTTAGTGAAAGAAAATCCTTTGTTCCTAGCATCTACAAAGTAGTTCCAGGCTCTGTCCGTCACAACACATACTGATGTGGCCTGCGTTATATATCAAACAGTGTAGATGTGCTCATCCATCATGATTTGGTTAAAAAAAAAAGAAGTGGTCAGGCCAGAAAAATGAACAGAAGTACCCAGATGTTCAGATAGCTGCACAGAACAGGCGCAGCTGGTTAGTAGATAAAATAATTGTGCAGAGCCAATTCTAAGCTCCTCTGATCCCTCATGAATTTCAAAAGACTCAATCTTGCAAAACACGACTTCAAGACAAGCAGGATAGAGAAACAAGATGGCATTGAGCAGAAACACTGAAACATTTCTTTGTGGTTCTTACTGATTTTTGTAGGTATATTACCTCACATCCTTATCTTTTGCAGTGTTCTGAAATATATAGAAGGACGATAGGGCGCAGGGTTCAGAAGATGGTAGTCACATTTCCCGAATGCCCCTGGTGGCTGAAAAACTTGCCAATTCTGCAGACAATTGATAAGGTAATGTGTCATCACACTCTCCAGATAGCTTAGTCTTTTTTATTAATTGCCCTGAAATAAAATATGGGAGAGGCATACTTGAGTTTAAATATTTCAGACTACACCCTTTTACGCACATCGCATGTTTTGTAATATTGAAATGATCTCTTTTATTTTAAAAGATAAGAAAAACATGTTACTTTGATAACGATCATTTAATTACAGTATTCAACTTTGAAAACACAGTTTAATGTTTCAGTCCTACAGTCTAGATATAATAATGCACAACTGTTTACAGTATATACTCATGGACCATTTTTGAAATTATTTGTTTATGTTTAACCATAATTAAATCTCACAGAGTTCAGTCATATTTGTTCTCAGGTAACCCAGAGAATACAGCATTCATACAGAGTAAGAGGAATATATGGAATTTAATCAAGGCCAGAACCAAAATTAGACTTTCAGAAGATATCCAACTTGAAGAATGTTTTCTCCCAGAGGAAAGTGCATTTGAATCTGAACTTTCTCAACATTTATTTGAAACGGATTGAATGGTTGGTCATGCTTCTGTAAAAATTCCCCATATTAGAAAAGCATAAGGCAAAGCAGGAGGGAAAGGCAGAGTGTGATTTTCAAGATGATCTTCTAATGAGCAGGGATCTTCAGTAACGGTGCACTGGGGAAGAATGGAAAAATAGTATGTCACAGGGGCTTTCCAGAACTCCATGCTCCATGTCAGTTCTCAATTCTATGTTGAAAAATATTAGAAGTTTGTTGAGGTTTGAGAGATCTGGGAAAGAAAGGTATTGTGCCATAGCAAGAAAGTGCTGGTTACATAAGTTCTTCTGTCTCATTCATGTCTATAATCCAACTCCTCCTATCAGATGATGTGGTCTTGAACAGAAAAAAAAAGAACTTTGAATTTTATTTTATTCATTATTACTTCAGAGCTCCTGATTGTATCGTTGCTGAATTTCTCAAATAATTGCTTATCTTCTGAAATTTTACAGACCCATTGCTTACAAATATATTGCTTATTTGTGCTCTTTGAAAACAATTTGCCATTTGCAGGAGTGGGAAAGGTGAATTTCGTCATTCTCTCCTCCTTAATATTTGAAGATTCCTCATAGAATATTACACCAGCTAATTGGAAACAACAACAACAACAACAACATAGTTATGGTCACCTCTAAGTTTCTATGAAGTTTTTCATAGTTACCCCTTGCTGCCTGGTTCTCTAGCTAATAAAACAAAAAACCCCAACCTTGCTTTCCATCAAAAATATACAAAGACTGAAAGCAAAGAAATAATGATTTGCTATTAGAAATCAAGTCAGATGAGAAAAGGATATCACCATCAGTCAATTGTAAAAGGCAGTTTTACTTGGAACAGCTAATACCCTGCAATAGTACTTTAATAGTATTAAATAACAACGTCTGCCCACCCCAGTTCTTGGGAAGAACTCAATGTGCACAAAAATGCCTCTCAGCCACTCTGTGGTCAGCACTGCAGATGAGGCAAAGTCCAAACAAGCCAGTAAAGAGTTTTATTCCTTCACAGTTGTAGCGACATCAAGAAGCAACAAGAATATCAAATTAAAGTCAGCTCTGCGCGTCTGCCTCCATTTATCCTGTCCTACAACAGCCCTGCTTCCGATATCCAGCAGCACCCCCCACAGAAACTAACATCCCATTCGCCCCGCGTTCTTCTCCAAAATGTGTGCCCACCATCACTCAAACCACCCAACAACCCATTACCACCCTTCAATAGTTTTGTCGCTGCCTGTCACAGTGACCTCCAGATGTTCACAGCATTTGTCTCACAGCCCAGAGCCTCAGTTCTTTGACAATCAGCTGGGCGTCACATTGTGGTTATCCAGCCGGTGTATATCAGCTGTGCCTGCTGCTGCTGCCACACAAACAGTCCAGGCGTTGGCTTTCCTTCCTGTTGGCTGGCAAGCACCCGGTAAGTCCATGGCCAGAGTCCATGGTGATGTCATGCACGGCTCAAGCCGAGTGCGACAATGCCAAATTCTGTATAAACATTTGTCTGACTGTGCATTCAACCATAATAATAATCACAAATAACATAGAATAGCAGAGTTGGAAGGGACCTTGGAGGTCTTCTAGTCCAACCCCCTGCTTAGGCAGGAAACCCTACACCACTTCAGACACATAGTTATCCAATCTCTTCTTAAAAACTTCCAGTATTGGAGCATTCACAACTTCTGGAGGCAAGTTGTTCCACTGATTAAACTGTCAGGAAATTTCTCCTTAGTTCTAAGTTGCTTCTCTCCTTGATTAGTTTCTACCCGTTGCTTCATTTCATTTCAGATTCATTTGGTTGTGGGGCTTGTGTGCTCTGAGGAAGAGGAGAGCCATGCCAGAGGTTTAACCATACTGGACAGGTCTGATCAAGGGAGCCAGACAAAGATTGCTTTGCCCATAAACCATATGGTGAGACATACAGTAACTTAAAAAATCTATACAGACTGGTGGGTGCCCAGGTCAACAAGGGCTACCCTAGGTTGTAAGATGTAAGAATGGTTGTAGGTTGAGGACTATCTGTGTTTGATTTGGACTGCCTCAGGTGTTGGAGTTCCTGGACATCTGGTGACAAGCAACAAGAGACTCAAGACTGTCAGCTGAGCAATCAGGGTCAACCACTGCAGGACTACTGGAAGAAAAGTTGCTTACCCATTGCAAATATACAAAGACTAGAAACGAATAATGGTCTGCTGTTTCAAATCTCACATTTACATTACAATTATGTTAATCAGTGGGTACGTTAGTCTGGACTGGAAATTACAGTCTGACATTTTAGGAATGAACATTCTAAATCTTTCCTTGTGAGGAATGAGTTTTAGAAGTAAAGGACATGAAAATGGGAAATAAGACAAAAAGGAAAATCTTGGAGTTTTAAAGGGTAGAGTAATAATAATTCATGCTGGGCAACAATCCTGAAAAATTTTGGAAGTAAAGGATATCCTCTTCCTTTAGATATTTTCAAAATCAGTATAGAATGTAATACAAAGATCCTGATCGTAATTTCCAAAGATTCTGAAGCACCAGAAAGGATTGGTAGAATGTTTCCTATTTGGGCAACTGCCTAATGGTTACTAAAATATTAATCTGCCTTTTTTCTTTTCTTTTTTAAAGAACAGAAGCAAAACTAAATGACCAATTGCTTTAGAGTCTTATTATAGCTGAAATGTGTTTTAACTCTACAGAGTTGTGGTAAGGAATGGAGGTCTGCAGATGTTGTCACATTCCAGCAGCTTCAGCCAGCATGTTCAATAATAATAAAGGGTGTTGTGAATTACAATTCAGCACATCTGGATGATCAGCGTTTTCTTGCTTCTTCTATAAGGATATGCATGTCTCTCCTTTTTGCGGAGGCTGAATTCAGAGCAGGAATGTTTGAGAGGAAGCAGCCTACCTAGTTACTCTAAAGACAGCCTATTACATTACATATTCAAACTTTAGCTATTTCTTTTTATTAAATTAACAAAAATATTTAGAAAATTCCATACCACTGCACTGTGTTACATATTTTAGCATGTTTTCTAATGGCAGGAAAGAAAAAAATTATTTCTAATTTCTTGAAATATAAATATAACAAGCCCTTGAAACATTGGTTCTGTGTGGTTGCAATTCTAGTAATACACATGGTAAATTAACAATCACATTTTTTGGTAGTTTAGGGGACCTTTCTTTGTTCTATAAAACATTGCATCATGCAATTAAGCAGGTTTTCAAATGAAGAGAATCAGTTTTGTCACTGTCTATTCCTCTGATAATTTAGCAGTCCGTAACCCCTCAATATAGGCTTAGGCAGAATATAGTGGTTTTATATTGAGAGTTACAGGAATAGCATGCAAAAAATTTAATGCCAGACTATTTCATTTTATCTGATTCATGGAAAAAGAACCAATTGTCCTTCAGTAATTACCAAAATCTCATTCCCATGCTAGTGCTTTTTCCCCCCAAAGAACGTATGTAATTTTGTCCATGTGTTCTCCAGACATACACTTTTGTTTACAGTTTTGTTTAGTATATGCAATCAAGCTTAATATAATGCTTTCTGTATCTGGTATTTCTGAATTCTGTCAATTGGAGAATGTAGCGAACAACCAAATTTTATTTGCATACTCATTTTAAAATGCAAAATTAGATAACCTTACATTAAAATGCAGGGTAATCAATTTTCTTTCATACCCATTCCTAATGTTTACTAGTTTTTCCAACTCTGGATATATTTTGTTCTTTGAAAGGAAAGGCAGACTGACTCTAAAATATTTCAGGACTTCAGCTGAAATAGTTAACGAAACATAGTACTGTGTTTGCTCTCTTTAATTCTGAGTCATTTATCTGGAAATGCACTTTGAATCTATCAACATAATTATTTCTTAACTCAGCACTGGACAGAGATGCTCAGTGAGACTGTAGCAAATGAATAATCAGGGAGTTCTCCATTCCTCCAGATAAAACCCCAAATTCAGAAAAGCACTCTATCAGCCACTCTAACTATTATCTAAGAACACAAAGCATGACATAGCTCAGTGTTTCAGTGTGAATCCATCCTTGTCACCATGGAGATAAAATGAATCTGGAGGAGTTAGATAGATCAGAAAACTGAAAGGATTAATCTTTTATAGCATAGCTGCAAAGGGATTAATTTAAATTGCATTTAAAATGTTACATCTTTATTAGATCACTAGACAACCTGTGGGTCATTGTTTCAGAGATATTTTCTTACCTAAACCGAAGAACAGAATAACCAAGTGTGGGCAAAAAAGCAGTGGGAGCAGAAGACCCACCCTTCTTCCCTCCCTCCCTCCCTCCCTCCCTTCCTCCCTCCTTCTTTCCTGCCCTGCCCTGCCCTGCCCTGCCCTGCCCTGCCCTCCCCTCTTGTGATACTAGCTGGAATATTGTCATAGAACATTGCAAATGAAACTTATGTGACCACAGAAATAATCCAGTAGCACAGCAGCAGTCTAGTAGCAGTGAAACAAGCCCAACTTCCCCAAATTTCATTCCCTTATGGGACTTGGATTTTGGACAGATTCTGTAAGTTAGTGCCCTTGAAGGTACCCTTGGTTCAAAAATTGCTGCCATTTAAAGTACCTTTTCATCCAGTTAAAGATCATGAGAGCAAGAGTTTTAATAGTATTTAAATATTTGCTGAAACAAAAAAAATCTATTAAACAATGCTATTTAAGGGGGAATGCAAATGAAGTGATGTTATTCCTCTATGAGAAATTGCTTTGGCAACTTTACCATTTGCTGAAGTGAAGAGACAAAACAAAAAAGAAAACTTAATTATAACTATTAATAACAAGTCACCCTGGTTATCTCCTGCTAGCCCCATTTTTATGCTCTTCGTGTATAGCAGGCAGCATATATTGCAGATAGAAGTTTCTTTGAGTTTCAGCCCTAACAGTTCAAGATTGGGTAATTTTCACTCATTCACAAAGCTTTCTTATTTCAGATTTTCCTCCAACATATGGATAGCATAGGTTTAGAGCCTGCAGAAAACAAGGTTCATTCTAATAATATTTAGAAATTAGAATCCTAATTTCCTCCAATTAGGTGGTGTGCCAATATTTGAGCTATGTATTATCTAAAATGAGATTTATTTTAACTATGGGTTGGAGAATAAACTGCAATGGTTGAATTCATACAACATGTTAAACTAAATACAAATCGTATGTACATGAAACTATTACAAGATTCTGAATAGCCTTATTGTTGTGTTATCACACTGATTGACTGGGATGTGAAATATCCTTGCAGGTTTAAGAATAATAGAGAAATGAATTAATTCAAAAAAAGCCTTCATGAATATTCCTGAGGTTACATCTTTTACTAACATAAAGGCCATTATAGTACACATGTATTCATGAATATTCAAATGCTTTGTTGTTTGTTATTAATCTCACGCAAATTAAGTAGATTTCAGGAATGTCTAATAGTTTGTTTAGTTTGAATATATTGTCAAATTATTCTTTATAAGTAGACCTTGTTGCCAAACCACTTGACAATTTGGAAGGTTGAAGCCTGAAGACATCTGGGGGTTTCTAGATTGGAGAAAGGTGAGCTAGTATCAAGCAACACAGAAGAGAAGTGATGGCTGTGGGTACTAAACGGAGCCCCCCAGGGTTGTGTGCTAAGTCCCTTCCTTTATTCTGCACCCCATTGTATAACACCAATGCAATTATTAAATTTGCGGATGGCACGACAGTGGTGGGGCTCATTAATAAGAACAATGAGTCTGCTTATTGCTATTGCTGACACTGGTGTAAAGAAAATAATCTTACACTTAACACCAAAAAAACTAAAGAACTTATAATTGACTTCAGGAGGAAGAGAGATGTATATTGTACATAAATGGTGAGGAGGTGGAGGGGGTTGGTAGTTTTAAATTTCTGGGCACTTATATCTTGGAGGACCTCTCATGGACTATGAATGCTAACATGCTTGTAAAGAAGGCACAGAAGAGGCTGTATTTCCTGAGAATACTCAGGAAGATAAATCTATCTCAGGATCTTCTGTCCTACTACCTCATCACCATTGAGAGTGTCCTGACATACTGCATTCTTGTATGGTATGGGAGCAGCTCTGTAGTGGACAAAAATGCTCTGCAGAGAATCATTAAAACTGCCCAGAATATCATTGGGCTCCAGCTGCCAGCCCTGGGTGACATCTTCACATCTCGCTGTTTGAGGAAGTTGGACAACATTCTTAGAGACTCTTCCTATCCTGCTTACAATCTTTATGAACTGTTGCCTTCTGGCAGAAGATACAGAATAATTAAAACTTGGACCACACATTTCTGAATAGTTTTTATCCCAGAGCTATAATTGCACTTAACAATGAACTTAAGGACCACCATCAGTGAGCTTTTGGACAATATTACTTGGTCTGTTGTGTGGATGCTTGTATGTTTTTAGGAGGCAGGGAATTTTGGTGGATGGGGAGGTGTTTGGGGATTGTCATGTATGTGTGCATGTTGAGTCTGGTCTCTGGGTGTTACATGAATTTCGTTGTATGTATATTGTGTATATACATACAATGACAATAAAGAATTAAATCAATCAATGTTGTTAAACCAAAACTCACTGAAGTTTTGATTGGCCATGGACAGTGATGAGGATGCTAGCACTTGTACTTTACAATAACTGGAAAATCTCAGTCACTATCGCTTGTTTAAATTTATATTGATGTCTAGGTGTGTAAAATGTGATGTTATAATAATGTTTTAAAATGCATTTTCATGGAAAGAATGCCTGTTTGGAGTCCATTATTGTCCTTCAAGATGATCAGGTTAATATAGACCTTCATTCAGCTCTGCAATTTAATCCAATGGGTATAATGATACTGACAGCTGAAACCTGGATGAAGATAACATTCATATTCAAAACAATTTTTATACAAATTCTCGTTGATCCTTTTTCTTTCCTTTAGTATTGATATCTAGATCCAGATAGCAGAATTCTGGGAGGTGAAGTCCACACATCTTAAAATTGATAACAAGGAACTAAGACAGGGGTGTCAAACTCAATTTCATTGAGGGCCACATCAGGGTTGCGTTTGACCTTTGGGGGGAGGGGCCTGTGGTGGCCTGAGCACTCTGCCAGCAAAAATGGAGTTTGGGAGGGGCCCTCCTGAGCTCCATTTTCACTGGCAGAGGCACCATGGGCTGGTCCTTCACTGTTTCCAGGGCAGCCCCATGGACCAGATCTAAGCACCCTGTGGGCTGGATCTGACCCAAAGGCCTTGAGTTTGACACCCCTGAACTAAGAGAATTAGGTATGATTAGCCTAAATGAAGAGAAGCTTAGGGGGCAGGGGTGGGATTCTACCGGTTCTGTCCAGCTCTGTAGAACCGGTAGCTCTGAAGAGCAGCAGACACTGAACCAGTTCTGTGTCTGCTGCTGTTTTGGCCCACCCACCCACCTGGGCACTTACCTGTCCTTTATTTCCTGCTTTTTCAACCTCAGGTGCTTTGTGTGGTTGAAAAAGCAGGAAAAAAGTGCTTTTTCAAATGCTGCGCACCCGCGTGCAGCACTGCTCAGCTGTCCAGGCAGCTTAGCAGTTTGTTAATTGCATGCACACACAGCACACATCAGTTGTACATGCACAAGAAGCGCGCATGCGTGCGCACCACAGAGCCACCGAACCGGTAGTTACACCAGTTGGATCCCACCATTGTTAGGGGATGACACGATAGCCATCATCCAATACTTGAAGGGCTTTCACGGGGAAGAGGGGATTAATTTAGTCTCCAAATTACCTGAGGGCAATTGGTGGAAGCTAGTCAGAAACGAGATCCAACCTGCAACTAAGGAGAAATTTACTTACAGTGAGAACAATTAGTCAATGGAACAACATGTCTCCCAAGGCTGTGGATTCTCCATCCCTGGTGGGTTTCAAAAAACGATTGATCAGGGGGCTGGACTAGATGACCTCAAAGTCCCTTCCAGTCCTATGATTTTGTTTCACACAAATGTTAAGCTGTGTTTAAAACCTCTTTGAAAACACAAGTAAACAGTGCCTGCCAAATTAATCCAAACAAAATCTTCTAAAAGACATAACTTTTGCAGAAAGTGCGTTAGCTTTTCCAAGTGCTTGGCTTTCTGCATCAGAAATAAAAATGGACATTACTCGATACCTAGCCAGCCCTCTCAAGGATAAGGCTGATAGTACTTGGAGTCCAATAATAACTAGAGGCCAAATATTCTTTAACTGCATATTTGTAGACATTTTATAATTTTTTCTTTAAAAATCTTGCACTAGATCATACATACAAATCACACATACAATCCGATTGTACGCACTACTGTTTCATTAAGCAGTGTAAAGAGATAAGGCCCTTTCTGCTGAATAAATCCTTCAGAGATGTCATCTAACACAGAGCTCTTTGTCTGTGACCAACGTGAATTGAATGAGCTTTACAGATGTGATCCCAAACCTCTGTAAATCACTATTTATATCTGTACCCATTTCCACCATGCTTTCATTAGGTTTCTAATGATTGCCCCATTGAACATAAAATCATAAGCTACAAATTTAGCAGCTAACAAGTGCTAATATAATATTGTTTTAAGCATGTCACACACACACACACTCACACACACACACACACACGGGCATATACAAAGGTACTTGGCAAAATGGAATGGCATTCCAGAGAAAACATGCCAGGATCACTACCCCAAACAGTCCTGGGAGTCATAACACCACAAAATGCAGACATTCCAAGTGGTGTAACCCAGGGGGACAGGGTGGGTATGGCGTCTGAAGTTCTTTTGATTCCAGAAATTATAGCTGTGTTGTTTTTTGTCCATGGCTGTTTTCCAGGGCCAAAAGCCAAATCTCTCTGAATTTCCTTTCTGTGACCACAGTACTGGAGTTAAGTGCCACAGCTGGTTAAGTCACTTTGACATCACACTGATGGCTTGTTAAATTTGAAAACATTGGCTATAATTGCCTGCCCGTATGGAATGAATTCCACATTTTATTTAATTAGCAATGGGGGCCTTGTGCCTTTCCTTCTTGTAAATACTGACACATCTAAGATACGGAAAATATATTTTGTTAAATGCAAGAATGGACAGTGTAGTCCAATCAGCTTCAGAAATATTTATTTAGATATATTTTGTTTTCTTCTAGTAGGAGTTTTAGGCTGATTTATGTGACTCTTAGACCCTATTTTAACTCCTAAGAATAATGTGGTGCAGGGTTAGGTCTTGCTAAAATCTCAAGTTTTCAGGAAGGAGACATCTGGAACTATGCCCCTCAAGCTTAAGTACATCCTATGGACAGAGACATTATTTAAAGAGGTGTCAGTGGTATCAAATAACATGTAGAGAAACACTATTTAAAGAAGTGGAAGGATTTGCTTGTTTCATTTACAATTACATCCACAGCACCCTCCAGAAGATACTTATGACCCAGTTTCGAAGTTCTGACAGCTGCCCCCCCCCATGGTCATGTGACCATACTTTGGGTGTTTGGCAACCAGTCCACATTTCCGGAAGTTTGCAGCATCCCATCATCATGTGACTACATTGTGATGTTTTCACTGAAATCTGGTGTTTACTTACAGTGGGTTCACTTGGCAACTGCAGCATTTGCTTAATGATCATCACAAAAAAGGTTGAAAAATTGGACATGGTTACATGATTGTGTGTTTAAAGACTGGCATGATTTACAACTGTAACTGCAGAGTCAATTACTACTGTAAATTGAGGACTTCCTGTATCTGAATATCCTGAATTAGACAATGGTAATTGTTTACTCATCTAAATGCATATGTTCCTTGTATTAGTAAGTCCCTTTGATTAACAATTCCTTGTTTGCTTCTTTTTGAAAATAAATTTGCTGGAACTTGGATTACCTCAATAGTATCATCCCTGTGAAAGGGATAGGTTTTTCTGGAAAAATGCCCTGGCTTGTAGAAATACAAAATTATAATAATAAAACATTCCTCTGAAAAGTCAGTTGGAGTCCTCTCATGTTCTGACTTTCCCTTAAGTCTAGTTCTGGGCATCACACTGTATAAAAGCAAGCTCTATGACCATCTATTGAAGGAGCTTAGTCAAGATGATTGGTGGTGGTAATGGTGGAGAATATGGATTTAATAGCATTCTTCAAATAATTTAAAAGATGTTATAAGAAAGTCTATGTTTTGCTATGTCTTTAATAAAAGAGTGTAATCTATTATTCCTCAGTTCAAGACATAGCAAAAAAGATTTAAGTTGAAGGAGGCGAATCCTGATTGAATGTTACTAAAAAATATTTTCTAACATTAAGAACATTGTGGTAGTAGAATCATTTACACTTCTCTCTGTTCATTGGATATATTTAAGCAGAAACATTACATTAGATAAGATTAGATTAGATTAGATTAACAGAGTTGGAAGGGACCTTGTAGGCCATCTAGTCCAACCTCCTGCCCAAACAGGAGACCCTACACCATTTCTGACAAATGGCAGTCCAATCTCTTCTTGAAGGTCTCAAGTGACGGTGGTCCCATAACTTCCGATGGCAAGCTGTTCCATTGGTTCATTGTTCTCACTGTCAGAAAATTTCTCCTTATTTCTAGGTTGAATCTCTCCTTCATCAGTTTCCATCCATTATTCCTTATCTGGCCTTCAGGTACCTTGGAAATAGTTTGACCTCCCTCTTCTCTGTGGCAGCCCCTCAAATATTGGAAGACTGCTATCATGTCTTCCCTGGTTATTCTCTTCACTAGACTAGCCATGCCCAGTTCCTGTAAACGTTCTTCATATATTTTAGTCTCCAGCCCCTAATCATCCTGGTTGCTCTTCTCTGCACTTTTTCTAGAGTCTCAACATCTTTTTTATAGTGTGGGGACCAAAACTGGATGCAGTACTCTAGGTGTGGCCTTACTAAGGCTTTATAGAGTGGTATTAGTACCTCACTTGATCTTGATTGTGTCTCTTGAGTAGGATGCTACTCAACATTGAGTAGCAATGAGAAGGGGTTGGATTCAGAAAGTTCATAGACTTCCAAGTCTATGATTGTACTGTAACTTCTAATCATAAAAATACAGTGATTTGAATTTCACAAAGAGTGGTGCAACTGAACAATAATAAATTTATAACTATCAACCGCCTGTCTTTTCATGATGCTAAATGTATGGTGACTGAAGCAAAAATCTCATCACTCTCAAGCCCTGTTATTAGATGTCCATAAATGATTGCTATTGCTAATTAAGACCAGGCAGATTTTACAACCCTGATTTTACAAACCTCTTTCCCATAAAAATTAAATAATATTTTTCAAAATACATCTCAGTGGCCCTCCCAAGCTAAAATGAAGGCAACTGAACTCCAATGAAGAATATTCACTCTTAGAATAAAAGAGATATCACTTGTTCAAGAAGCTTCATCCAACTATTTCTGAAATTATGGTGGGGCAAATTAAGGAAGGAAACAATTGTGCACAACTGTACAATATTATGTGGGATTGCATAGTTTAAGAGCGCATAACTCTGTGCCTCTAATTACAGCAAATTATGTTGCACTTCAAGGAATCTAATATACAGCCTGTCTGGCCTTATTATTCCATATGCCCTGAAAATGAACTTAAAATCTGGCATGGAATATTTTCCTCAAGTTTACAATACAAATGGTTAGTGGAAATAAAATGGCAGTAAGAATGTTTTTGTTAGCTGTGCCAGCTCAAATCCACATAACTCATGTACTGAATTGTTATGGTTTTGCAAAGAGATGTTTGCTTTATTTTTTTAAATGCATTAATTAAACAGCAAATAAAGCTACTAACATTATGTGCTGGAATAGATGCCAAAATGGACATTATAAAAATGCTAACTCCAACATTAATTCTATGTTTATGGGGCGTCTCATGTCTCTTAAACCTCCCTAGACCATTATTAATCATAACCTATCAAGTACATTGATCACATTTTTTTCTGTCACACTCCAAAGAATACTTTTATTAATTAAAGGGAAGAAAAATTATAAGTAGGACTCTTTTTAAAATCTTATTATTTTCTTGGAGAGAAAATGGTCTTGTTCTCTGCTTTCCAGCTCTATTATTTGAAAGGGAAGCTTGACTGAGACTTAAACTTATTATCTGTTTAGGAAATATTGTATCTATTTGCAAACTGAATTTACTACTGGTGTAATGTAAGTTAAGATAATAGGATACTATTATACTAGGATAACAGGATACTAAATAACCATATGAGAGCAATGGTTATTTACATATAAATGCATCTTGTTTATCGTTTTTATTAAAACTTTTAAATAAGTAGATTAAAAACTTGCATGAACTAATATAAAGTAAGGAAGAAAAAAGAAAAAGAAATCAAAGAAAAACCAAAATGTGCAAGAAAAGAACAAAATTGAAGAAAAGTAAAAAATAGAAAAGTATAAAGAAATGGCTTCTGTTATTCTTGACTGCAATTATAAGTGCAAATATATTTTAAACCTCTCTCTCTAAAGTTACATCATATTACTCTTTTTTTCTACAGTCTATCCTGTCTAATTCTCAAAACCATAAATCACAAGTTCTCCCCCCCTTTTTACACAAAACAATGGTAAGAAGCTTCCAGTCACCAATAAATACAGATAATGCCTCTCTCTAATCAGAAAAGCCAGTGTATTCATTCAGCAAAATCTGTCAACTTCACTAGCCATTCCTCTAGAGTGGGTGTGACAAATCTAAGTGCATATGCATCTTAAACCATAGGTGCAACCATTGGAAACAGCTCCCAAAATGTGGCAGATCATGCCAATTAGAAAATATGAACTAATAGCACACAGCAAAGAGTGAGTCCATGGATACATGCTAATGATTATGGTTATGTTCTACTTTCAATGTGTCAGAGATATTACACCTCTCTATCCATGTGACTAGGGCATATGACTGGAAGGATGGATCTTATTACATTCATGTCTTACATGAAGACTTTTCATAGACATCTGATTGGACACTGCAGGAAAAGCAAAACTGGACCATGTAGAGTCTAATACCTAAACATAGCTTTCTATTAAAATAACCTATTCTAGAATATAGAGCATCAGCAGAGTTGGAAGAGACATTGAAGGTCTTCCAGTCCAATCCCCTACTCAAGCAGGAGCTCATATACCATTTCAGGAATATGGCTGTCCAGTCCCTTCTTAAAAGCCTTCAGTGATGGAGTAGCCATAATGTTTGAAGGCAAACTGTTCCACTGGTTAATTGTTCTCACTGTCATGAAATTTCTCCTTAGTTCTAGGTTACTTCTCTCCTTGGTTAGTTTTCATGTATTGGTTCTAGTCTTGTCTTTTGGTGCTTTGGAAAATAATTCGACCTCCTCTTCTTTGTGGCAGTCCCTCAAATATTGGAATACTGCTATCATGTCACTCCTAGTCTTTCTTTTTATTAGACTACATGCCCAGTTCCTGCAACCATTCCTCATACATTTTAGCCTCCAACCCCATAATCTTCTCTGCACTCTTTCCAGAGTCTCAACATCTTTTTTATATCGTAGTCATCAAAACTGGATGCAGTATTCTAAGTGTGGCCTTACCAAGGCCCAATAAAGCAGTACTAATACTTCATTAGTATTTAGTGATCGTGATTCTATCCCTATGTTAATGCAGCCTAGGATTGCATTGGCTTATATGTAAGTGCTTGTCTACTAGGATTCCAATATCTCTTTCACAGCTACTGCTATTGAGCCAAGTTTCACCTAAGCTATTCTTGTACATTTGGTTTTTCTTGCCTAAATGTACAACAAATGTATTCTTTATGGGTAACCTTCTTAATCAATAACATAACCTCATTCAGTGCTGAGATATCTCTAGCTCACCATCCTGGTGACATGGGTCACTTTTTGCATGGATGAATTCAAACAGTTTATCTATATCAGACCCTTTACTAATCATTCATGAAGGGATTATGAATCTCAAACAGTTTCTGATTAAATTGCAGCCAGTTAGTTCTGGATCCATTCTTTCTGTTCTAGTGTTTCTTCTCAGCTTTTCCAGATTTTGGGAGGATACTAGTAGAAAAGGAAAGGTGGGGAAAAAACCCTCTGTATGATATCCCAGACCCTGCTTTCTCAAAAAGTCCTTCTTTCTAGATTCTAAGTAATTTCTTTCAAGAACTTGCAAATTCACTTTTGAAGTGATGCAAGAATATGTTTATCTGGACTTTGGTTGGTTGGTTTTTACCACTTTGGGAGTCAGATTTGCAAGCTGACTCAGAAATTATTTGCATTGAATTTGCACTTGCTGTTTCCTTTGGTCAAATTTGTGAATTCCCTACAATAAATGTCAAGACAAAATTAGCATCTACACTTTTATTAGTGCATATTTTCCTAAATAGAATACACTTAATTCTTCTTCTATCCTTATATATTAATTTTATCACTTCTTTTGAATAATAAATGGTACCATTAAATTTTAATAGGTGCATTTTGATTCACATGTAGGTTAAGAAAATAAGAACTGGATTATTTTGTAGAAAACAACAGATCAAATGAACATCAATTCATTCCCCATCAGAATCTTGACAGAATATACCAGTGGAATTTCTGTGAGATATTTTTAAAAGCCTCTTTAAAGTCAACAGAGATGGCACTCATAAAAGTATCTAATAGTACAAATTCCATGTGGGTTGCTTTAACATTTTAATAGCTGTAGCATTTCAAACAAAAATCTTATAAGCTATCCCTAACTACTAATTTGCAATAAGAATTTTATCCAACCTCAAAAAGGCTCATTTTGATGATATACTATATGTGGTTTCATAGCTTTAAAATCCTTGAGGCTAACTTTTCTCGGAAAAAGAAGATTTGTTTTTAATGAAGGAAAGCCCATTGTTATTTCTTTTAGATATTTTTCATCCTGCCTTTATTATTTTTATAAATAACTTAAGGTGACAAACATGTACTATATTCCTTCCTCCTAATTTTCCCACAATGACAACCCTGTGAGGAGAGTTGGGGTGGACCAGAGAGAGGTTGGGAGAAAGCACCCAGCTAAGTTTCATGCCTAAGGTGGGACTAGAACTCAAAATCTCCTGGTTTCTAGCCTTAGCCACTGGACCAAACTGATCTAACAATTTTCTCCACTGTGCCAAAAATTGCATGCACACCAGCACCCAGAATACAATGCGCACCCCCCATGGCCCCTGCACATACACGCGCAATCCCCCACCGCCACCTCACATCTGATTTGTTTTTTCGGTTGGTTTGAGGCCTTTTTCAGCCTCCCAGAGTCTGGGAAAAAGCCTCTGCAAGGCTTATCAGGCTGAATTATAGGCCTGTTTCATCACTTCCGGAATTACAGGAAGTGATGAAATGGGCCTATAATTCATCCGGAAAAGCCTTGCAGAGGTTTTTTTCCAAGCATCTGGGAGGCCAAATAGGCCTCAAACCAACCAGAAAAATAAATCAGCTGTGGGGCACGCACATGCGTAGTGAGATAAGTTTTTTTTTTTTAATTACACTTATATGCTGCCCTTCTCCGAAGACTCAGGGCAGCTTACAATTTTTGGAGCACAACCCAATGTGCTCAGCAATAGCCTTCATTCCATTGTATATGCCTGCTTATTACTAAGCAGCATTTTTACAAGGTCAGCTAATTGCCCCCAACAATCTTGGGTCCTCAATTTACCTACCCTGAGAGGATGGAAGGCTGAGTCAACCTTGAGCCTGGTGGGATTCGAGCCTACAATAATTGTAGGCATCTGGATCTTAAGAGCAGGCATTTAACAGCCTGAGCTACCAAGGCTCTTGTCTTGCCTGCGGCTCACATGCCAGCACAAATGGCTTTGCGTACCACTTGTGGCACGCGTGCCATAGGTTCACCATCATGGTTATAGGGTTTCCTGCCTGAGCAGGGGGTTGAAGCAGAAGACCTCCAAGGTCCCTTCCAACTCTGTTATTCTGTTATGTTATGTCTGTTGTGTCTTCTGCACACTGGATCTTCAGAGGTTTGAAAACAATCGTATCCTATAAGAATAATGGCCTTGGGCCTTGGTGGCTCAGGCTGTTAAATGCCTAGCACTTAAGTTCCAGCTGCCTACAATTACTGTAGGCTCGAATCCCACCAGGCTCAAGGTTGACTCAGCCTTCCATCCTCTCGGGGTAGGTAAATTGAGGACCCAAGATTGTTGGGGGCAATAAGCTGACTTTGTAAAAATGCCGCTTAGTAATAAGTAGGCATATACAATGGAATGAAGGCTATTGCTGAGCACATTGGGTTGTATCCCAAAAATTGTAAGCTGCCCTGAGTCTTCGGAGAAGGGCAGCATATAAATGTAATTAAAAATAAAATAAAAAAATAAAATAAAATCTCCAGTCAGAGGTGGTATTTGCCAGTTCTCTGAACTACTCAAAATTTCCACTACCAGTTCTCCAGAACTGGTCAGAACCTGCTGAATACCACCTCTACTTCCCATTGAATTCTTCACATTCAATTTTGATCTAATTGCAATTCTTGGAAGCACAAGATATTTCTTGGTCAGGGAGTGCAGGCCACTGAAAAACTGACCCATGCCAATCTGACCTTTGTTTCAATCTATTGCGTGGGCTGTTGAGAGCACAATAGAGTTTTAGCTGTTTCCAAGGATTCATTGTACTTCTATCTGGATTGTAGCTATGGCTGACATGTGTATCTTGATGTTCACAGTTTGATGTTAACCAGTGACACTGGCTCTGTAATTCACATGCAAGAAATGTGGCAGACCTCCTGTATTTCCTAGGTAACTGCTCTTATTATATCATTGTTTTTCAAAATGATCTTTAAAAAATAAGTGATCGCCAAATTTTTGGCAATTTGATTTCCAAATATTTTTAAATTCAAGGCTTGCTTTTTAAAAAGGCAGGATTCACTTCATTCCAAACGATGATGTTTGAGTTGCTTTGTGCCATTCTTTGAATAACATTTCTGTCACCTTAATTATTTTAAAGAACTGCAAACTTCTCTTGCCTCTTCTGTTTCTTTTCCTTTTTTTATCAGATAAAATGTGGCAGATCCAGTCTCAGATATAACTTGGATTCAGAACTGTTTATGAAGTATTCAGATGAATGTAAAATACAGAATTTGCAAGCTGCTGTAAGGTTCAAAGTGTTAGGTTGGAATTTCCTTTTTTAAAAATGCCATTGTACTTTACTCTAGATTTGCTAGAGAGGGCTGAAGAATGTGGACTCCTTGCTTAATGTAGCTTTTTTGTATAAGTGTGGAACTTATTTGGCCAAAGGATTTCTTCCAAATAACCACCCTTCTTCAGACCTTTGGAAGATCTGAACATAAGGCCCAATGAGACAACATTTTAAAGGTATTTAGAGGTCAGTTTCAGTACAGAGAGCTTACTGGCTGCAGTATCAAATTTGCTCAACAAGCAGAGGAAAATTATTTTGCTATATTGGCAAAGAACTGTAATTTTTGTGAGTACATAGTATTGTAATTTCTTAGCTTGTAATCTTCTGTCAGCATTTATTCTTTAAAACTAGACAGTCATATCTCTTTCTAGCAGAAGGACCACAATTTAGCCTTTGAGATGCTGGTGAGAGAAGCCACTGCCAGAAACAGTTTGGTTATGTTTAATTTACACGTAGTTCAATATAATTAACTCTCCCATTACTCTCTTGCCTACCACTTTAAAAATTACCATTTGGAAGGAAAGGTTTGCAGTTTTCAGGGGTTGCATGTAAATTATATGCTCAATTGATGTCTTGAACTGCATTTTTCTTTCCAAAATAAAACCTCAAAGCTGGTAATGACATTATGCAAAAGTAACATTATACCAAGAGATAATTCAACAATGGTTGGGGATCATGGAAGCTGAAGACCAATGTATCTGGAGAGCATTAGGAAAACTACCTTGTTGCTTTAGGCAACCTAAGAAATTTTCTTTTGTGCATATTTCTTTCTCCTCTCTTTTTCTATGTGAGTGCATACTGCAATTTGCTAATGTTCTTTGGAAAGGGGGGAAAAAGGCAATTTTTAGGAGCAAATGTACATAATAGCAACTGTAGGATTAACGTTAAAATAATAGCTAGTGGTAATGCAAAACCGTGTTTAAATGACATGGAGGATAATGTACCTTTAGTCATTTCCCTTGTGGTTCTAGGAAATGGAAGCCTGATTCTATCCACAAATAGAATATTCCATTTGCTTTCATCAGTGATTTAGCTCTGTTTAAAATTGGTATTCAGGGCCATTTGCCTGGATTCCCATGTACTCCTCTGATTCTGGAACAGCCATGGGCAAACTACAGCCTGGGGGCCAGATCCGGATCGTTTGGCTGTTCTATCGGCCCACGGAGCCGAAAGAGCAGAGGGTTCTCTTGCTCTCCAAGAAGGCTACGTGAAGTAATCTAACTTTGAATTTATATTAGTTCACACAAACACTCCATCCATGCTTTTGTTCCAGCCCTCTGGTCCAGTTTAAGAACCCATTGTGGCCCTCGAGTCAAAAAGTTTGCCCACCCCTGTTCTGGAAGAACAAATAATATACTCAAGGATAACTAGGATTCTGTTGCTACATGTTGCTACATTCTGTTGTTAATAATAACAACAACAACAACATCAACAACAACAATAATATAAACCTTACTGGGATCTGCTCACATAATCCGCTGATACATCACGCAGTCCTAAATGCTTGGGAAGTGTTCAACTAGTGATTTGTGATACGAAACCCAGCATAGTTATCTCATTTGCTCTGTACACTGTTGTTTTTTGTGTATAATAGTAATAATAGTAATAATAGTAATAGTAATAATATCTGCTCAGTCCTTGGAACTGAGAAAATTATTAGCCCTCACCCCCATGGAACTTTTTAAAGTGAACTAATTGGCATATTTCAGATTGTTTAGATCAGAGGAGAATATTTTCACATGCCAGGATTGCGTCTGATTTGCTTGGCTTCGTGTGGACAGCAGTCTACAATCCTGATAGGCTAAATTATTAATCTATACTCCTGTTCAAATCAACTGAGGAATGTGAGATTGAGTTCAATAGAACCTATTGCCTAATATAATTGCATATCATAGCAATGTAAAGCACATATTAGGTCAGAAGACAGAAGTATATATAGAAGTATATTCAGGAAAAGACGATAATCTGAATTTGGGTAATCTGTCATTCAGAGAATGGGAAGGGAGAAGAAATATCCTGTTCCCTCTAATATATAGAGGAATAGAATTTCATATAATCATGAGCCTTAGAACTCAGTCTGGGGCAGATCTTATTTATAATCCCAAATATCCAACAAGGTTTAGACTAATTTGAAGTATTAAAATCAATTGAGATAGATTTGTGGATGCTTTCTGCACATGTACAGATGTTTTGATGATCCAAATCAAATGTTATCTGATTCAGATACTCAAAACAAGTAGAACAGTTTTTCTGAGATTGAATGTGGTAACCAAACCCTATCTTATTTCCTTCCCTTGGTCCTTTTTCACTATACTGAGAACCAGTTTGGTGCAGTGATTAAGGCTTCAGGCTAGAAATAGAGAGACCATGAGTTCTAATCCTACCAGTGGTGGGATTCAAAAAATTTTACTACCGGTTCTGTGGGCATGGCTTGATAGGCGTGGCAGGGGAAGATACTATAAAATCTCCATCAGAGGTGGTATTTGCCGGTTCCCTGAACTACTCAAAATTTCTGCTACCAGTTGTCTAGAACTAGTCAGAATCTGCTGAATACCACCTCTGAATTCTACATTAGGCATAAAGCTATATAAGTGACCTTGGGCCAGTCACTCTCTCCCAGCCCTAGAAATCAGGCAACGGCAAATCACTTCTGAAATCTTAGAAAAAAAAACTTAAGGGATCAGTTCAGGTACTTGTCAGAAGTCAACACTGACTCAAAGGCACAAATATACAGATAGTCCTTGATTTACAACAATTCATTTAGTGACCATTCAAAGTTACAAAGATACTGACTAAAAAAAAGTGACTTATGACCGTTTTTACAGTGACCTTTGTAGCATCCCCATGATCATGTAATCAAAATTCAGATGCTTGGCAACTGGTTTGTATTTATGACAGTTGCAGTGTCCCATGGTCATGTGATCACCTTTCGCAACCTTCTCACAAGCCAGATTCACTTAACAACCATGTTACTTAATTAACAACTGCAGCAATTCACTTAATGGTGGCAAGAAAGGTCGTGAAATGGGACAAAATTCACTTAACAAATATCTTGCTTAACAACAAAAATTTTGGACTCAATTCTGGTTGTAAGTCAAGCACTACTTACATACACACACTCTTTCTCAGGTATGATATGGGAATCTTACTGAAGAAGAGCCTTATCCATGCCATGAGGGGTAAAACCACAACTCTCAAAATTCAACCATCAATCTGAAGTTGGACAATTTTGGATACTTCAGTCCCAGCACTTCTGTTTATCACTATGAAAGACATGGGGAAGAGATTGCTGTTTTATCTTGGTATTTTAAAGATGTTCATGGCTTTAAGAACATTATTTTTAATTTTTACGAAGCTATTGTTCTGATGGCTTTTAATTTATCATAATCTGTTCCCAGTTTGGAATTTATTTTTAAGGATGAAAAACATTTTTAAAATATAAATAAGTCAGTAGCAAAAAGTTATATAGGAAGTATCACTAATCTTCCTGTCAGGGATAAAGATTATAAAAATGTTTTGGCTAGCAATAAGATGGGAATCAAAGGGTAATGATGGCTCCAATATTGTTTCTATTCTTCTACTCTGCTGTTCCTTTTTCTTCCAGCTGTAGTATCAAACCCACTGGGAACTGGGTGATGACAGTGTCCAAGCATACACTGCCTTTAGTAATAATTGTAACTACTAATGTTTAGTAATAAACATCTCCCACGTTGATGCACTGGGACTAATTTTTCAAGGCTGCCTAGCCATTAAGTGTACTATCTGGGGAGTAAGTAGGGGTTGTAATCCCACGTACTGTATCTGGAAGGTTGCAGAAGGTTATGGAGGCAAGGAAATCCACTGAACTTGTCCAACATTTACACAACTTGAAATGTGTGAGAAACATATCCTGTACCTTAATTTCCAATCAGCTAAAAAGGTGCTGTACTTGGCTAATAGTTTTCATTTCCTTTCAATTCTTTTGTCCTAAACCTTGACTTAATGATATATGGAAAGGAAGTGGCTTTGTTTTTCCACCTTTCCACCTCGTCTGAAGATTTATACGCCCAAGAATTATGCTCATATTTAAATAAATTCAATTCTTCATCTTCCAACCCCACCTTAGTTCTGTGAGATTGGTATTGTTCTGGGTGAGTGTTCTTTTAAACATTCTACAGCATATCCCGGTATAAGTAATAAAATACAAAATCATTCTTTATATTTCCCCTTTCGAGAAGCACCACATCTCCAATGTCCCTACATTTGACAGGGATTGAAGTTCAGGAAATTTAAAATGAAAATCCCACCCTTTTCCTATTTCCTTTTGGCAACCGTTTCTCATCTGCAGGGAGGCAAAAGCAACATCCAAAATATGACATAGGAACAATTCCCAGGCTCCTGGGAGTATTCTTCTGCAGGCCAGCTTCTATGGCAAGTTTCAGAAAGATGTGGTTTTAGAGAGATGCTAAAGGCCATTTAGTCCAACTATACAGGCAGTGGAAAATCTGCAGTGCAGGAAGCAACTCTAGTTTTTCCTTATTCGTCTCCGTGGAGAAAATCCTCTTGATCAGTGTCACCATTAGAGCATTTATCCTAAAGTTAACTGAAATATTAACTGAAGGAGTTTAGAGATAGAAATTAATGATTCAGGGACCATCATTTTTGACACCAAGAGGAGAGAGGTTTCTAATCATTTAGAAAGGACAGGAGTGAGTAATTTATTGAGAATATATCTTATAAAGTGCTCAATTTTACCTAGTTCACTCTTGCGAGGCTGCAATATGTGAAGGGAGAGCAAATTAAATATAGAGACCTAGTATCAAAAAAGGGGAGATCATCAAGAGCATGTAACCCTAAAGAAAAAATGGGGCCCTTTATGACAAGAGTTTTGTTAAAGTCATGCAACCAATAAAGGATAATATTTGTAGCTCAGGGTTAAAATGAGGAATCCTTGGTGCTCTCTGAGTTTGGTTGTTTTCTTGCAGATGTTTCATTACCTAAACTAGGTAAATCAGCACTGCTGGCACACAGAGCATCAAGCATCCCTCAAAGCCATGCAGTTCAGAAGCTGGAAAGAAAAAGGAATAGTATTTGGATGTCTGTGCTTTAAGCCAGCACAAAGTGTTCTTCCAGTCAGTGAAATCAACTTTCTTTCCTACTGTCAATCCAGGGTGTAGTCCAGGACTGAGGAGGCATGACCTTTTGGATTTTCAGTTCTTTGCCCCTTCCCAACCTCCACCATATCCATGGAAACTGACAGCTCCCAATGATGCCAGAGCTTTCCCACAGAAACCAAAACTGAAGAGTAAGCAATCCCTTGGACTGTAAAGACCAGTAAGTCAGGCAAGTGAACCACTCCAATTCTTTTATGCTTCTCATATGCACCTCTTGTATGTCTAATTTTACATTTTTTCCAAGCGTAGATGTGGACAAAGAATAAACAGTTGTGCAGCACACAGTATGAGAACTCCCAGCACCCTTTTAAAGGTAAGCTCACTATTTCTCCTTCACTGATATGAAGGTTAAAAAAAACAGCAGTACTCAGCCTATCTCACTATTAAGAACAAACTAGTATTTCAAATCTCTAGGCCACATATATTGATCTCTTTTCCAAGGGTCCTGGCACAAGATGTCTGCATGACATGCTATATTCAATCGCACCACCTGGGATCAGTTTTAATGATGAAAAAGGTGAGATAAACATTATATAAATAGTGCAATCTTCTTCTTGTGCCATATCCATCATCGGATGTTGGTGATCATGTTGGCAATCCTATTTTTATCAACAGCCACACGAAAAAGTGCTGCTGAGTTTTGTCCAAACCAGTCCCTTAGATTTTGAAGCCATGATGTTCTTCTTCTGCCCTGACCTCGTTTTCCTTCATTCTTTCTTTGAAGGATTAAGTGAAGTATGCCGTATTTTTCCAGGTGTTGCATCACATTCAAATGGTATAAAAGAATTTTGCTATTAAGTTTGTTTTAAACAGCAACAAGGCTAATGTTATGTATGCAGGTTTGAATGTCATTGGTTAAGTTTGAACTGTTCTTGTAAAATGTCAGAAATGATTGGTTTAAAAAGTGCAGGAAAACCCTGCACTCTGATTGGCTGGCAACTGCGGCTGCTGGCTATAAGTAGCAGCCGCAGCCCAGCCAAATCGGGTCTGTCATGAGCTGTAGTCACTAATAAACTCTTCACTGAAGCACTCCGCGTCTGACTCTTCATGCAAATCTAACAGCTAAAGACAGCAGTGAAAAAGTACAAGGAACCATCAAGCATTGTCAGGGACCACTGATAACCAATCAGGAGCTTTTGCACAAAGTCTTGGGGGCTGCCTATATCAATGATCCAAGAATAAAACAAAATTACCTTCTGATAAATGTTTGTACCTATAATGTATTTACCAGCTCTCGAAATCAAAGCCCCATTTAAAATACCATCTGGTGTTGCATTTAGAAAGCATTTATTTTTGAAAAAAGAAAGCCATTATCAAACCAGCTGCTTGTAAACTTCCTCTGCAATACAAGAATCTTTGTGCTGGGTAATTGCTCTGCCTCTTTAAGTGCATATTCCACTGGTTTTCATTAACAGCTAACTCTCTTTATGATTATGTCTATCAGTCATCTCCAACAATTTAAATCAGGTTTAGACTTAGCTGTAGTGACATCACCCTGTTAAGAAAGAAGCCTGGAGGGACTTACTGTACTTGAGACAAGGCTGGACCTGTGCTGAGCCTATTCTTCAATCTTCAAGGGTAAATGAGGGGTGCCAGCTGGCACGGCTTCCCTTCAAGTAATTTTGCTTTTCCATTATGAATCCCATTCATATTATTAAGTGTCCCTTGGGGACTTGGGTGTTGCATTAAAATAGCTAGCTGCTTCCATTTCCAAATGCACTTGCATCAGAATGCATCTAACCCAATAACATTTGCAAAAAGCATTCCCAATGCCCATAGATATCTTCTTTTTAACATCTGTGACCCATTACGCTATGTTTTTTCTGATGCTTAAATAAACATAAGCCCATGAATGTTTAGTGCAAGCCAGCCTGCCTTTCTACCTTCCCCCAAATCCTGCTCCTGAACTTACTCTACAATATTCTTCTTGTGCACTTTTTTGGAATCACAACACTCTGACAATAGAAAAAATCTCCAAAGAAACTGATTGTAGTGATTGTAGAAGAATAGTCTGTTAGATGGGGGTAGGTTTATTCTTCCTAGTACCTGAAGGTAAGATAAGAACTGAATGTGTGGAAGCTTTACAGTGGGAGATGCAAACTTGAGCTAAAGAGGAATTTCCTGACTGTGAGAACCTACCTTCTGAAGTTGTGGTTTCTCCATCATTGGAGTGTTTCAAGATTAGACTTGTTAGCTCTTAATCCAGAATGGTATGTGGACTCTTGTACTGGGCAGGGAGTTGGGTTAGAACACCTCCAAAATCCCTTTCAATTGTATGTTTCCATGATTCTAAGCCATGGTGTGAGAACAAATAAGAAATCACAGAGGACCCGGTATACAGTCCTTCTGATCTAGACACAGTATGCCTAGACATCTCATAGAATGCCAAGAGAGGCCATCAGTGAAAAAAATAGCAAGCTCAGGATTGTTTTTTAAATTGATATGGAATCATACATTTCTCTCTTTTCCCTTATTCAGCTGTAGATTATCTCACTATATCAGCCTTCAATTTGCCATTTTCTACATGTGTTGGACTATACATTTTTCATGCTGGTTACTTTGATGGGCATGGTATTCAAACCTTTATGCTGGGGAGGCTAATGAATTTAACTGTGCTAATGCCAATCTATTTACAACACTGTTGCAGCATGGGACACCATGAAACAGAAAGAAGAAAAACATTAACACCACCAAAATCCCAAAGTGTATTATTTCTGACAGTGACTGAATAATATCTTTGATTCTCTGTATTCATATTGCCATTCCCATCTCTAGTATGATTTCACTGTTTACATCTAGCCCAGATGCTACTATCTTTAAGACAATTTAGAAATTTCATCCATACCAAATGTAGCTGTGTAACCTAACATGCTGATTCTATTACACCAAGACTGTGCCAACTAAGTTCACAGCGGGTTGGCGAGGGAGAGATCAAATTTGAAATATTTATTTTGACATTTAAAGACTTGCTGGTTTGAACCCAGATCATTTAAACTCACCCTCCCTCATATTCCTGAAATGAGTCTTAAAAGAGCTGTGGTGGTGCACTGGTTAGAATGCAGTACTGCAGGCTACTTCTGCTGACTGCTGGCTGCTAGCAGTTTGGAAGTTCGATTCTCATTGGCTCAAGGTTGAGTCAGCTTTCCATCCTTCCAAGGTCAGTAAAATGAGGACCCAGATTGTTGGGGGCAATATGCTGATTCTGTAAACCACTTAGAGAGGGCTGTAAAGCACTTTAAAGTAGAATATATAAGTCTAAGTGCTATTGCTATTGCTAACACCTGCCTACCATCAATAATCATGAATGTAGTAGACATCAGTAGGTTTTTAATGTGGAATGCTCTAAATCCATGATTTCTGAAATCCACTATCATTTATATTGGCTTTTACATGGGCTTTGTACGTTTTCCATTTCATTTGGATAGTTATTAGCTATGAGGACCCAAATTGTTGGGGGCATTATGCTGACTCTGTAAACCACTTAGAGAGGGCTGTAAAGCAATATAAAGTGATATATAAGTCTAAGTGCTACTGCTATTGCTGTTTTCATTATTTTCCAATATGCTTCAATGACATTAGTTTGTTCTCATTTTATAGTTCTGTAAGGTGTGTTGAAGTAAAATGATTAACTAAATAGATTAAAACACAATGAAGATCAAGATTATCTGTTGAGCTAAATAAAATATTTGTAAATCTTCAACAAAATTATTTGCTAATTTTCCCAGTCTTTCATTAGATGATTTGTTTTAGCTTCTCCCTTATACATCTTGATATCTCTGCATATTTTTTATTAATCTTGAATTCATGGATATAAAATTTCTGTCTCATGGTGATGGGAAACATCACTGTGCACCACTTTCTGTCATTTGGAAGTCTACTGTTACAAGTAACTTTTTCCAACAGAAACCCTGCCCCGTCCTTCCATTTCTGTCCTTCTTTCTTGAGAAGAAAAAGAGAAAAATAACAAGGATGACTGAGAGCAGTAAAGTTTACACACAATTGAAAATACACCGGGCTGGCCCTCCCTAATGCAAAGCAACTGTCCCATGTAAATTGATGGTTGGGGCAGCAACAAGCTAATAGATCTGTCTAAACCTTTAGAGTGGTTGAGTTTGCTGCCTCATTGCAATTCTCAAAGATTGATTCAATTGCCAATCAATTGGTTTTTATATGGGAGGAGATATCCTTTGCTCAAATAGAAAAATTTCTTGATTGCCCCTGCTAAACTGAGCAGGACTGCTCTCACAGTTGTAACAGATGGCCTTACTTCAGTCAATCATTCTATCTACCCATGTTCCCAGAATTACAACCCACAAACTGTAGATTTCTCTTTATTCTAAAGTAATAACTCCACACCCTTCTGGACAATAACAAACCAGTGGAAGAAAAATGAACAGAGCACAAGCTGTTTGCTCTCCTAAATGATGCCTGAAAATTCTAAAAGGTTCTTAGTCCTGCTTGTTCTTTCTCCTTTGCTGGATTGGAATTTTAATGGATGTGATAAGATAAAAACACCACCTTTCATTTGAAGGGTTGTTGTGTTTATTTTAGCTTGCTCCTTCCTTCTTTAAAATTGCTTCTGTACACAACTCTGAGCTAGCTGAAGACACTCATCCTTTCCAGCATCTACACAAACACACTCAAGCCATCTATAATTGTGCTACAGTGAGAAAGGAAAGGAGAAATGTCTATTAGCCTGGGATATCAGCAAAGGAAGTGAGGCTAGACTTGACAGTCTGAAGGAAAGGTGAAATGATTCAGTTCTTCTTTATCAAGAACTAATCTCACGCGTTTGGAATGGACTAATATTTAGGCTTGTAGAGTAGGCCAACCAAAAAGGAACAAGGTGGAAGAGTTACTCAAATTGACTTCTTCACTTTAATGGTGAATCAAAATCAGCCTAAATCAGGGGTGTCAAACTCACATTGTCACGGTGGCATCACGTGACGTTTGGGGACTTTTTTTCCCTTTGCTAAACCAGGCATGGGCGTGGCCAGTGCATGATGCATCTGGCCCATGGGCTGGGATTTGACAGCCCTGGCCTAGATCATCTACCAAGGAAAAGCAACTGAACCTTTAAGATCACTAAATAAATTATTTCTAATATTGTTTCATAGAGTGATGGACACTTCACATATGTTCAGAATTCTTTGTTCTATATTGCACCACCAATATATATTCAAAATCTCTATTTCTTTAAACTTAACTATAATTTTTAAATAGCTTATATTATTTTCTAGTCATTTTTTTCACTAAACAAAACACTCCAAATTTTTTAGTCCTTTGCCTAAAGGAAGATACACTAAGCTTTCTTTTTAGCTGTTTTATAGCTCTTCCACCAGTATCATTTTTTAAAAATTAAAATATACTTTAATTGCAGCAAATATTCATATAACTTGTCATCTTACTCTGAATTTCTTTCCCAATACTGTAATTCATATAGTCTAGGACAGGGGTCTTAAAACTTGACAGCTTCCCAGAATTCCTCCTCCAGTCATGTTAACTCAGGAATTCTGGAAGTTGAAGTCCGCAAGTCTTAAACTTGCCAAGTCTGAAGACCCTTAGTCTAGGAGACACTGGGATTTGCAATCTTTCCTCATATATCAATGGTACTTTAGCAAACATTGTTTCAGAAAACCTTATTAGCCAAGATAAGATGTAATTCTACTCTTAGTAAGCATGAAAAATGATACTTCTCATGTAAAGTGTTCTGTTCTAAAATCCAAGCAAATGAAATAGAGTTTTATGATAGAGTCCATAGAGAATCCAATCAATTATACAGGCTCACAAGTGAAATTAGAAACTGCTTATTTCCAAAGTAGTGCTTTGTTTTGTTTTTAATCATAAGCAAATTTAAGGGCTGTTTCTAATTCAAAACACCAGTTAAGTTGCCACTTAGAAGTTTCACCTTAATTTCCTTAGGACTAATTGGACCAGAACAAGACAGGAGTTTGATGTTAAGCATTCTTGAAATGAAAGGGAATAAAAGCTTGCATTTGTTATGGACATGGTTACAATAATACTGAGAAGATATAAGAAAACTGTGGCCTCTGCAATATACAATCAAAATCAACAAAACCAAATTCAAGAGAGTAAATTCTAGTTAAAGAAAGCAGTCATACATCAGTCTGAGAAATTTGTCTACCAATAGTTTTGAAACCATTTCTTTTGCATAGATGTTGCCTGCATTGGCCACAGCTCATATTGGCTATGGTTTGACTCAGAAATGCAACTACTTAATTTTACCCACTATCTTTATGTTCTTCAAATCAGTCCTGACTTCTGGTGACCATATGGACAGGTCCATATAGTATTCTTGACAACATTTTGAGGTTGTTTAACATTCCCTTCTTTCTAGGAATATGAGACAAGGATTGGCCAAAGTCATTTAGTAAGGAAGGACTAGAATTTAGTTTATCCTGGTCTTAGTCCAGCACCTTTAACCATTAAAGGGTTGGTTTCACAATTTTATTACAAATGTTTACTATTTATTTGATAAACAACTTATCTGTTAACAAATACAGAGCACAAGTTATTTCCTTTTTAAAAAATCATAATCCTTTCACAAATGTTGCAGTCATCATAAAAAACACATGCTTGAACTATTCTGCAAATGTTTTTTTTAAAAAATAGAAGGATTTTATGAAAATGTACAAGATGTTTTAAGATGAGACTGACAATTGTATAGTTTTTCAAACAATACTTCAATTTTCAGATAAGAATCACCAGTTTGCAGAAATCAGCCAGAAGAGCTGAAATGTTCTTATGGACCTCAGGATACATCAAAATATATGCTTCATCTTCATGTTTCATGCTACAGAAACATTCTGGATGAACGTGATTAATTGAGCAAATATATCATTCCTGCCATTTCCACCATTTGCTTGGCTGATGCCCAGTCTTCACTTTGGTTGGTGGAGGTTTGATAATAATATGGGATCCTTTTTTAAAAAACAAACATTAGCAGAAACAAAGGAACTATAAAAAGTCAACCCCAAAAGTGACAGTAAAACCAGCTTTGAAAGTTGTAATTGTAATTGTATTTATTTGGCATCTAGTACCAGCAGTGAGAGCAAAACTTTATAAGCAACAGCAGAGGATGAACATAAGTGAGAGTGTTTTCCTACTCTTAATGAAACTCTAAGATCAGTTTTATTCAAGCTTGGCAACTTTAAGATACATGGACTTCAACTCCCAAGATTCCCCAGCCAGCAACATTGAGAAGCACTGCTCTTAGACTTTGGGCCATGGGCCAGCTGCGGCCTCCAGACTTGGCTTCGCGGTTCCCAGAACATGTATATGTAGAATGGAATAACAGGGTGCGCAGTGCATGCTCAGCAAGACTATTATTTATTTCTTTGGAAGCCTTCTACATTTCTTTTTAAACTTGCATTAGTGGTTGAAGACATTAAGCTTTGTTAGAGAGGACTGAATGTAAAGGCTGAACAGCTTAACTTTTAAAGTTCTGATCTTGAGCTACTGTTTTACAGAACAAGAAGAAATTGTTTTCTTTTCTACTGAATTTCCTCTGAATCTTTAAGAAAAATGAACAACTCACATTGCGATTAACAATAAACAGATTACTTGACAATGTTGCCATCCTTCCTTATTTTTGCTATTTTTTTTATTTTACTTTTTTCTTGACTAAAAAAAAAAAAGCTGGCTCTTAAGTTTGTCCAAATCATTTTTCTTTATTTTTAGAATTTGTGTAGGTCTTTTGCTAGATAAACGAATCTTTTCTGTAACACCTCATTTGTTTGTTCAAAAACATTAATATTGCGCAAGCGTAAATCTGACTCACATTTTTGCTGCTTAGCAATTCTAATAGAAAAACTATCAACTATCCATTGTGTGGAAACCTCCTTTATGCCACAGGCAGTAAATAAATGTAGGAGATGTAAACCATACCCATTATATAAACTAATTCCACTTGTAAAAATAACAAGTAATTTAACATACTTCAAAGTGCAACTGTGGAGACTAAGACAAACCATCCAATTGTAGAGTGTATTGCTATGGTAACCAAGCTGATAGAGTATTCCCTTTCTCTGTTCCCTCATGCCCCAAACTATAGCATTGGCTTAAGCAAAAATTGGGACAGATTCATTCATAGAGTTAGCATAGCAACACCTCTCAAAGCCTTAAGGAGGACATGGGACAAAAGCACACCTGTATACAGGTATGTGGATGCCAGGAAAAGGAGGTGCCTCTGGATTGTTGGTTGATTGCTATCCAGAACCGAAGCAATAATGAGGAATGGAAAATTCAAAATGTCTTAAAAACAAACAATGAAATAATAATGGGAAAGTGGTTGTATGTTAGTGGTGTATTTGAGCCATATCAGGAAAAGAAGATAAACTGATCTTCCTTCTTTTTGGCTTATCTTGAAATCAACCAAGGATCTCTCCCAGCTAGTATCTGGTTCCACATAAGCTGCAAGACACACATTAGATTTGGATTGATGGAGTTTTTGGACTCCTTTTTCGGGCCTGCTCATCCTATGCTGTTCATAGGTTCCATCTTTGGCCACCATCTCCTCGTCTTCTGGTGTCATCTTGGACTTCTTCTGGCACTATGGAAGGTGCCCGGGTTATCTATGTCTATATCTATGTCTATGCCGGTTGGTACTTCCCCGACGACGAGCCTTCTCTGTTGCGGCCCCCGACCTCTGGAATCAACTGCCTCTGGAGCTCCGTCTGGCCCCTGATCTCCGCACCTTCCGCCGCGAATTAAAGACCTGGTTGTTTGACCAACCCGGGCTGTGACCCTTCCTTGGGGGGAGGGATGGTTTTTTAATGTATTTTATTGTATGTTTTATATTTGGGCTTGTTGGTTTAATGTCTTTTTAAATATTTATTGTTCTGTGTTTTTAGTTGTGAGCCTTGAGTCTTCGGAGATGGGGCGGCATACAAGTTCAAATATAAATAAATAAATAAATAAATAAATCTGCCCAGACTTGTATTTTGCCCCCTTTCTCTGGGGCCTGGCTATTCCCTGTTGCAATGAGAGGGCAATGGATGGACTCAACCCCCTTGCAGTGAGAGAGCAGGGGGTTGTTCAGGACTTTTGCCACAAGTCACTGTGGTGGGAGAGCAGTGACTGGACCAATTTGACTCTGGCCCTCGGCAGCGGTGAGGGAGCTGCTGATTGTGCACTGTTCCTGACTACCATTGCCTGGCCCTTTGTACTTTGTACTGTATTGGTTCCATCTTTGCAGCTATTTCCATCTGCCAATAGCCTTCTGTACCGATTTGCCCTGAAATGTCTTTGTTATGCCTGCCTACTCCCTGCTGGAGCTATGGGCCCTCCAGATGGTTCCCCTGTCTGTGAAGTGGCCCTCTGGGCTGCTGAGAGCTTACCTTAATGACGGATCTTGGGATCCCGAGAGGTGGTATGCTGCGACCAAGGGTTTAAATTCTAAATTTGGCACTAAGGGGAAGCTTCTAAAATTTTTAATTGGTCGTCTTAAGGGGTTAGAGAGGGGGGTGGATGGGGGCAGGGGTTGGGGGCCGGCGGGGCCCCGGGGTGTGAGGTGGGGACCGCGATTCCCAGGGTGGTTGGGATTGGCAGGAGACGTTGAGGCATAGGGCCATATCATGGTTCGGGAGCGCGTACCCACCAGCTTTGTGCGATGGCACGCTCTGACCCTATGGCCTCCTCCCTAGGGGGCACGGGAACTGGGATCCCTGGGCTTAGGCTGGTGTATTTTAATGCCAGGTCCATGGCTAATAAGTCCTCCCTCCTCCATGAGACCATCGAGGAGGAGGCTGCGGACCTGGCTTGTATCACCGAGACCTGGTTGGGCCCGGAGGGTGGGGTCCCTCTGGTTGAGTTGTGCCCTCCAGGTTTCCAGGTTTTGCACCGGCCACGGGCCCAGGGAAGGGGTGGAGGGGTGGCTGTGGTTATCCGGGAGACCTTGTTTCCAAGGGAGGTCACCGTTCCAGAGATAGGCGGGAGTGAGACCCTCCTCCTGAGGTGGGGGGCCTAATGGTTGGGTGGGCTTGCTGCTTGCATACCTTTCCCCCAGCTGTGTGGCAGTGGCCCTGCCTGGGCTTCTCGATGTCCTCTTGGGGGTGGCGGTGGAGTCCTGGGGGCCTTATAGTCCTGGGGGACTTCAACCTGCCCTCCCTGGGGGGAGCGTCGGGTTTGGCCCAGGAATTCATGGCTTCTATGGAAGCCATGGGCCTGACCCAATTGATTCAAGGCCCGACTCATGAGGGGGGAAACACTCTCGACCTAGTTTTTGTCTCTGAACAGTGGCGTAGTGACAGAAGGCAAGCCACTTTTATGGCATCGCCCGTTCCATGGTCTGATCACTATCTCCTATGGCTGGTCTTCCAACAGGCCGCCCTCCACTGCTGGGATGAGGAGCCACCTAGATGGTTCCGCCCCAGACTCCTGATGGACCCTGAGAGGTTCCAGGCAGAACTGGGGTTCTTTCCCTCTTCCCTGGCCCACAGCTCTGTCGAGGATCTGGCGGCTGCTTGGCAACAGGCTGCATTGGATGCCCTCGACAGGGTTGTCCCCATGCGTCCCCTCACACGCCATGGATCCCGGATGGCTCCTTGGTACACGGAGGAGCTCCGGGAGATGAAGCGTCGTCGGAGGGGTTTAGAGAGCAGGTGGAGGTCTACCCGCTCCCAATCCAATCGAGCCCAGCTAAGAGCCCATATTAGGACTTACCTGGTAGCTATGAGAGTGGTGAGAAGGTCTTATCTCTCCGCCTCCGTCAGCGCCCACAGTACCCCCAGCCACCCTGTTTCAGGCTACCCACTCTCTCCTTCATATAGAGGGGGGGCGGACCCACTGCGGGGAAGGGCTGAGGAATTTGGTCAATATCTGTCGGATAAGATCACCCAGATCCGGAGCGGGTTGTCCTCTGATTTGCAGTGGTCCGAGGAACGGGATACAAGCAGTCTGGCCAGTGTGATCTGGGATGAGTTCAATCCTGTTTCTGAGGATGAAGTGGACAGGACTATGCGGCGGCTGAGCTCCACCACATGTTTGTTGGACCCGTGTCCTTCCTGGTTGGCTTATGCCACCAGGGAGGCCACCTGCGGTTGGCTCCGGGCAGTTGTCAACGCTTCTTTAAGAGAGGGTGTTTTTCCCTCCGCCTTGATGGAGGCGCTGGTGAGACCCCTCCTGAAGAAGCCTGCCCTGGACCCGACCATGTTAGACAACTTTCATCCAGTTTCCAACCTTCGCTTTTTGGCGAAGGTTGTTGAGAGTGTGGTGGCTCGGCAGTTTCCACTCTTCCTGGATGAAGCGGACTACCTGGATCCGTATCAATCGGGCTTCCGACCCGGTTCAGCACGGAGACAGCATTGGTCGCGCTGATGGATGATCTCTGGAGGGCTGGGGACAGAGGTTTTTCCTCTGTCCTGGTCCTATTAGACCTCTCAGCGGCCTTCGATACCATCGACCATGGTATCCTTTTGTGACGCCTCGGGGGGTTGGGAGTGGGGGGCACTGTCCTTCAGTGGTTCACCTCCTACCTCTTGGGGCGGTCGCAATCGGTGTTGGTGGGGGGGCAGAGGTCAACCCCGAGGGTGCTCTCTTGTGGGGTCCCTCAGGGGTCGGTTTTCTCCCCTCTGCTATTTAACATCTACATGAAGCCGCTGGGTGAGATCATCCGTGGTTTTGGGGTGAGATTCTATCAGTACGCAGATGACACCCAGCTGTACATTTCCACCCCGAACCAGATCAGTGATGCCCTCTCCCTGATGACCCGGTGTTTGGATGCGGTACGGATTTGGATGAGCGGGAACATGCTTCAACTCAACCCGGCCAAGACTGAGTGGCTGTGCATACCGGCATCTTGGCCCAGTCAGGAATATCCATCTTTGGCCATAGGGGGAGAGGTGTTGCCCCCTGTGGATAGGGTGTGGAATCTGGGGGTCCTCCTGGATGTACGGCTCCAGTTGGAGGAGCAGGTGGGGAACATTGCCAGGGGGGCCTTTGCCCAGCTCCACCTTGTTCGTCAGCTTCACCCATTTCTGGACCAAGATGCCCTGCGCACAGTCACTCATGCCCTTGTTACCTCTAGACTCGACTACTGCAACGCTCTCTATTTAGGGCTGCCCTTGCATACCATCCGGAGATTGCAGCTGCTGCAAAATGCAGCAGCGCGGGTGGTGATGGGAGTCTCCCGATTCTCCCATGTTACCCCCTCCTGCGCTGCCTGCATTGGTTGCCGGTTGCACTCCGGGTGAGATTCAAGGTTTAATTTTAACATACAAAGTCCTTCACGACATGGGTCCTCAATACTTAAGGGAGCAACTCCTGCCGATATCAAGTGCCAACCGCCCTGTGCGAGTACAGAGGCAAGGACTCCTCGGGGTCCTGTCAGCGGGCCAATGCTGGCTGGTGGTCCCCAGTGATGAGCCTATTCTGTCGCAGCCCCTGACCTCTGGAACCAACTTCCCCTGGGGCTCCGCCTGGCCCCTGACCTCCGCACCTTCCACCATGATCTGAAGACCTGGTTGTTTGTCCAATCCGGGCTGTGACCCTTTTGTGGGGGGGGGGTTCTTAAACTATTTTAAATATTGTAAATTGTGTTTTTGTATTTTTGGGCTTGCAAATTGGTTTAATTTCTTTTTAATTATTTATTGTCATTGTTTTTAGTTGTGAGCCACCCCGAGTCTTCGGAGATGGGGTGGCATACAAGTCCAATAAATAAATAAATAAATAAATTTGGATTAGATTGAACATTTGAAGTGGAAAGAACTGTCAATGGATGGATCACTCCGTTGCTAGTTTTAGACTGACAGTTGATACCAACAGTTGATGGAGTGTAGGACTGGTTTAGGAGCTCTGAATAGAGCCTTAATACAGTTGGGGAATTTTCTATATCATTTATATCTTGGCTGATCTGTGGAATATGGAAACAGCCCAGTATTAAATACTATTACAGTACCTCTTGTAGAGCCAACTCAGCCCCTTGGATTAATAGAGTACTGAGAGTGGTGAAACAGATGGGGTGTCAGCTGGAGTACATGTAAAGCACTGAGATCAAGCATGGAGTGAGATCTATCTGAAGGCTAATTTGAAGTTATATTCTTGGCAGCAGAAGCAAGGAATAGTTATTTCTCTGTCTCTCTTATGTCCAGGCAAAATTGGCCAATATTACTTTCTGTCCTGTGCAGCATTTCCTCCATCAAAGTATCAAAGAAAAATACTGGAAATAGCCAGTGGCATGTTGTCAAGGTTTGCATCAATCTTTGCTTATGGTTAGTTGGATCTGTCTCAGGATTTCAATGCTAGGGCAATGGATCCAGCTTCATCAATTGCATGTCTTGTTATTATGGCATCTTTTCAGCTTGTAAATCATAATGATGCAAAGCCATGAATAGGACCATCTGCTTAACCTTTTTAATTTACTAGTTATATTGCCCAGGATAGGCATTGCTCCAATAGGAAAGAATAAACTTTAAAAAATGAATAAAAACAGAGCAAAATAATAATGAATCTACACAGACTTTTGGCTAGGGATTTCTGAAAACAGAGAACAAGCTTTCCACCTAATCCAGGTTAGTGATGATGATGATAGCCAGAAGTTTCCTCCTGTTTCCAACCAAATAAATATATAATCAAGGTTTTATTTAGGTAATACCTTCCCTCCAACTCCAAGGGCAACCAAAATTATTGGATAAAAACAAACAAAACCAGCACTCACTTTTCTGCCTTACCCCAGACTACAAATTATTATATTTTCTTTTTAAAAAAATAAGGTAATGATTGTTGAGTGGGAGGTGATCACATTTAAGGGAAGATTTCCTTCCTGACTAAAGGAGGCAATAAAAAGACATTTATAGGGGGAAATCCTTCTCTTGAATCAGTTGCCCAATAATAGGCCAGTGTTAAATATTTAATTTTTTTAAAAAATTACATTTATATGCCGCCCTTCTCCGAAGACTCAGGGCGGCTTACAATTTTGGGGATACAACCCAATGCACTCAGCAATAGCCTTCATTCCATTGTATATGCCTGCTTATTACTAAGCGGCATTTTTACAAAGTCAGCTTATTGCCCCCAACAATCTTGGGTCCTCAATTTACCTACCCCAAGAGGATGGAAGGCTGAGTCAACCTTGAGCCTGGTGGGATTCGAGCCTACAGTAATTGCAGGCAGCTGGAACCTAAGTGCTAGGCATTTAACAGCCTGCAGCACCAAGGCTCTTTCTGGAAAAGGCAGTTGCAACCTGGATATGTTGGAGAGGATATGGTACTGCAACTTCATTTTCCATACTATCATCCATAGTATCTTTCTAACCCCCAGTGGGAATTGAGCGGGATTGAGCCTTAGGGATTACTCCCAATCCTTCCTCTCAGACTGAATTCAGGAAGTGTGCTGTTAGACTGTAGTTGGATAACCAAACATATTTCATCTTCTACCCACACATGTCACAAACCCACGAGGAGTGATTGTCTTGCATTATTGGGTTCTGTTACATTTTAGCAGACATTTCCTAGAACCATGGATGCATTAGTTTGGGGTAGGGATACGGAGTGAAGTATGTTTGATACAATGAAATTGTGGAATTGTGATCCATGCTATAACTGACAATAGCCCCTGTAGCCACCTTCATGTCAAAGAAGTATCAGTGGAACTACATATCATGCATATAGGATGAGGACAGCTAAAAAATGGCTGGAAAATACCTTTTAGACCACAGAATTTTTATCTAGGCTTCAATCTAGACAATTATTTGAATTCAAATGCCAGGAGAGCTCCTTCAATCAATGACACAGTATTTTTATAAGTTAATTTTGCTGCAGATAGTAGAAAAGCAGCAATTGCCAATTATAAACCTCAGACTTTATATAGCAGCCCCATGGTGTAAACCAGGTGTCTTTTTCTACCTGCACCTCCAATGAACAGAGCAAGCCATTTTTCAGTGAGTAAAGTGGTTCAAATTGCACTGTTATTGTAACAAACCAAACTGGTCTTAGGCTGTTTGTGTCTGCCCTTGATCTTTCTAGCCCAATATGGTGCATCGTGTAAGGATCAACTGTATAAAATCATCAAACATTCACTCGGAAGCCAATCAAACCACTCCCAGCCTTTTCATTTATTCTAGCTTCTGAGATAGTTGGTTGGCATTCTAAAGGTATTCTTTTGACTTAAAAGACATCCTTTAAAGATGAGCACCAGAATCTTCTGGATAAAAGAGCAGCCCCAGCATGTTCAGCTGCAAATCCAGCTTATTAAGCTCAGTTCGCCAGACTGCTTTTGTTGTATGAGAGGGTGCAAACAGAGAGCATTTTCACATCCTGTTTCCTCCGGAGCTGCTCTCATGGGCTTCAGTGAAGCAAGGCAAAGCAGGATGGGTGGTGGCACAATGATCTGGCAACTTGGCAGTGACAGCTGTGAGAATTGTGTCTGAGTCTCTTCTCTCCTCTGCTTTAGAATACAGCCATGGGCTCAGCATTTTATATCAGACAGCCTGAATCTCAAAGCAACGGAAAATATGTGCTTAGAGTTCTGTTCCTATTGGAATGTATCAGCCCAGGCCTGTCCTTAGACCTAAAGTAGAAATTGTGAAACGAAACATTGAAGGTTATAAGCACATTGATGATTATTTTCCACAGAGTGCATCCTTTTAAATTCAATACTTCATCACCCATCACTGGATTGTTATCAGTCAGATTCTGCTCTTGCAGTGCTTACTCTTTTTCTTTTGCTGTTTGACCTTTTCCCATTCTCTGTTTCCTGCTTTCTTCTTTCATTTAATTTTCCTTCTGGATCTTTCAGAAGAGCAGGACCAGGGGAGACACAATAGCAGTGTTCCAATTTTTGAGGGGCTGCCACAGAGAGGAAGGGGTCAAGCTATTTTCGAAGGTACCTGGATGGAAACTGATCAAGGAGAAATTCAACCTAGAAATAAGGAGAAATTTTCTGGCAGTGAGAACAATCCACCAATGGAAGAGCTTGCCCTTGGAAGTTGTGGGAGCGCCATCACTGGAGGCTTTCAAGAAGAGACTGGACAGCCATCTGTCAGAAATAGTGTAGGGTCTGCTTGGGCAGGGGGGTGTTGGACTAGATGACCTACAAGGTCCCTTCCAACTCTGTTAATCTGTTACTGTTACTAATCAAGGAGAGAAGCAACCTGGAATTGATGAGAAACTTCCTAATAGTGAGGACAATTAACCAATGGAACAACTTGCCTTCAGACATTGTGAGTGCTTTATCACAGGATTTTAAGAAGTCACTTGGCTGAAATGGTAGAGATCTCCTGCTTGAGCAGGGGGCTGGACTCCAAGGTCCCTTCCAGCTCTATTCTGATTCTGATTCTGAAAGCTACCTGCCCTGAGTTCCCTCTAGCTTCATTTCATATGGATTTCTTCCTATTACTTCAGCAGCCAGATTCCTTTCATAGATATTTTTCTCCTGGACTGCATCTGGCCTAGTCCCATAATCCAGATTTTTTTGAAAATTTGGTTCCAATAGCACAGCTGTTCTGTTCTTTCACTCTTCCTTCATCTTTTCCTTCATGGCATGGTATTGTAGGAAGCTGCTTCATCAGACTTTTGATGGTAAAATGAGTTTAAAACTGGCAGTACCAGCAGCTGTACTATTTTCTTTTCTCGTGTTAACTTGTTTTTAATATTGTACATTTCCAGAGTCACTCAGGAGTGAGTGGTCCTACCAAATAAACAAATACATTCTGCAGGCTTTCACACAGGAATTATTTAGCCGTGTGATTTGGAATGCCGGGGATCTTTCACATGGAAAGTGTGTGTTCTGCCACTCTGTTTTGCAAGGGGTCTACAGCTCAGTGACCGAGGTCATTCTTTGCTTGCAGAAATAATTAGTTCCAAACTCCACGTGTCAAAGTTCACTCTTTAGGAAGCTCTGCTCCTTTGTCCTTTGCCTGAGAATGGGCAAGACCCTTTCCACTCATATTGTCACCTGACTGGCAGCAGCATTTCAAATAAGAGATGATTGACCCTGCTTGAGGATAATGACAGGATGTAACCCAGCATGCAATTCACATTGAGTCACCTCAGGGAATGGTGCTGTGATCCAAGAGTCGCAATCTTTATGCAACAAGGCAATACACACAGACCCACCTTTAGAAGCCATTCTTGGTTGCAACCAAATTGGACAACTTCAGCCCAGTCTCTGTCTTTCCCTTCATAGGAAAGATGGTTGAGCAGATAGTAGGCACTCCGCTTCAGTTTAGTTTACTTTATTGTCATTGCACCTCCTACAATGAAATCAAACACCACCTTCAGTGCACATCATGACCATGAAAATAAACACAAACACACATCCTTCACACTCTACACATTGAATTGAAAAACCCTGACACTGCACCAACACTGCACTATACAGTAGAATTCAACAGAGCTACTGCCCTGGGATAGAAGCTGTTTTTCAGCCTATTTGTCCTTGTTTTTATTATTCTGTACCATCTGCCAGATGGTAATAGTTCAAAAAAACAGGTTCCCGGGATGAGATGGATCTTTGAGAATGTTTTGAACTTTCTTAAGGCAGCGGGAGCTATAAAACTCTTCCAAAGAGGGGAGAGGGCAACCAATGATCTTCTGGGCAATGACGTTAACCCTCTGGAGTGCTTTCCTATCTGCCTCCGTGCAATTGGCAAACCATACAGAGGTGCAGTAAGTTAAAATGCTCTCTATGGTGCAGCGGTAGAAGGTCACCAGCAGTTTTCCATTCAGTTGTTATTTTTTGTGAAGTCTCAGGTAGTATAATCTCTGCTGGGCCCTTTTGACTAGTGCTGCAATGTGAGCCCCCCAGGTCAGGTCCTCTTTTATGGTAACACCCAGAAACTTTAAACTGGCCACTTGCTCCACTTGGTCTCCATTGATAAGCAAGGGCTGGATGTCTGATCTGTTCCTTCTATAGTCCACTACAAGCTCCTTGGTCTTATTGGTGTTGAGGACCAAGTTATTGTTTCCACACCACGGAAGCAACAGGTCCACCTCATCTCAGTAGGCAGACTCATCACCCCCGGAGAGGAGTCCCATCACTATCTAGATGAAGGTGGTTATCAGGATCATCTTCAGTCAAGGTTCAAACCAGTTTACAGCACTGAAACAGTATTGATGACTATTATTATTATTATTATTATTATTATTATTATTATTATTATTTTAGACTTGTATGCAGCCCTCTCTCCCTAAGGACTCAGGGCGGCTAACAATATAACACCCATTACAAATTTACAATAAAAAGATTTTTTTTAAAATTCATATTTATATGCTGCCCTTCTCTGGAGACTCAGGGCGGCTTACAATTTTGGAGTACAACCCAGTGTGCTCAGCAATAGCCTTCATTCCATTGTATATGCCTGCTTATTACTAAGTGGCATTTTTACAAAGTCCGCTTATTGTCCCCAACAATCTTGGGTCCTCAATTTACCTACCCTGAGAGGATGGAAGGCTGAGTCAACCTTGAGCCTGGTGGGATTCAAGCCTGCAGTAATTGCAGGCAGCTGGAATTAAGTGCCAGGCATTTAACAGCCTGCACCACCAAGGCTCCTAATTAAACCAAGTACAAGCCTAATAATTAAAATTCAATTAAAATTAAACCCTCTAAAACAACCCCCCCTCCCCTTAGTTAGTCCAGACCAGCCTGCTGAAAGAGCCAGGTCTTAAGGTCATGGCGGAAGGAGCAGAGATCGGGGCCAAACGAAGGCTCAAGAGCAGTTGGTTCCACAGGGTGGGTGCTCCCACAGAGAAGGCCCTGCCCCTGGGCACCGCCAACCAACAATATCTGGTCGATGGTATCCCAAGGAGGCCCTGTCTGTGGGAGCGTATCGGGCGATCAGAGCGTGATGCCAGCAGGAGACATTCCCGCAAGTACCCCGGACCCAAGCCATGTAGGACTCAATAAGTTGTTACCAACCTTATGGGTGACCTGTGAGGACTCAGGATGGAGGTGGTGTCTTCATCCTGCCCTTCTACCATAGATTCTCATGGTGTTTGATACTATCAATCATGGTAGCCTACTGGCCTGGCTCTGGTGGCTAGGGGGAGGCCCTACTTTATAATGGCATTTCTCCTTCTTCAATGGCAATTTCAATTCAATGTTGGTGGGAATTGAGACATTGAGCCCTACAATGTGGGGGCCTCAAGGTTTGGAACTTTAATATCAACATGAGAAAGTTGGGAGTTTTCATCCAATGGAATGGGCTACAGTACCATCAGTACACTGATAATACCAAGCAATAACCTCTTCCTTGATGATCAAGTGGTGCCGACCCAGTGTTGGAGAATGCCTGGAGGATGGGAAGTCCCCCTGGTTCTGGTGAGTTATCACCTTTGACCCTTTCCAGGGTTACACTCCCATGACAGAGCTAGTGTGCAATTTGGGGGTCCTCTAGATTCATGTCTCCTGCTCAAGTAGGAGATAGCAGCCATGGCTAGAGTGGACCTTTGTAAAAATGTGTAAAGATACACATTTTTGCACCAGTTGTGCCCATTCCTAGTCACTTCTGGTTGGATTATTGCAATACACAACATATCAAGCTGAAGATCACACAGAAATTACAACTGGCCCAAAATGGGTGCCCCGCAGTTTGTCTATGTTATCCTTCTGCTGTCAGCTTCATTGGCTTCTAGTTTCTTTCCAGATGCAATCAAGTGATCACCTTTAAAGCCCTGAATGGCAAAGATGGGAACTGTCTTTTCCCAAAGCCTCCTGCCTATTTCACTAGCCCTGATAAGGTGGGCATGCTTCAGGGCCCTTCTGTTAAATGTTACCACCTACAGTAGGTATGTAGAGTGACTTCTTGATAGCTGCCTCTGTTGTTTGGAAAACTCTACCCACTGAGATCCATGAGAACCTACTCTTCCAGCCTTCATGAGCTGGCTTTTCCCATAACACTAGGGAAGTGTGAGGTTGGAGCCCAGTAAGGTTTTTTGGGGATGTGTGGCGGTTGTGGGTATTAGTTTTCTGTGTTGATTTTTATGTTTTTATTGTTTGTTAGCTCCCTCCATGTTGCATAAGAAGGGTAGCTATATACATCTTATAAGTAAATAATCAAAGTCAAGTTTATTTGCCATCATTTGCAAGCACCATCTTTCCATGATCCTAATCACATCTAAAATTCAGTCAAACAGTGGCATCTTGTTCTTGATAAAGCAATCATTTGGGGGTAGGGAAAGCCTGCCTTTGCCAGAAGAGGAGTAAAAGAAAAAGAGGGAAATCTATTAAACATGCCATTTCAATATCTGGGAAAAGAGGGGAAAATCCAAGTATTTGTTAATGAAATAAACAGGAACATAGATGAAAATCATTTCAGGAAAATGATTTGAAATCAAGATCATGAAATTTAAAAGCTTAAAATTATCTAGGTGGACTCATACTTATGTATGGTTTCTTTCCAAAATATGAAAACATGCAATTCTACACAATGAAATCAAAGCAATGTCTTCCTAAAGCATTTTATAACATTAGGGAAGCTGTTGACTTGCTACATCAGGGGTGTCACCAAAAATTTGTGATCTATACTCCAGCAACTGGGATGTGGGCCAGAATGCTACTAATACACCATTCAAAGGCTCACAAGTTTCCCATGTTTAAATGCTACATTTTTGCCTTTAGAAGTCAATAGGAACAGGAATATAGGTCTCTTTCTACTGTTACAAGAAACTTTAATTGGAGAAAGACTATGCAGCCATTTCATTTCTGCATATTTGAGAGATTGTACTGTTTCATCCATATGATTTCCACTGAAGTTATTACCATAATAAAAACTCTCTTTTGTTATTATATATACAGAAAAGAGCCATTCTCTATCAGTTTGACAAGATTCGAATATGGTTGGAAGGTGATGGGTGTTAGGCAATTTGATGAATCACTTAAACCTTTGATTGATTGATTGACTGATGGTTCATATTTATTTATATTTCCTATTACTTAACCACCCATTTCCCTCAGTGTGATTAGTGAGTCCTGAAGGAACTTGAAAGCTGTTTTATTCGATCTACTTAAACACCTGTTTGTGCAGTAATTCATAAATTGGTAGATTTATTCTGACATGAAAACAACGTTCTAAAAGGTCTTTTGTCATATGAGAAAGAATGTTTGAAAATGGCTTCCTACACTCAAATCAAGATGGAGAAAAACATCAAAAGAAAGCAAATATCGCAACCCCGTGTCACTCTGCTCATGAATTATTTCATGCAACATCCTGTAGAGCTAACATATTGTATGACACTGTGACCTACTGTCCCTCTGGAAATGTATGACCAGAAGTGGCCATTACAATGACAGCATGTTGTTAGATGCTCTTAGAAACCTGTTAAGAATTACGGAGATACAAAGGGGTGGGATTCTACTGGTTCGGCCCGGTTCTATAAAACAGGTAGCTCCGAAGAGCAGGTGACACTGAACCGGTTCTCTCCAAATATCTTCTTTTCTTCAGTTGGGCCCACCTGCTCACCTGGGCTCTAGGCTGTCCTTTATTCTTATCTTATTTGTTGTGCGTGGCAGAGCTGAGTGCCGTGCATCAGCAGGAGATGGTGATTGCTTGCAGGAGAAGTTGTTTTGCAAGTACTGTGCAGCAAAGCATGCACTCAACGAACCGGTTGTTATGCCAGTAGGATCCCACCCCTGTAGAAACATGTTCACATTTTCCATCATAATGCATAATTTGGACAAAAAGGAATTATGAAGCAAAAGCAGGCAATCAGGTTTGGTCCTGAAATACAGTTGTAGATTCTCTCAATTTTGTCATTACTATTTTTAAATTTTACTTGAAATTTTAGCTTGAAAAGAGAGGTTTGTGTTGAAATATACGGATAACATTATTTGGTATGAGATGAGATTGCATATACACTGGCTGAGGAGACAGTTCAGAAAAATAATGTGTTTATAAATTGTCTTATAATATTTATAATAATATTATAAAATATATCATTCTGGTGAGGCTATTGTACTAAGATAGTCTTCTCTGTAAATAGACAAGAATTTTGCACAGTGTTAATGTCTTTCTGAATATAGCAATAGTTCTCCAAAACAGCATGTATGTGTGCATATGGAAAAACAACTGCAAGATATAGGAAATATAAAAGGATGTCTGGGGTTATTTAGCTGGCTAGAATGGGTGGTACTTTAGCAAAAGAACCAGATGTTATTTGGAGCTTTGTGGCTTAGCATGGATATTTTATTTTAGGAGATGCTATATTTATCTTAGCAAGCAAACCTAATGGTCCTAGGTCAGGGAAGAAAGACAGCTTAAATTTCATTTTAATTCTGTATTTCTTGGCCTGTTGTATTGGGTTTAGATGATTGTATGATCCTTAGAAGATTCCTTTATATTGGCTTTCTTTTATGCATTACATGCTTCTCAAAAATACCATAAATAAAGAATAAAGAAAAAGTACCTACAAGATAATAAAAGTAGAGGTGGATTTGGACTCCTGGATTGGGAAATTTACTATAAAGCTACGATATTGGTATGGATAAGGGAATGGGTGAAATTAGAAAATAAAAGAATATTGACATTAGAGGGGCATGACTTACAAACAGGATGGCACTCACTCTTATGGAATCCTACTGATAAAAAACAAAGATACGCAATGAAACACATAATATGTAAATCACTGATTAAAAACTGGGTGGAAATAAGGAAGAAAAACTATACTAAAATACCGAGATGGTTCTCAACAATGGAGGCAACTTTTCATCCCAATACACCGGATTTAAATAAGAAACTTAAATATTATCAGATATTGGACACAGAGGGGAGATTAAAAATGAAACAGGACCTGGAAACTCAAGGAATAGTGATAGATAATTGGGCATACTTACAAATTAAAATGAGATATAATAAAGACATAAAGGAATACGGAATAGAGATAAAGAATACAAATTTGGATAAACTACTACTGGGACCGGAAGAAAAACTGATATCTAAATTATATAACTTACTATTAGAGCAAGAAAGAATAGGACAATTAGTGAAAGGACCAATGTTAGCATGGGAGAAAAATATAGGATATAACCTGGACCTGAACGACTGGGAGGATATATGGGAGAAAAATTTAATATATACAAAATCGGTGGCATATAAAGAAAACCAGTACAAAATGATGTATAGGTGGCATTTGGCCCCCGCTAGACTAGCAAAATTATTCCCATGGGCAAATCCAAATTGTTGGAAGTGCAAAGACAAAATTGGCACATATTACCATATGTGGTGGACATGCGCAAAAACAAGGAAGTACTGGATGGAAATTAAAAATTGGATTGAGGATGTGATAAAATGTGAACTGGAGTGGAAACCAGAAATGTTTTTATTAGGAATGATAAGAGGAAACTTTCCCCCAGAGGACAAATACCTGATAACACATCCACTAACAGCGGCTCGAATCTCTCTAGCTCATAAATGGAAGGAACCTACAACCCCATCCATACAAATGGTAATAAGGAAAGCATATGAATGTGTGGAAATGGAGAGATTAACACTTAAACTAAATGAAAAAGAGGACTCGGACTACTATAAGGCATGGGACACATGGTATGACTGGGTAGAACACAACAGAAAGAGAAGAAGGGAGGGAAAGGGAATATAGGGAAAATAAGGTATTAGAGCAAATAGAAAGAACTTATAGATAATAGGAGATACTATGTAATAATTTAGAAAAAGGTATAGGAAATACCCAAAATAACCCAAACCAAGCAAATTGAGAATGAAAATGGTTATGGTAATGCATAAATGTAACTTCATGTGGAAAAAATGTATATCCGATCTGCAACCTAAAACAAGGGAAAGCATTGCACTGTTATGTATTTATGTTATTTGTAATTGCAAGTCTGTGTATTTTGTTTTTAACAATTGTAAATAAACCTTTAAAAAAATACCATTTCTTAAAATAGATGTCTTGTCCTAAGTCAGCAACAATAAATGTATGCATTCTGTCCATGGATGATAACATCTTTGTTCTTGTAGTTGGGCTTTGACATATCTAAGTGTGTCTCTAATCTTTCTAGGCTTAACCTTAAGTATTAGAAAACTACTATGAGACCACACCATTTCAAGAAAGATAGCAGCTGTTCAGATAGCAAAGAACTTATAGTTTAAAATGTCAAAATTGATCCCAAAGGGCCATTCAGCTCAGAACTGTCAACCATGATGGTCAACAGGCTTTGAATCATCATATTTAATAGAGTTCCTAGCTAATGCAGTAAATAAAAATACCACCCACCTAGGATTAGAAGCAGAAGACAGTTAACAATAATAATTCAAATTGTTGCAGATTATGTTTACAGTTCTGTTATTCTATTAACACATCAGTGACTGAGCATAAGAAGAGCTGTACAGTCACTCCCTGGGTTAAGAATACCCCAGTTTATGGATGAGCCATGGTTAAGAATGGAGCCTATTGTAGCAAACTTCAAGTGAAGAGCCATGATGGCGCAGTGGTTAGAATGCAGTATTGCAGGCTAACTCTGCTCACATTGCCAGGAGTTCAATTCCTTTGATCCTGACCAGCTCAAGGTTGACTCAACTTTTCAGCCTTCCAACCCAGATTGTTGGGGGCAAGATGCTGACTCCGTAAACTGCTTAAGGAGTGCTGTAAAACTCTGTAAAGCAGTTTATAAATCTAAGTGCTATTGCTAATTACACAATAGTTCATGTTCAGTGCACAATATTACTTATACAGTATTACAATAATACTTATCCAACTTACATAGTTATTCAGCTTAAAGAGACACCTTCAGAACTGAACTTGTTCTTAAACTGGGGACTACCCTTAGTTCAAAATGGTTCCTGTACTAGAAGGGGAAGGCTGTACTAGATCAAATGGTTAAACATTAATGTACTGATCTAGACCAAAATTGCATACAGGTACTTCTCAATTTACAGCCCATTCATTTAACAACTATTTGAAGGTATAATGACTGAAAAAAGTGACTTATGACCAATCTCACATTTCTGACCATTGTAGCATCCATCACATGATCAAAATTTGGGTGCTTAGCAATTGGCATGTATTTATGATGGTTGCAGCATTTGATGTCATGTGATCATCATTTGAGACCTTCCTATCCAGCTTCTGACAAGCAAAATCAGTCATGGAAGCTGAATTTGCTTAACAATCACATGATTCATTTTAACAACTGCAGTGATTTGTTTAACAACTCTGGCAGAAAAATGGTTGTAAAATCAGGGATGACTCACTTAACAACTGCTTAGCTTAGCAATGGAAATTGTGATCCCAGTTGTGGTCATAAATTGAGGACTATCTGAACTCTTATTTTTCTAAAATAATTTATGCTCTTGGTTAAAATTCGAATGTAGGTTGTGGCTCTATTTAGATCCACATTTCTGAATCTGGACAAGGATTATGACCCGGCTATCTATCATTTGATCTAAACTACAAATCTCATGCTGTCTTGCAACTGATTATGCTGATTTATGAAGATAGGTAATTCAAAATTATTGTTCTCCTAATCTAAAGAGAAAAATACTTCTTTTAAAAATGATAGCCTCTCACATACCAGGAACTGGGCGCCCAATACATTTGGACCGTGTGGGTAAGGTTGGCTTAAGTCCTTTTGCCAAATTATTTCTTCCTGGAATAAATTCTGGATGCAGATTAGCCATTTTCTCCGCACAAAGTTTGGCATTCCATCCCATATTTATATCTGACATTTTATGACAAAAAACCCACCCCATAATTATATTTGAGAAATATCTAGCTAAGCATTGCCTGACTTAGTTGTCCCCTAAACACTACCACAGCAGAACTGCTGATCACTGCTATCATCATTAGCATCTTATTGCATGCCAAGTGGCACAAGTTCCTACACAAAGAGAATAATTTCCCATTCTTGCATGCTATCATTTTACTTCTGTAGTACTATCAGTGGAAATAAAACTACATCATGCTTGTCTATCAAAATTCTCAGTCATCCATGGTTGTCCCAATGGTGCATTTTCAAGAGGCAACTGGACTTTCTTTGTTTTTCCTTGAAGATGGTTTGCTTCTCATCCAAGAAGCTTCATCTGTTCTGACTGGATGATAGGGGAAATGGAAATATTAATTCTGACAGAACTAATCCTTTCATCTCCCCCAGCATCAGTCAGAACTTACAAAGCTTCTTGGATGCAAGTGAAATGTCTTCAAGGGAAAACAAAGAAAGTCCAGTTGCCTCTTGAAAAAGCACCTTTGATACATCATGCTTGGTTAAATCCAACCACAGAGGCTATACCAGGTAGGCTTCCGCTGCATATCCAGATCTTTGGGGTGATTTATGAGTAAGCCACATACTAGCAATGTTTTCCTGTGGTTGAAATTTTTCTCTCTTTTCACAGCAATATTGTTGTCCCTTTTGCTTAAAAAGATTAAGAGAACTAAATTGTGGCTGCTTCAACTGTTACAAGTAAGCAGATGACTTGTTGCCTACTCAATACACAAGTCAGAAGGTTATTTTGCCACCAATGCTAGTTCGACTAGTAGTAGATTTACAACAGTTCTAATTTATTTCCAGTTGAATATGTCCTGCATCATTAACAGCAGGATGATAACTAATAACTGACAGGAAATCCTCGTATAATTTTATGTCCTGTGCTACTGAAATCTTCCTTTTGCTCATTGTTAAAGTTTTATTAAATTTACTTTGCAAATCTGCCAAATAACTTAGTGCTTGAACTGTGGCCTATGTGTTAGGCAGCAAATTCTGCTACAGTGAAAGCTAAGAAGTCTTTATGAAGATCTTCACAGATTCCTTTTTGTGATTATGATATATCAAACCCTTCCAAGCAGAAAGGTGCCCTACTTCATGACAGTCATAAACAAGACCATTTAGGAACTTTTAGATTTATTCTGGGTTTTTGGCTTCTTTTATTCAAAAAAAGATTATTTGCTATTACTCATCTTTCATGATTTCTTTTTCTTTGGCCAAAGTTCTTCTTTAAGTACAACTTCATATGAAATATTTCAGTCAATGCAGTTTTCTCTGGCACAATCAAGAGAGTTTCTCCAGTCCATGTCTAACTTTGGCTGGAGAATTTTGGGAGTTGAAATCCACAAATCTTAAAGTTGCCAAGGTTGGACACCCCTGCTCCATCCCCTTCCTGCAGTGCCACAAGGAAAAGGGGGGATTCCTCTAGGACCATGGGTTGCTGAAGAAGTACCTTTAATCTTCCCCTTACCAAAATATGCACCTTCCCAGGGGAAATATGCCTCTGAACCTATTGCAAATGCTCAGATAACATCATATATATCTAAACCAAACTCGATATATCAAACTCGCAGCCTGTGGACCGGATGTGTCACATGCTGGCCACGCCCAGCCCCAGTTTAGTGAAGGAGAAAAAAGTTGCAATACATCACGTGATGACAACATGACACTGCTAGTGGTGGGAATCCAGTGGTGGGATTCAAAAAATGTTTACTACCGGTTCTGTGAGTGTGGCTTAGTGGGCATGGCAGGACAAGGATACTGTAAAATCTCCAGTCAGAGGTGGTATTTGCTGGTTTTCCAAACTACTCAAAATTTCTGCTGAAATTTCAGAACTGGTCAGAATCTGCTGAATACCACCTCTGCCTTGATCTAGGCTGTTGAAATGTGCCTGGATCCACTTTTAGTTGGAAGAATTTTCCTTGCCTTAATGCTGAATCATATAAGGCCTGGTTACTGCACAGCTGGACCATGTGAACAGATAAAAATGGGAGGGGAGCCATATACAAATGGGAAGCACCATTTTTAATACAGGGTGGGATTCAACCGGCGTTACTACTGGTTTGGTAATTACGTTTTGGAAAGCAATGCTGGACAGCTCCTGAAGAATGCAATAAAAATAGAGGGGGGCAAAGATAGAGATTAGCATTGTTGCAAGGTAACAATTCCCAGGGATTATTGTTACTAATCTGAGGTTAGTTTTGGAGAAGAAAAACATTTACTGATATTTGGGGGTAATACTGGGAGAACTCATAGTTTGTCCCAAATGCTACGAAGTTACTTTCCAAAACAGTACCAATATCTAATTACTACAATATTGGAATTTTCCAGTATTATGATAGAGATGCTTCATTATGTGTATTGTGTGAGCACCATCCCTTCCAGAAGCCATCTTCTCCAGAAATATTTTCTAATGCATTTCCCAGACTTACCTGGAGATTCTGGAGTTTGAAACCAAGAAGAGGCAAATATTGCTCTGCTATGGATCTGCAGCCTTTCCTAGAAGTACCTGATTTCTTTTAAAAAAGCAGATCTTTAAGGGTAGAGTCATGTAAAACATTTTAAAAACCAATTTAAGGCTAATTAAACATAGCTAAATTTCTGTTCAATTCATTCATTTCTATATCTCAGACTTCAGCTTTTTTGATAACCCAATTGGAATGGCAAAATAATAACTACAGAAGGCTGGATCAGGAAGTGGAACTGAGAGTGAAAAGACCATGTTTATTCACATAACACTTTAAACCATGGCTTATTTATTTAATGGTTAGATTCACATGTCACCCTAAATCATAAACCAAACATTTTCAAACCATAACTGGATTTGTGTATCATGTGAAAAATAAACAAATCGTATGGTGTATGAATCCAGGTCAGGTAATACAAAGTCAGGGCTTTCCGGTTGAACTATCAGAATGTCAGGGAACCAAGCCAGAGATAAAAGAGCTTAGAGCTCTCCTAAGTACACCCAGTTTACATGATTTGACAATAGGACTTTATCAATTGCTGATAACTTTGTAGCTGCACTTAATGCACAGCTGAGGAAGCAGTTCAACAAGGAAGCCAGTGTCCAACTCAGAATAGAACAAATACCACCTTCAGCAATGGATGAATCTGCCACTTCCAGCTTCTCAGACTTGCACAGATTTTAACTCTCCTATTCCATTTACTTATTCCTACTTCAGAGAATGTTCTTTTGTTTCCATTCAGTTTTGTACACCCTTTTGGCAAAACATACTTTTATCATATGAGGTGATCGTGGTGCATGCAGAATAGCAATTAGGTTTTCCATCACAGTAAATGTCAGGAGATGTCAGGAGCCCATGAGGTGGGTCAAAGAACTCCTTCCTGAAGCATTTGTCTAACCCAGGTAGGCATTCTGGTCCCATGGATACCACTGAATCCACAAGTGCTTTTCCTTTTGTCCACTGTCTGTGCTGATATTGGTATCTTTTTTTTCCATTTTCATTTCTCATTGAAACATTTTTTCCCCAAAGAAAAAGAGAATTTTAAGGAAATGATTCCAGGGAAACTGGTGTTCTTGCTTTAGTGTGATGGAAAGGTGTCTAACAGAAAAAAATCAACAGTAGCATCCACCATGAAATAAGTTTAAAAACATCACTAAGACAAATTTGAAAGATATCCTTAAGCATCCTAAAAAGATTTTTAAAAAGAAAGCAAAAAGAGAGAGCCTATTTTGCAAGGAAGAAAATGTTTGCAAACTTCAAAGTTTTTATGGATCTTACATTAGTACTGGGACTTAGTCATTATATTGAATTGTCCTACAGGGTCAATGATACTTTTCATAAGTTCTCTAGTATGAATGTCAATACTATTAGCTCAGTACTGACTTTTTAAAATATAGAATTAAAAAACTGGAAAATATTAAATATGAAATTTAATGCAACTGAAATTTAATCAGCTTTCAGCTTGTCCTCATTTAAGATGCATCTCTACCAGTTTCTAAAGGAGGGTTAGGACAGGGGAAGAGAATTTATATTAAGTTACAAAACACACTTTAGTCTAGTGGTTTTACCAACTCAGCCCACAGGATTAGTTTATAGTCCAGTATACTGGTCAAAGCTGGAAAAATGATTAAATTGAGTAAATCATGATTAGATTAAGACTGGAAAATCATATTATGAGTACTGCTTTATATAGACTCTACTCTTTGAAATTGCCACAATAGTCTTGTGATACTATTCCTTGGAAAATTGGGATAAATAGGTTTTGCTGTACAATTGATAATAGTACAGGTAGTCTTTGACTTACAACCACAGTTGAACCCAAACTTTCCCTTGCTAAACACCACAGTTGTTAAAAAAAGTCATGCCCCATTTTGAAACTTTTTTGCCATGGTGGTTAAGCAAATGGTTGAAGTTGTTATGGGAATCATGCAGCTGTTAAGCAAATCAGGCTCCTTCCTATTGACTTTGCTTGTCAGAAGCTCCTTAAGAAGATTGCAGATGGGAAACCAGAATTTTTCCTCTTGGCCTTAATGGAAAAAGAACTGGAGAAAAAGTTTGGAACTTTGTTATAGATATGTTGACAGCAGCAAGATTATTGTATGTATAACAAATGGAAGGACACTTTGATTCCTACCATGGAAGAATGGTTGCAGCAGTTGATGGACTTGGCTGAAATGGCAAAACTGACTGCTTTGCTTAAAGAAAAGAATGTAAGTACTTTGGTTTCCACATGGAAACCACTTCTAAACTTTGTGCTCGATATGAAAAAGAATGAAACTTTGATTCTGGGTTTTACAGATTAGACTGATAGATTCTTATAGAAATGAATTATACTATTATGGCAAAACAAAAAGTTGTGTTCTATCCAGTCTACTGCAATAGATAGAGTCAATGCCAGTGCTCCTTTTTCTTTTTCTTTCTTTAGCTTTCCTCACTTTTCTCTGCCCTTTCCCCCTCCCTATCCCTGCCTTTTTATTTGCTTTTTTTTGTATTACATTTTATATGCCCTTCTCCGAAGACTCAGGGCGCTTACAATTCTGGGATGCAACCCAGTGTGCTCAGCAATAGCCTTCATTCCATTGTATATGCCTGCTTATTACTAAGTGGCATTTTTACAAGGTCAGCTAATTGCCCCCAACAATCTTGGGTCCTCAATTTACCTACCCCGAGAGGATGGAAGGCTGAGTCAACCTTGAGCCTGGTGGGATTCGAGCCTGCAGTAATTGTAGACAGCTGGATCTTAAGAGCAGGCATTTAACAGCCTGAGCCACCAAGGCTCATTTTATAACACTTTATAACCTAATAAAACATATTCATATAAAAAAGAAGATTGCAGGTGACAATCCTGCAACTATTGTAAATGCATGGTGGTGGCCAAGTGCCCAAGGCTTGATCACATGACAGTGGGGGGTTGCTGTCACAAGTATCATAAGTCACTGTTTTCGGTGCTGTTGTAACTTTGAATGCAGTGGTGGGATTCAAATATTTTTACCACCGGTTCGGTGGGCGTGGCTTGGTGGGCACACTTTGCACGCATGCACACACTTTGTGTACATGTGCATGCCAAATGCGCACTTTGCACAGGCGCAGAGGGTTTGCGCAGGCGCAGAGACGTTCTAACTCACCTCTTGCAAGCCTGAACGATCCTGGTCGCTTCAGCAGCTGCCACGCAACACTCTTCTGTGCCACGCAAAGCAACTGCGCTTCAAATTCAGAGGATAAAGGTGAGTATGGGAGCCCGGGCGGGCAGGTGGGCCCAACAGCAGTGTGGTGGAGAGAACCGATTCGGTATCCGCTGCTCATCGCTGCTACCAGCTCTGCTGAACCGGTAGAATACCACCGCTGTTTGAATGGTTATTAAACCAGTGGCTGTAAGTGGAGGACTTACCTGCATGTGTACTTATTTTCAGATGTGTATGCTGATCAGCCTTGTAAATCTACAAAATTAATAACTTTATAATATGATTGCTCAGGGTTTTTGTGGAACATGCACCTGCACTGGTGCCCCATCCAAGCAGAAGGTTTTTCTCTTGGTGAAGTGCTTGGCTTGGTTGCAAGAAAGAAAATCAGCTACAGGTACTTCTTGAGTTCAGAGAGCTGGCTGCAAGACAGCACTTCATTAGTATGTGGCTGTTATAGAATAATGATTATCTGACTTCAGGGGAAAGGTAATGGTGAAAAACAAATGACAACATATGAAAAGAACAAAAATAAGCAATTAATGCTCCGATCTAATAATAATATTGGAAAAACAAAGTAATGATTATGGACTCCATCCAAAGAATTGGCAAGTCAAAACAAAACCTGTCAGTGACTCTGAGAGTTATGTAATATCTTCAGTAAACATTATGAAATTTCAGATGTTGATTACTTTGCTGAAGTCAGATCTCACCCCAGGTGCCTTCAGCAGAGGCTCAGACTTGCCATGAGTTTTCAGAAGACTCCTCCCACTGTAAAGGACTGGGCTCATTTACTTTCATTTGCCAAGATCAGAACTAAGGAGTGGTAGTTAAGAACTAAAATAGTCTTCCGTAATCTGGCACCCTTCAGAAGGATTAGACAACAATTGCCATAAGCACTTATATGGTACATTGGGACTTTATTTGAGGCCTGTGTTAGACTTCTTTAAGAATACATACATGCAGAGGTGGTATTCAGCAGGTTCTGATCAGTTCTGGAGAACCAGTAGTGGAAATTTTGAGTAGTTCAGAGAACCAGCAAATACCACCTCTGATTGGAGATTTTACAGTATTCTTCCCCTGCCATGCCCACCAAGCTATGCCCACAGAACCGGTAGTAAAAAAATTTGAATACCACCACTGCATACATGCATACATGAAAATGAAGGGCCTTGGTGGCTCAGGCTGTTAAATGCTTAGCACTTAAGTTCCAGCTGCCTACAATTACTGTAGGCTCGAATCCCACCAGGCTCAAGGTTGACTCAGCCTTCCATCCTCTCGGGGTAGGTAAATTGAGGACCCAAGATTGTTGGGGGCAATAAGCTGACTTCGTAAAAATGCCGCTTAGTAATAAGCAGGTATATACAATGGAATGAAGGCTATTGCTGAGCACACTGGGTTGTATCCCAAAATTGTAAGCGCCTGAGTCTTCCGGAGAAGGGCGGCATATAAATGTAATTTAAAAAAATGGATTAAAACAATTTCACTCATTACTTCCTACAATGCCCTAATTTCAAAAGCCATTTGTAAGCAATGAATGTCTTGTGTATATTAACTATACTGGTAGATTACCTTATCATTCCAGTTCAAACTTCTGATAGCTGTCGCCTTTCCTTCCTCAATAATTTCTACATGATGAAGAAAAAAGAGAGAAGGTATTAGAAAGAAAGGAAAGAAAGGTTGCCTGAAAAAAGAGACTGACAGTCCTGGCCCCACCAATCATTAAATAAGTGTGTGGCCTTGAATAGATCACCTGCAGGCAGGCAATTCTTGACAGGAAAAGGCTGCATGCAACAATGGTGCTATGAATGACACATATGTACATCTTCTGAGAGTTTTATAACTAGGTAATATTTACAAGTAGAACATGAAATGTTGGACCACGACTAGAGAGAAAGGAGTTAGAAGAATCTCTACACATATAAAGGTGTTTGAGTAATTATGGACTAATATTTCTTCCAGCCTTACAACTATGACAGAATATGAGGAGGAGGAGGAGGAGGAGGAGGAAGGGGAGGGGGGGGAGGGGGAGGAGAGGGAAATTTTTGAATGAGGTTCTATAATCTCTCTCTGTTTTTTGATATTGTATTAGTATATTAACAAATTATTGAAGAGCAAAGTAAAGAATAACAAAGGGGGTATCACAAAAGCAAACACCTGCACAATATTTGACAGTATATTTCAATACATCTGTTTCTTCATAAATGAATTAATCAGTGTGTATGCCCAACAAGATTTCTAAACTCAGAAAAGAATGTATTAGGAATTATGTTCTTAATAAAATTAAAAAGAGGGATTGGTTTTGAACACCATTGTGCTAAACTGGGGTATTCTTCAAGATTCTTTGCAGCTGTATTTGTTTCAACCAGTGCTACTTCCCATGCTTTTAAATATCACTTCTCTGGGGTTAAATGCATTTTGCCTTTCTCCTTTTCTTCAATAGACAGCAAATCTGTTTATAGTCCTGGGTGGTAATACCAAAGTGAGGCAAGATTGCTGTTATCTTAGTGAAGAAATTCAGTTGGGACTCAAAAAATGAGAGGAAATTGGGAACCTCAAAAATGATGTGAAAATAATTAGTAATCTTTTATGGACACTTCTTGCTGTGAAGTTTGTAGATTCCTTTGGGAATGCTGATCCTACCCTAATGTGACAAACATAAAGCCAACTCACATAGTTGACTGGATCAGAAATGGCTGTGGTGGAGACTGTGTGTGATGGCCTAATATCCACTGAGATATCTTAGATTTTGCTGCTGATACAAAGTAAACCCAAAAGATTTTCTTAATAATCGGTTTGAAAAGAGGTTAATTTCTCCTACTAAGTACAGCCCTGCAGTTGAAGCAAAATTCCTATTGCAACAGTCAACAAGTGCTTTGATTGATGATTCAGGACTATAACACAAAATAAATATAGCTTTGCTGAAGGGTTTGAACTATATGCATATTTATAATAGCTTATTTAAAGAGCTCATCCAGACTCACATAACAGTACAAAATGAAGTGAAATGTACGAGTTATTTCTCTGACTTTCTTCTTGTGCCATATTTGTCATTGGATGTTGGCGATCATGTTGGTGATCCTATTTTTATGAACAGCCGCATGAAAAAGTGCTGCTGAGTTTCCTTCAAACCAGTCCCTTAGATTTTGAAGCCATGATGTTCTTCTTCTGCCTGGTTCTCGTTTGCCTTCGATCTTTCCCTGGAAGATTAAGTGAAGTATGGTGTATTTTTCTGGGTGTTGCATCACATGTCTGCTGGATCAAAATATCTTCCCAAAATATGTGTACTTTCCACCACATATCCTCTTTCATAATGAAGTATAGGCTTGGTTTTTAGAGGAGCTCATTCTTCAGTAGAGTCCCTCTATTAGGGGATTGTTCTTGAAAGATAAATGTTGAGTTTATCCATGGAATGTTTGCTGCTTTGGATGTCTTCGCCTTCCTTACCCAATAAAATAAGATGAAGAGATGGCAAGTGGGCCACAGGAACATGTTCAAAAATCATCTTCATTTCAAGTGGAATGAAATCCAGGCAGTCCTGCACTGAATCTCAGCACTGACCCTCATGAACTAAGAAGGCATTTCTGAGAAATACCCAGAGCCTCCTCCTCCTAATCTCTGTGTGTGGGGAATGCTTATCCTGTGACTGATCTTTTCATCAATGAACCCATGATATAAAACAGGTCTCCAAAGCTTTAGACAAAAGCCTTTGGAGAGCTATCTGGAGATATAAAGGAATACACTTTCAGCAAAAAATATCTGTGTGTACCATTGTGTTACCCCCAAGACATTCCCCCACCACCCCTGAGGTGGGATCTCACCTTTTGGCCTACAGACCAATCCACAAAATGGCTTATTAAAAAGCAACAATTTGTTGTTGTTGTTATTATTATTATTATTATTATTATTATTATTATTATTATTTATACAATGAAGAGAAAAATGTTTTAGTGGCTCTGGGAGGAATACCTAAATCACTAATGAAAAATATTTTAGGAAGGCCTTTGCTGTTTGTAGTAAATTGTCCATATTTAAAATGCTTTTAGTGTAGTTGTTCATCAATGACTCGTCTACATTTTGTATTTGAGTTTTTCAGTCATCTTTAAATTGTTATGTGTTGTGAGTCCTATAATCCTGTGGGAAATAGGTAGGATATCAATATTTTAGACAACAAATTCAATCACATTACTCTTTTTCCTGAAAAGAAAAATAGAGGCAGACATAGTTCTTGGTGCATGGAAACATTTATTTAATTTTGTTTGCATACAAACAAAAATGAAGGAAATGTAATGGCAATCTACCCTCAAAATATCAGTTCAAAGAAAATTGATCACCCTACTTTTTCAAGTATTTATGTCTGTAAGATCTTGGGAATTCTCCTTTATTTCTGCTGCCGAGAGGTATTTGATCTTACTTGTTCTTAAAAATATGAAGACTAGGTATACAGCTGATGCCAACCTGATTTAAAAAAAAAGAGAGAGTTTACACAAAGGCATAATGCTTGTTTATATAATAGATCCAATCACAGTGGCTGCTTGATTAAAAGGATGACTATTATTGCTACTGTTTTCAATTTATTGGTTACAACTACTGTGGAAAGATGGTTATTTTGCAGAAAAATGTAGACCACCTTGGGATAGATATGTTTTGATGTGCTAAACAGGCACTTCATTGCTCTTGGCTAACCTGTTAACCACATGTAGGGAGCTCTCTGGAGAAGATAAAAAGCACCCAGTATGAAACATTGCAGTCATTAGACCAAGTGTTTAGAGACATAGAGACCAAATCAATCAGTGCTAAGATTTAGACATTGGCCATCTGAACATGAAAGGATTCCTGATAAGGGAGGCATGTTTAATTTAGGATAAAAATTGGTTGCACATTATGCACATTATTTTGGAAGAGGAAAAAGGCTGTTTTCAACTTTTACTGAGCTAAATATTCCAGTTGTAGATTCTGTCTTGTGTTTTCTATTTTGTAACAGTTTTGTACATTATCTTGTGAAATAGTGCACAATAAATATATCAGACTAATAATAAAATTAAAATAATTTAATTATAATAATTTTATTGTAACTTCTGTTCCTTTTAGATTGTTGTAGAATGCTCCCCACAAAGTAGGAAATCAGTTTCTTTTTAGATAAATTGACTGTCTTTCCCCAGGTCTTGGAATTCAGGGGTATATAACTTTTGAACATAGAAGTTCTATCTAGGTCCTATAGATAATAACTTTAACTATATAAATATAAATATAATTTTAAAAAAACTAAACTTGCAGAAGTTTCATTATCCAACTCGGTAATTACTACCCCTAGTTGAGAAACTTCTGCAAGTAAATAACCAAACTCAGGGAGCACCAAGGACTCCAATTCAACTCTGAGCTACATATACTTTCATCTATTGGTAATGTCTTTTATTACCTTTCATTTTTCCAGTTGTTATTACCTTTCAACTTTGCATTTTTCTTCCAGTGCCAGATAACCTGTTTACCTTGCAACCAATAGTTACAATCAGGTATATAATCTAGAATATAATGATTAATTAGAAATAAAACCATTTTTATATCAGAACATTTACTAAATAATCAAAACAGGGCTAAAACAATTCTAATAGGACATAATAACCTGTTTCAGATTTGGACCTCCTAATTTCTTATGTGTTGGTTGTACAGAATTTGGAGAGAATCCCCATAATGCTTTAGAACGGTCAAAGCTACTTCCAAAAATTCATTGTATATTTGAGACCCAGGTCAAACAGCTCTTCAATCCTCTGTTCTCCTTAAAGGACTCCTCAAGATGTAAATTAAATTTGATCGCTTTTAATTTTAGTGGCTTTCACATGAAAGTAACCCTCTTATCCATCATAACCAGATGTTTTATTTACATAGCCTGAGCCTGGATACATAAACATACACCTTGCAAATCAAATAGGAGGAATAATACCACTTAGCCTTTAAGTAAATCTTAGTGCTTATGTTGCTAAATTCTTGGAAACATTCCTGTAGGAGACTAAATCCCCATCTTCATTTGGTCTAGTCCAGTCAAAAAGAATGTGATAACAAGCATGCTGTTTGCTTTTAAACTTAGCATTTGAGCAGCTGCCAACTTAACCATCTGCTTACACTGTTGAGTGCAAGGATGGTAAAGCTGTTGATTTCTTGATATTACTGCAGTACAGATCATGGCATATCATTGGCTGTACCAGCCAGGAGCGTTGGAAGTTCACAATTACTCGGTTCAATGTAGAGTGATGCTCTGGAAATTCCATGAATCCTGACATTTTGAAATTCACCTAAAATGACTTGAAAAAATAAATAAATGCCGTAACAGATATTATTAGTGATATATCTCAGACAGCAGTGGCCTCCCAGCATTGCCTTGTATTTCTAAATCTTGTAAATAGATGGTTTATTTTTAAAAATAAAATTAATAATAAGACAAATAGGTTTATTATATCAGGCAACGCAAGGACCTTTCCATAAAGTTGAAGATGTACAAAGGGCAAGGAATTGCGTGCTATCATAGAGAAAGATGAAGAAAAAGAAGACTGAATTAGAATTAGTGTGATTAAATGTTGGCTTAAAATAATCAACGAAGGATTTAACTATTGGGAGCTTGTGCAATGCACTTACATAGCTGAGAATGCTTCTTATCAGGATGCCTGTACAAGTGGCCAGTACCTAATCTATAACCTGACAGCTTTTATGTACTACACCCTTCACTGATGGGTTTACCCAGCCACTCATTCAGCCTGTCAAAAAAGAATTGCAAATGCCTTCTCTGATTAGTTTCCCTGGCTGATTAACATGCAGTTGCACTCAGGGGATTAAGTTCTCTCTATAATGGATTTAACACCTACATATATCATTCTGGAGAAACATTTAGAGTTTGAACTGCATATGAGCTACTTACACCAACTTCATCTTAAGAGGAAGAAAAATGAAGCTAAATTTAGTCTTGAATAATTGATTATGTTGACCTCCAGGGGGGAAAAAGCATGAACTGTAATATAAGAAAGCCCAAATTCAATTCCTCCACCTCTGGTGTGTCTCTTAAGAAAAATAGTTTCCAACAATACTAGAGAACCATTAGTGCTAGTACAATAACAAGCTTTATTAGGCAAACTGATACACATGTCTGGGGGAAACTGTACATTCATAGAGTACAAAAATGAAACAATGAAACAATAATTTTGTAAGGCTATGTTATATTGAATGGTATCTCTAGTGAATATGTATGTAATTGGGACAACTGGAAAGCCTAGACTGGTATTTCTCTAATCTGGTAACTGGTAATGTGGGTGGACTGCAACTCACAGAATTCCCCAACTAACCATTCTGGTGGTTGAAGTCCACACATCTTAAAGTTGCCAATATTGAGAAACACTGATCCAAACCGTGGTTCCTGGACATCCCAAAGTTGTTTTTCAGAAGGCAACTGGACTTTCTTGCCTTTTGAAAAAGCACCTTTGGGACAACCGTGACCTGGATGACTGAGAAATTCCATAGACAAGTTCCTGGATAGTGATAGCAATAGCACAGAACATGGCTGCCTTCCTCAAGGTATCTCTATGCACATCCACCAAAAGAAACATCACTTTTTCCTCATCTGACCTGCTACAGCAGTTTAACAATAAGAGGGTTATTGTGTATGAGCACCAACTCTTATCGGATAGGGCAATAGAACATGTGCAATAGCAATAGTACTGAGACTTATATACCACTTTATAGTGCTTTGCAGCCCTCTCTAAGCAGTTTACAGAGTCAGCATATTGTCCCCAACAATTTGGGTCCTCATTTTACCCACCTTGGAAGGATGGAAGGCTGAGTCAACCTTGAGCCTGGTGAGATTTGAACTGCCAAATTGCAGGCAGCCGGCAATCAGCAGAAGTAGCCTGCAGTATTGCACTCTAACCACTGCGCCACTGAGGCTCTTGGTTGTAATGGAACCAATGTCTTATGACTGAGAGAGTCATATTCAGACCTGAACTATGCCCCATCTTTTTCCTGGGATATTGGTACATCTATAATGAAGGTTACATAACCATGAGAAAGAGTAGGGCTACCAGATCCATCCTGGAAAAATCCAGGCTATCATTAAATAATTGCCATATTTCCTACTATTTAGTGTCATTGAGATTTTTGCAGCCCATCCTTTAGTAGAGCTTTCAAATGGATCAGAGCCAAATCACTGGAAAATAGCTTTTTTCCCCCAAAAGTTTTGCTTCCTGAATTAACTTTTGTTAATTATGATAGAGCCCTTCAAACTGAACACAAATATAATTTGTAAGAATATTGAGAAATATGAAATTAACTTTTAATGACTCTAATGCACATAATTGCATAATGTTTCTGACACACATGAGATCAAGATTAAAGTGTTTTGCTGATGATTTTTGTTTGTATTCAGTGTCCAATGCATTTCACTGCAAGGTCCAACAATAGTCAGCCACCACTGATGGATTCCAATTGCCCTGATACCGTTTCTCCATTGTGACAATGTTCTGATGAAATCTTTCATCATGTTCATCCTTACTGCCCCTAGATTTTCAGGTAATAAGTTCAAGTGTGAATGCAGTAGGTGAATCTTCAGTGACATATTGCCCTTCATGATCTTGTATGTTGTAAGAAGTTTGTCAGCCAATTGAATATAGCTTGGTGCTCTATAACTGCAAATAAAATTCTCAATTACAGTCTTGAATGCTTTCCGGGTGATTTTCTCTGGCCCCATTAACAGATCTATAAGATACACCAAAAAGTGTTGAGGAAGCAAAATCTTTGTTGTCCAGTATATAGTGCTCTTTTTCTTAAAATGGGTGTTTATAGTTCTTTTAGATAGGTAGTTGCCCACCTTCAAAAAAAACCCTCTAAATGGCATTCTTTATAGATTCATTAGAATGCCTTAGAAGATGTTTAAGCTTCCCTTTCCAAGGTTTCAAAATCACATGTCAAATTTTCCTTATAAGATTATTTAAGATGAAAAACAAACAGAACCTAGAGCAGTTAATTAAATTCCATGATTGATGTTTTTAGATGGGAGCTCTTTTCAGTAGATTAAAGGAAGGGACTCAAGGGACCAAATGTTAATTTCTTTGTTCTTGCTACTGAGGCTTTCTTGTTATATGTGCTGGTATCAGGTGATTTGCAGTAGTCCTGGATTGGATGATGGCAGCTGGCATTAGAGGAGAATTGTGCCAAGATTTGCTGACAGTAGAGCTTGCTTCAGACAGTTCAGGTATCAACTACTTCAGGGGAAAACATATCTGGTTGAATAAATAAGACTAATTAGCATGATGCTGCTTCTAACATTTGTTCTAATCTTAATTATATTGTGTTTTTTAATCACTTCAAGAAATCAGATCTGTTTAATCCTAGATAGACATGAAAAACAATACTATGGTGGGACGCTTCTCACATCACATGAAAATTTTTTTTTTTAAAGCAAAGAACTAAATAGAAAAATACCACTAAAAGGAAGCATCCTGAAGAGTCATTTTTGAAAATAGCTATAAGTAGCAAATGAACCAGGTACCTACAGTGGGATTTACCAGGCCAAGTAGAGACCTACTGTCTTTTTCTGAAGTTCATGTGGGACATCTGTAGTGGCCTTCCAAGCTGGTCAGTTGCTGTCTCTGTCTAGTTACATCAGTACCAAAGAGAACAACATCCATAGGAACCTCTTCCAGGACCCCTGATTTGAAACAGGGCCTTTTCTGATGACCTTCAAAAGCAGCTGCTGAAAGACAATCTTCACCCATTTAATGGATCTTTCAAGCATTGAAAACTGTGGGTTTCATAGCTTTTTTTTCATCCTCTGCAAATGAGTCATGGCTAGTGTTAATAATAATATAGCAGTGTGAAACATACCTTAGGAAACCTGAAACACCAAAAGCTTGACTCTAAAGCTTGGGTCCATTTTCCCAGCAAATGTATTATGGTCTGCAAACCAGAGCCAATTGTCAGCGAGGTCTCAAGCAAAATTGCTCTTGGAAAGGGTGGTGCCTCGTAGACTCGGATGATTCCTGGTGGAAAACGTGGCAAGGATATTATTTTCCATGGAGAGAATCCCACTGGAACTCGAAACCCAATGTCAACTCAGGGAACTTGAACCCACAGAACGCAAATTCAGGAAGCAGATTTTACTGTAATGCCTGTTAACTAAAGCTGCTAGATGTCACATGGCTCCATTTTCTTGAAAGCTTTTGCTTGATGTTCCCTCTATTAAAAGAAAAAGGTTTTTTTAATAGGACAATTTATTTAAAATTGGTCAGTGTGAGTAAACAGACATGTATATTTTCTAGGAGAAGAGACTTTACTGTATTCTCGGTCATGCTTTTAGCAATTTTAATTTCTTCCTTCATGTTTCTGAACTGAAATTAAAATGAAGAGCTTTCCAAAAATCTCTTTCTTCTATGAAAAGTCTTCTATTTTTCTGTCCTAATTTAGGTTCTTTGAGATTCCTTTTGCATTTCTTCGGTGGAATTTCATTACTGGAAGTGATGGATAGCTCTACTGCTGTGTAGTCGTGTTTCTGTTACACATGTCTGTTCCTCTGAAGTCTACAGGACTATAAGACCCTAATTTGAAAAAAACTTAATCTAAGGAGTATGGCTGTGCAAACTGTTTGAATAAGGAGGACAACCAGGACCAATTTTTCCCAACAGATGCAGCTGTTTTAATAATCTGAAAAGAGGTATTATGCTTATGTTCCCACATGCTGTGAAATCATTCATAGTTTGCGCCACCCTAATAAAGAGTTTCTTCATGAAGACATCTTTTGGAATACAACTGAAGTGCATGCTCACAGACATACAGATGCATACTTTTTTCATTGAAAATAATACCTCAAAGTTTTTATATGCATCAGACTGAACAGTGTATTTAAAAATGCAAAATAAACTCAGTGCACACTAAATTGTTGCTAATCCTGTTGGGTTGAAGATGCACATAAGCCTCAGTAAATAAATAAATGAAATAATTAATCTACAGGGCTAAATAATCATTCTTATGCAGTGCAGCTGTCACAGAATTCATGCAAGGTTAAGAGTACTAGAATAATTTCCTCCTTTTTTTAAAAAAATGGTAACTTTCTTTGAAAACAATAAAGACTATGGCTGATTTCTACCATATTGGCATCTTGCACAGCAGTTTTGTATGAAAAGACAGACAGGTTTATGCATGCAATGAAGCCACACAGTTGGCTGCCCCAGATGGCCTTTCTGTAGAGACAGGTTGACATATTAGCATGTTTACCACACATCAGACTTTACATAACATCATCTGCCTCTTGCTGCTTTGATTAAATGGAGGTTTGCTACTGATAAACCTGCCAAGTGCATGTTGCAGGAACAAGGGTGGCCCGCTTTGTAGATTCATGTGTAGTCTGTTCAGCAAAGAAGTCATCCTTACTTGATGGTGGTTTGCCCAACTTACTTGTTTTTCAAAATACTAAAGCTATATAAAAAAGACTTGCTGTTTCATAATGATTAGAGATCTGAAGAGGTGATTTAAATTGTTAAGCAAGTCATTTCTTGCTTATCTTATTTGCTTTTATTTACCTCACAGGTTATAGTGAGGAAAAAAACCTGCTATGAAGACCAGCTCAGAGTAGAAGTTCATACACCCTGAGGTTGCTCAGCCCGGGCAAAACTAACTTTGCACATCTATACACTTGGAGTAAATTGGTGCAGCAACTGGTTCAGTTTAGACTGAGGTTCTTTCTCATAAGTAAAACCATTGCTAGAATGTGGCAGTATACTTGATTGGTATGTCAACCTGAGATTGTCCCTTTTGAGTTGCAAGCAGAAATGTTAAAAGAATACCTATGGAACAGAAATAACTTTCCTCAGTGCAACATTTCTACCATAAACATGGCTTTATTACTTTTAACTGGACCTCCAAATGTCCAGATATTGTGCAGGCTATTTATTTTATTTCATGCTTGTTTTCCAGAGCAACTTTGGAGCCATTTCTCTTGCCTTTACCAAGACAAACAGTCTATTTAATCATAAATGAAGGGACTTTATTAAACAGAGACCAGAAATTATTTTGGTTTACTTAGTTTTTGTATTTTTATTACATCTTTCTATCAATGAATTCAAGATTGTGTGTGAAAATAAGGGGGCAAACAGAAGAACAAGTGTGTTAGGTTGGACCAATGGGGGCCAATATGGAGGCTAATCCAATGGAGAACAATTAGCCCCTGGAGGCTAATCCAATGCCAATGGGAGGCATAGGAGTAATGCATGCATATTTGTAACACTGTCAGAATGTCCTTTGGAGGAGGAGTCATAGACTAGGCAATGATCAAATAAGAGGCAATTGAACAATAGAACATTGTTCTTTAAAAGCCAGGCATCTCGTGAAGGAGGAATGGGATACAACCTGCTGGCTGGTTTAATGTGTTGTGTTATGTATGCAGGTTTGAATGTCATTGGTTAAGTTTGAACTGTTCTTGTAAAATGTCAGAAATGATTGGTTTAAAAAGTGCAGGAAAACCCTGCACTCTGATTGGCTGGCAACTGCGGCTGCTGGCTATAAGTAGCAGCCGAAGCAACTGCAGCTGCTGGCTATAAGTAACAGCCGCAGCCCAGCCAAATCGGGTCTGTTATGAGCTGTAGTCACTAATAAACTCTTCACTGAAGCACGCCGCGTCTGGCTCTTCATGCAAATCTAACACTGGCAACGAAGGTGGTATCTTTCGTGAAGAGAAGACAACGCGGAGAACAAGCTGAGAGAGATGGCTGCGCTGAACACCCCCCCAGCCCCGTTCGATCCGACGGCAGAAGACTGGGACTCGTATGCAGATCGCGTCTGACTCTTCATGCAAACTTAACACTTTGCATGTACTAACTTGTAGTATTATGAAAGGAAATATATCTCCCTATCTATTTTCTCTCAGGTTATTGATCATTTTGAAAGAGTTAATAGCCTGAGTTTCTCCCTGGCTGCACAATGTTTACGTATATTGTGTACCTTGAAACAAGACAAGAGTTTACTTTAATTTGGTTTTTGCAAGCCTGTCAGGTCTTTCTTAGCCGTAGCTTTTCTTAACCTTGCCAACATAATTTGAGCAATATGTTGAAAAGATAGGGGAAATAGCTGAGCAATGTGAGTTTTAGGCTTTCCAGCCTTGATTCTCCTTCAAGTTAGACATTGGCCATTTTCTCATTCTGTTCTGTTTTCTGAAAAAGGAAAGTTAAAAAGAATCAAAACATAAAAGGATGTGCTTAGGATATGGTTAACCTATCTATTCTAGCTGGGTTTGTTCAGTTATTTCATTATTGTTACACTTCATCCTCCTTCTGAAAGTTCTACTGAGAGATGAAAAATGTATGACTCAGATGAACATAGATCAACATTCTGGGTGTTTTTTTTTAATATAAAACTGTAATTAGTATCACAAACTGCTTTAGTATTAATGAAATCCTAGCTGTAAGTCAGAAAATGGGGCATGCATAATTTTGTTTTTGTCTCTTGACTATAGAAAATTTAAGCCTATTGTGGTTCTCTTCTTTATTTCTTCAATCCATAATTAGTCCCATCTTGCTAAGCTGAAGTTGTGTCACTGATGATAATTTAAAAGAAATAAAAAATTAAAGGATTTATGCTTTAAGCACATCTATTTATCATTACTGTTATCACAGATGGATGAATCTATCTAATCAGCTTTGTGGCTGGTTTTCCATTTCTAGAAGTTATCCTACTCTCTTCAGAGTGAATATCCTCACTCTGGAATGTGAATTCTGCTTTTGCTTTATACAGTATGAGAAAAATATAATTGATATATACACATACACAATAATAATATGAAATAATGTGACGTTTGCAGGATAGTAGTATGCAGTGAAGCATGTGCTAGGTTTGAGAGTTGCTCTAGAACAGAAGACACCACAATTTCTTATTTTTAACTACGAAATGTCCATCTTCATAAGCTAACTCATCACCACGCATCATGGGAGGGAAAAATTATCTATAACCGGTCCACAATTTTAAAAGAAATCACATGAATGCATCAAAATCCTACATCTTTTTTAAAAAAGAGACTTCACATTTGTTTTGATTTACAACTTTTTACATGTTGTATAAACTTTCCCAACTTTGATCCATAAAGTTTGAGAGGGATAATAGTAGACTCAGTGAATTTCAGGCCTGTTCATCCCATGAAGCAATCCCACAACTGATCTTGGAAATTCAAATGATTCTAGAAATGCATAATGAATTTCTTCAAAATCCTTAGAAAAGGAAGTCATGAATTGCAATTCAATATTTTAAGATAAAGACTTAAGATAAAGATGTAGTTCTAGGAGAGATTTCATTGGGTTTCTTTATCACTTGCTTAGCTTATATTACAAGGAATCATTGTAAGCATTTTGTATAGTTTTTCCCCCAGCGTTGTCTTTCCAAATCCATCTTGACTTTAGAATACAACTTAAAGCAGGGGCTTTTGGTTAGGACTGTGCCATATTCTGAAGGGGTGCCTTGCTTAATGAAGATTTGTTTGAAATATCCATTTGAAGAAACTTCACAAAACGCCCACCTTAATGAATGATAAGCCAACTCACAAAGATTTGCAGGACAGAAATGTCAGTAATTTCAGGAACCAAGGACAGCTTGAGTTCAAGGCCATAGGCCAAAGAGTCCATTGAAAGTTGGGAAGAAGTGGCAACATATTTAAACTGCTATGGGAATAAGAGGGGAAACGGCAATCAAATCTTCAAAAAGGTCAAACAACTGTTCATTTTAGTTTGCAATAAAGATTCTAATCTACATTGAGAAGCTTCAATTAAGTCTGTCCCCTGCAGCCAGATTAAATCATGCAAAGGCAGGGGATTGACATTCACATCCAAGTTCCAGGCTGGGGAACATGTTACCTCCTACATGCTAAAATCAAAAGGAAGCTGCTGCATTGCTTTCTTTGCATCATCTTGACTCTCTTGTATGCATGTGGAAGCTTCTTCTAGCTGCTGCTAGAATGGAATTGCTGGATGGAAGGCCTGAAATGGCACAATACACCATGTTGAGAATTCTGTTGCTTTATCCTCTCGCCAAAAATTACATTTGCAACTGTGGTATGAAGTGGTTTGTTGACCTCAGGCACTTGACATAGGCCTAGCATGGATTATTATGGTTTGTATTGTATTCTGCAGCTAATCTTTTGCATTCCAGGAGACTGATTGATTATATACACATTTTTATTGATGTGTTATTTTGAAGGGCCCTTGATGCGTAACATTGGATTTTTCAAATAACTACAGTGTAATTTAGAGCAAATGTGGGGTTCCTTCTACAGGAAAACATCTAAGGCATTTTGAGAGAAGCCAAATGGGGGAATAAGTTCAAAGAAAACTCTCAGGGAAGTTTTATTTCTCCCTGGTTATGTTCTTTATGAACCGGTCCATAAATTAACAAATTTATTATCCAACACATTTTGGATATTTAAAAGGAACTCTAAAACAGTCAACAGTTCATTTAATCTGTTCTGGATTGGCCAGTTTGAAACAAGAAGAATAAATGAAGTGGCTGATCAAAGTGAATCATTCACCAGTTATTTTGTACAGAAAGTATTCTTCTTTTAAAAAGAAATGCACAATTTAACAGCCAAAAGAAAAAGCTGGACCATAATCAGTAACTATATAGCTCTGGTGCAACTGTAATTATAGGTTTCTACAGAGCTAAACAGCTTGGTATTTATATTTGAAGGTTCCCAAAATATCATTTAACACGTGTCCTGGTTTGTAAGTCTAAAATAATAAGGAGTTTACTTGATGATTCCATGGTGCTTACCACATATGTGTTCTGCCAATACATGATAGTAGTATACCCTATTATTAAGTGATCAACAATTCATCAGGTCGTATAAAGTATTTCTCAATGTTTTGTCCAATCCACTGGGGCTACATTGGCAGCTCTGTGCAATTCGCAGCATCATATTGCTAAAGAAGATCTTCACAAATAACATTTGTATATTTTGACTAGTGCAATGAGAAGAAAATAATTTCTTTTCTTCACTTTATTTAAGTGAAGCCATTCACTTGTTTATTCTCTCCCCAAAAAAGAAACCATATGCTAGACAATTAAATTCTATGGACCTGAATGGATCTTCATATTTATAAGCCAGCATGCATATGCAAAATATGAATGCATCTTCTTCCTTTCTTCTCCCAGTTTGGGTTGTCTTCTAAGTCAGGGTGCCGACAGCACTGTCTCAGAGTTAAGTGGAATAAAAATAAATAGTAATGTTAATATTGCCAAACCACTGAGGCATGTGAAGTTTCAATGATGCAAGAACAATGAGATCTTACATGAAATTTAATATGAATCAAGGTGGTGATCAGGTCCAAGCCTGAATGTTTGAGTCTACCTGCAATCTATGAGGAAATCCTGTTAAATACAATACTGCCTATTTCAATATAAACATGCATAAAGTTGTGTCATTGGTTTTGAAACCTCCTCATAATTGGATGCTTTGGTTAACAATGGTGAACCCACTAAACACTTTAAAACACATTTTTAAGCTTTCCTGTCATAAACTGTGATAATGGGGGGAGGGGGGAAAACCACAACAGTTTTCAGGATTAGTGTCTAATTGAATTGTGAAAGAATGGAGCTCAACACTGTGAAAGAAGGCTGGTAGTTTATTTCACTCATGATCACTGGGTTTCAAATAGCAGAGAAAAGGGAACCTCATTATTATTTTTTTAAAGTACATTTATACAGAGGATTAAATTCTAGGTATGACTGGTTGCCAATTTCTTGGCCTTTGCATCAATTAGTTGTTGCTTTGGCAATTCCTAGAAAGTCCCTCTCTTTTCAAGAGTTGGTCGTGTGCAGACGTGAGAAGTGTTTTCCCAATTAAGCAATTCTCTTTGAATGGATGAAAGTAGATATTTTTAATTGTTGGCTTAACTCTGTACTTTTTGTGGATGGAAAAAATGTGTTATTAAACCTTGGACTGATTAGTGAAGAAAAGAAAAAGAACATATTTGTTTTGATTTAATTAGGAATGGAAAAAGGGGTTAGTGCCTTGATTCAATAAAGGATAGAAAGATACCAGTAGAAAGACTAACATTTTGAGGTCCAGTGGTTATTAGTCAATGAGCAAGGTTTTGAGATGTGTGAAGGAAAAATGATTTATTCTTATGTGACCTTTGCATGGTGAAAATGTTATTTTACAATATAATTTTCTCCATCCTATTTTAAACTATTACTCAAAACTTCTCTTCAATCAACAAAGGATGAAAAAATGCAGATTGATTTATTACTTTAGTATTCTATTCATCTGCCAATGAGTTCCAGGCAATACACATAGATCTACAGCTACCTATTGTATCCTCCCATCAGACTGAGACACTATATTCACATTTGGCATTAACTTATACTATGACTTGTTTAGTTTGGGTGTGGAGTGTTTATAAAGCCAATCATTCTGATTTGTAAACTATGATTTACAGTTTAGCATGGTGCATAAACCATGCAGTTTAGCATGGTGTATAAATTGCGCTTTAATCATAAAGCATGGTTAAACAAATCATGCTTACACAGTGTAAATCAGTCTAGAACAGCCGTGGGCAAACTACGGCCCGGGGGCCGGATCCGGCCTGTTCGGCTGTTCTATCCGGCCCGCAGAGCCAAAAGAGCGGAGGGTTCTCTTGCTCTCCCAGAAGGCTACATGAAGTAATCTAACTTTGAATTTATATTAGTTCACACAAACACTCCATCCATGCTTTTGTTCCAGCCCTCCGGTCCAGTTTAAGAACCCATTGTGGCCCTCGAGTCAAAAAAGTTTGCCCACCCCTGGTCTAGAATAATGAATTCTAGGTCACCCAGTAAGCTTCAAGGCTGAAGTCAATCAGAGCTTAAAAGGGATTCTCGTAAGGTTGACAAAAGTGCAGAAAAATTCAAAGCCAAAATTATTGATTTCTGGGACGGTAGCCATGTAAATCAGCTGTAGCAAAACAAAAGCATCTTCATGGCTATGTTTCACAGGTCTTTAAGATGTCACAAAGGTCTTATTGTCGCAAGGTGCTGAAATAACTCCATTATAAGAAATGTTTACATAAAAGTTACATAAAGGAAGCAGGACTTCTCTGTAATAGTACATAGTACTATTATCCACCCAGTGGCCCACCAATTAAGTATGATCCACGTATGCTGGATCATACTTAATTGGTGGGCCACAAGGACACTAGATCATGAGAGGTGGCAGCTGTGGCCAGAAAGGCCTTCTAGCACTTCATAACTTCATAAGCATCTTGTTTTGGTTCAGGAGACATTTCATTTGCTGACCTAAATTTTACTATTATATTTTAAGTCTATTATTTTATTCTTTAGTCTGCTGTTAACACTTTTTTTGTATTTTAAATGGCTTGGAATGATACCAAATTTATGGGACCCCATAAGCTTCCACTAAATTTCCCCTGCTTTTCTTAAATGTCACTTTTTCAAAAATAATTTAAGATCACATAAGCATTCTCTTAAATTTTTTCTCTTTCTTTCTGTCTCCTTCTCTTTGCTTGCTCCTCCATTAGATTTATTCCCCTTTCTGACCAGAAAACTATTTCAGTAATATTCTAACTATGAGAACCCTTGGGAAACATAGTTTCCACATAGTTCTCATGTCTATACCAATATCAAATGCACTGACAATGTCTTTTCTGCCTGAAAAACCAAGGAGGGAGGAGGGAATATACAGAGATGGGGGGACAGATTAAAAATTAGATACTTCCCTCCCTTATAATACCATTGCTACAACATTTATATAATTAAGTGAGAGAAAAGGTTTTTAGCCTACATAAATCCAAACTGGAGCAAAATTCAGGAATGTCTATGAAAAATGAGTTTTACATATTTCCTGAGTCTATCTTGTAAATAGAATAATTACAACATTTAGTGATGGACATAAGTTTTTGTGAGCTACAGCTTATGCTTTTTAATAACATCTGTTATTCTAAAAGGTCCAAGTAGATTCCTAATTTTTGGATACCAAAGACTAACAGGGTGTTCCTCCGATAAGACCTGGTGACTTTTACAGCTTTCATGATGTACATTTTCTTAATGTACAAGAAGTGGTTAAAGTTCCTTGTTCTTTAAGACATCTTCCCTGGAGCTGATCTAATTTGAGCAAACATTTAGAACAGCAGGGATTTTTCAAAAGTGGATTTTTGTATTTTGAGAACTTTTAATTTTCCCATATTCCTCAACAGACTTTTGTGCAAATATACAAGGCTGTGTACAGCAACCCAATAACTGAGTTGGGAGGCCTTGGATTTTCTCACATATAGTAAGTTTAGAATCCAAACAGTTGTTTCTCAGAGATTCACCTCTGAGTCAATATATCTGTGTTGCTGGATATTAAATTCCATTGCTATTAAATTAACCACCCACACAATAGATCAACTGGATTAGATGATGCATTAGGGAAGGTCAGATTTAATGATTCATCCACTCACCACTTCACTGCAATCTTTTTTTACTACATTTGAGAACAGGTGTAGATATATAAGGTGGTCTTTTATCACCTCCTGACCCAGAGTTAATGTAGCTAGATTACATTACAATAGGGGAAATAGAGTGATGGCAAGTGTATTGGGTTTGGCAGGAAAAGATCCATATTGAAGCTGCCATTCATTCTAAGTGAAGCTTACTGGGTGGCCTTGAGCAAATCCCTAAACCTCAAATGAAACCTCCTTCAAAGATACTGTAATTGTGAAAGAACTGTAAAGATTGTATGAATAGCTCCCAGTGATGTTATATGTAATGGTTAGCAAGAGTTCAGGCTCAAGATTAATGAAATAAATTCAGATTTCATGAAGCATTTCTAATATTTAATTCTATGTAGTAGGGGAAACCATATTTATGAGGGTTAGACAGGATCACCCCAGATGGATTCATAGCTGGCTGACCAAATGCACTCAACCTGTAATCCTTAATGGAACTGCATCTCCATTGAGGGAAGAATGGAACCTCTGTCTTAGTCCCAGTACTCTTCAATGTCTTCATGAATGATTTGGATGAGGGGATAAGTGGGGAACACCAAATTTTCAGACAACACCAGTGAACAATCACTGAAATATGAGTCAGCAAGCAGTGTTGATGCAGCTGCCAAAAAAGTCAATGCAGATAAATTCAAGATCATGTGAAGTGTTGTACCGCTTTATAATTCCTAAGTAAGACCACACTTGGAATATTGCATTTAGTTTTAGTCACCAGAATGAAAAAAGATGTTGAGGCTCTAGAAAGAGTGCAGAGAAGAGCAAGAAAAATGATTAGGGGACTGGAGGCTAAAACATATGAACAACAGTTGCAGGAATTGGGTATACCTAATTTAATGGAAAGAAGGGTGACATGATAGCAGTGTTCCAATATCTAAGGGGCTGCCACAAAGAAGAGGGAGTCAAGCTATTCTCCAAAGCACCTGGGGGCATGACAAGAAGCAATGGGTGGAAACTAATCAAGGAGAGAAGCAACTTAGAACTAAGGAGAAATTTCCTGACAGTTAGAACAATTAACCAGTGGAATGACTTGCCTCCAAAAGTTGTGGGTGCTTCAACACTGGAAGTTTTTAAGAAGAGATTGAACAATCATTTGTCTGAAATGTTATATGGGATTGGACTAGAAGACTTCCCAAGATCACTTCCAACTCTATTATTCTGTTATTTATAAAACCATGCTGAAATATAATTAAATTATATTTAAACTGAAATATTGTATGCTCTCTCTCTCTCTCTCTCTCACACACACACACACACACACACATATCTATCTATCATCTGTCTATACCTGTCTATCTGTCTATCTGTCTATCTGTCTATCTGTCTATCTGTCTATCTATCTATCTATCTATCTATCTATCTATCTATCTATCTACCTATCTATCTATCTATCATTATCTATCTATCATCTATCTACCTATAATTTACATATAATTTTTATTAACTGCAGGCTATCTCCCAACTCTGATCATACTCTATGTTTATACATTTTAAAAAATATCCTCGTTGACACCACTATATGTTTGCAATAAAGTAAGTTAAAATTAGGAAATGTCCCACCATAAAACAATTTGTTTCATTTATGGGTTCATTTATGAGTTATCTGCTTTTACCATTTTCACTGCTTCTATTCTTTGTTTTGTGCCAAACTTTTGTGTGTGTGTGTGTGTTTCCATCTTCAGAGTTTTTACAGATGTTATTGTAATACTGCTTCTTCTATCTTCTAACAGTTGTCTGAAATTCTTAACTAAGTTCCTTTGTGAGATCTTATCCTTTTCAGCTTTGGCTTCTTTTCTCTTCTATCAGTGTCTATTCTGATAAACCAGTTTGGTTTCTTTTGTTTCTTGGCCTTTGCCAGCTTCTTTTCACATTCATCCTTAATTTCTTTTATTACATTCCAAGGTTTTTCTAGTTCTCTATCAATGAGTTTCAGAACTTCAAAGAGGTTTTTAATGTTGCCCTGTAAGTAGTGCATATATATTCAATATCACATTGCAAAAACTGGTTGGCTTTGTTCTTCCATTTTAGCTTGATTTGGAACCTGGATATGAGCAATTTGTGATGTGTTTCATAATCAGTTCTGGCCCTGACTTTGCTGTTATATCTCTTCTACCTCCATGTACCAATAATAGAGTTACCATGATATCTGGTGATGTCAATGTTTTGATTCTTTAAAGGATGTACAAGAAATAAAAAATAATAACTGGATTGGCAGAAATTGATCGTTTTTCTCCTCCATTACTGTTTCTTAGGCTATGTAATCCAACTATGTCTTGTTTCTTACTATTTCTAACTTTGGCATTCAGTATTCCAGTCTTCAACTATAAACAACACATTTTGCTGTAATGTATGATGTTCTTCCCCATCATAGGTAGGAACCTAAATTGTTATAACTGTCATAATATAGTTGTCCCTGAAATCTGATTGACATTAACAATACAATTGCAATTGATATTATCCTTGGTTAATGACTGTCCTGTTTAGCAACAATTTAAACTTACAATAGGTTTATGACTGGTTCTCAAACTTACAACAGTTGCAGCATCCTTGTGGTCATGTGATTGCAATTTGAGCTCTTGGCAACCAGAGCACATTTATGACTGTCCCAGCATGCCACGGCCACATGATTGCCATTAGTAACATTCATAGCCAGCTTCCAAAGTAAAGCCACAGTAAAGCCAATGGGAAAGCTGGCAGCAAGTCATAAACCATGGTCACATGGTGCCAGACTTAACAACTGCAGGTGATTTGCTTATTAATCTCAATGGAACTGATGTTGTAAGTAAGATATGATCATACCAGAGGTGGTATTCAGCAGGTTCTGACCAGTTCTGGAGAACCGGTAGTGGAAATTTTGAGTAGCTTGGAGAACTGGCAAATCCCACCTCTGACTGGCCCCACCCCCATCTCTTCTCTGCCTCCTGATTGGCTGGGTCTCCTTTTGTTGCCCTGCACAGGAGAACAGAGCTGGAAAGCAGATTAGTGGTGTGGGGAGGGAGTGTGGATTTTGCAGTACCCTTCCCCTGCCATGCCCACCAAGCCATGCCCACAGAACCGGTAGTAAAAAAATTTGAATCCCACCACTGGATCACATGATATCTCTTTTAACAACCTCATTAATTAATGACAGAATGGCTGGTCGCAGTTGCAATCATTAAGTTAGGACTACATCTATTCAGTCATTAACCACAATGTACCCAACACACTGTCATTGGTATATCCTTCTTGATCATGAAAGCAATGTCATTTTTCATGTCCTGAATAATAAGTAGTATGATTTTTCATTTCAATTCATTGATGTGCAAGATATCAAGGTGAGGTCAATTCATTTAATCATAGTATTGAGCTTTCCCATGCTGGATGGTTTATGCAAAGCAAGCTTCACTCTTGTATACAGACTTAAAATCAAAGAAGCCATGTTCTGAGATATCAGCATCATCTATTGCTTTTCTCACAATTTCAGTTTTCATGTTGGTACACATGAACTTTTGAGCTCTGCTGAGTTCACCAACATCAGAACATTTAGTATGGATGGATGGCACTAGCTTGTGCCATAGACCTGGTAGACTCTGTGCTGCACAACATTTGCCTCCTGATCCATTTAAACAAAAAATATAATCAAATGGATGTCTGAGAAACGAAAGTGTGTCCAGTAGAGATGATCCCTTTGAGGTTTTGGTAATGGTTGGTGGATCCTGTGTTGGTATCCAAAAACTGCATCTTACAAGGTCAGCATCTGCCCACTGTCAGAATGGGAAAACTTGCCACAGGCAACTCACTGCAGGCAACTCATCACGGCAACTCACTGTGGGACAATTCACTACGGCCAGCTTGCCACAGGGCAATTTAACCATGCAATTTAATTATTTAAAATAAATAAAAAACATTTTAATTTTTGTCATTCACATTTCATTCTGTCCCTCCTTTTGCATCCTTTCTTTAATGATTCTATTCCACCATTTCTTTTTTTAATGATTCTATTTCCACCATTTCTTTACTACTAAGTGTAACTCTTGTCCTGCATTGAGTTGTTCCATGGCAAGTTGGCTGTGGTGAGTTGTCCTGCAGCAAGTTGGCTGTGGTAAGTTGGCTATGGTGATCTGACCACGGCAAATTGTCATAAACCTGTCCAGTGTCATCTTATCTCACCTCATCTCACCTCATCTTAGCATCTTCCATCACTTTGGTAACAGTAACAATGACTTTGTACTTTTGCCTTAGCAATTGTTTAGAGTTTCTAATCCAAGAAATATATCTACATAAGGTTTTTCTATTTGCTCAAAAGAGAATGAATAGCCCTCATTTTTACTTCAACCTCCCACATCCACCCTAGGTATGAAAAGCAGACAAAGCCAGGCTACTAGAGTACTTAAGTAGTGCTCTATAAGTAAAGTACTACATGCCATGTAGGATGGCTGCTAATGAGACCTAATCATTGTCTCATTGTTATTCTAACACTCTAACTGCACCAAGACAAGTGAGCCTGCAAACAGAGATCCAAGTAAAATAAAACCATTACAATCACAGCCTGGGCTGTAAATCACTGGCTGGGGTATTCTATTGTGGTTTGATGGAAAGCCAGGAATAGTCAAATAATCAAACTGCAGATGGTAAGGTACTTTCTTTTAAGCAGCGGCAATGCTCCAAACACACAGGAAAAATGCTTTGTATAATACAGGAATTCTCCCATGTCTCAATTTCTTCTTAACTAGCTCTATAAAATAACCAGAAACATTAACCAATAATAACATTGTCCCTTAACAAGTGTATGTGCCAGGGTGGGTTCCAGTGGTGGGTTTCAAAGAGGTTTACCACAGGTTCGGTGGGTGTGGCTTGGTGGGCATGCTTTGCACGCACGTGCCAAATGCGTACTTTGCGCATGCGCAGAGGCTTTCCTACTCACCTCCTGGAATCCCTGTAGCTTCAACAGCTGACGCACAGCAATCTGTTGTGCCGCGCAAAGCAGCTACGCTTCAAAAGCAGGAAATAAAGATCAGTATGGGAGCCCAGGCAGGCAGGTGGACCTAACAGGAGTTTGTCAGAGAGAACTGGTTCAGTCTTGGCTGATCTTCGGAGATACTGGTATGCCAGAACCGGGCCGAACCGGTAGAATAGCACCACTGGTGGGTTCACAGGTCTGGCTAACCTATTGCAAGTTTTTTAAAGTACCTGCATTACTACTAATCATTAACCTCTGTTCTGCCATGCTCTGGAAACATGAGTCTTGGTATGAGGAAACATCCAACCATTTTAGAGCAGAATTTAGTTGGGACACATAAAATAAAATGAGAATTCTTTGCTTCCATTATTCAAGTTATGGTTGCCAGGACAACAAACGAATTGACTGCAGGCCCTACCATTGACTTATGACTGTTAAGATGCTCACCCAGGGATGAAGCCAGATAGAACAAAATCTGAAAATGAATATAATGGTGTGATTATAAAAATGTCTTTTGTTCTGGTAATGGCCTGCACCTATCACAGTTTTTCTTTATTTGACATGTTAGGAGAGGATAATATATAAACAGCACCTGAAGTCCCATGAGGCTTTGGGGACAGAAAGCAGCCTTAGAATGATATATGACTTATTGAATGGAATCGCAAAATACTTGTTCACATTCTGTGTGTTTCTGTTGATGGATTCCAAATAATTACAACTTATCTGGAGCTGTTTCCCCAATTTATCATTTTCTTGGTGGCACAGTGGTTAGAATGCAGTACTGCAGACTAACTGCCCATAGCCAGGGGTTTAATCCTGACTGGCTCAAGGTTGACCCCCTGTCCTTCAAGGTTGATAAAATGAGGACTCAGATTATTGGAGGCAATATGCTGACATTTGTGAACCCCTCAAAGAGTGCTGTAAAGCGTTGTAAAGCAGTATATAAAACTAAGTGCTATTGCTAAGTGCTAAATTACCTATATTATGTTTATATTGATATGTTCACTTCAGTTACACCCTTGTGATTTTGGAAAGTTAGCACTGGACGAGCATTCTTGAAATAAACATAGAATTTAGTGAAAGAATATGGCATGGATCATGCGGAAATATATTTAGAATAGTGGGAATAGTGCCCAGATTTAATAAAACCATGAGGAATCACTATCAAAATCTAGTATGGCATAGTGGTTAAGATGTTGAAGTAGGGAGACTTGGATTCAAAATCACTACCTATTCATCCGTGAAACCAATGAATGTAAATGGCCCAGGGCTTCAGTTAAGCATTCTGATGTCTATGACTGAAGTGGAATTTAATTTCTGCAGAAATCTACCAGCATGCTGTCTTGTTTCTGGTTTCTTACTTCAGATTTATTTCCTTTATTTGGAGACTTAGACAATAATCTTTATGATTCTTGAAATCTTAATCTAAACAGGAATCCTAATGGCCATAACAATGTCTTTCTTGGTATGTTTTGAAAATTAAAGGAAAAAAAAAACATTTTAAAAATCTGGTGCAAGATGTTGATTTGAATTGTGAATGGAGTTGAAGAGTTGATCCAGGGGTGGGATTCTACCGGTTCAGACCAGTTCAGGCGAACCCCTTGCTCCAAATATCAGCTGGCAGCAAACCAGTACGCTGCAACAAGCATGTGGGCCCGGCTACCCGCCCCTGCTCTTTCCTGTGGTTTATTTCCTTTTGTTAGAACACAGCTGATTCACGCAGTGGAGTGGTTTGCCACGCCTCAGCTGTTTTATTCACAGGGACTGCAGTAGAAGGTAAGTATTAGAGCTTTTTAAAATGCAGAGCACACGCGCAGTGTACACGAACACCAAACCGGTTGTTATACCAGTGAAATCCCACCCCTGAGTTGATCATATAGAATAAATTGGACCTTAGAAGATATATGGAACTGTTTCCTGGTGCCAGACGTTTTATACTAATTATTAGTAATAGCAAACTGTGGTGTCAGTGTTCCGAGTAATGCACCCCCTGAAAACAGAACTCCAAGGCAGGTAGATTCCTCAAAGAACATGTTTATTGGATACATCATATCGGCACAGCCAGTGAAAACCAACTCTAAAAGTTCCTGCGGTGTTCACCTAATTAAAAGAGCAAAAGTCCTCCCTCCCAGATGTTACTGGTCACACTGTCCAATGAATATAGCTGACAGGTTGCTTGGTCACTCCTCTCTTCCTTCAACAGCCACCTATTACAATGACCTTGGTTCTCATAGGAAAACTTTTTTGTTTTAGCAGTTACCCAGGCTATCCACTTTCCCCCTCCCTTCCCCCTCTCAGGCTTTGTGGCACCTATGAGGCAGCACAAGATGGCTTCAGCCAGGTTCGCTTAAGAGTTGACAGGCATGTTGGCATATATCGCTTCTTTTCCTATTGTTTCACAATAATATTAGTATTAATTATAAACTTCTTTGGAGTGGTGCAGTGGCCTAGAGATGAAGATTTAATTTAATTTAATTTAATTATGAGATTTATATGCCGCCCTATCTCCCTAAGGACTCAGGGTGGCTTACAATACTAAAAAACATATAATACAAAAGTTAAAAATGAATTAAACCTAAGAACATCTCATAATCATAAAAACTAAAACATTTAACACCCATTTAAAAACCCTCCCCCCTCCATCAGTCTGGGTAGGCAAGTTGAAATAGCCAGGTTTTTAGGCCACGGTGGAAGGATCGGAGGTCCAGGGCCACCCGGAGCTCCAGGGACAGCTGATTCCAGAGAGCGGGCACCCCCACAGAAAAGGCCCTATTCCTGGGGTCTGCCAGCTGACGCTGCCTAGCTGATGGCACCACCAGGAGGCCCTGCCTGTGGGAGCGTATTGGGCATCTGGAAGTCATTATTGGCAGCAGGGTTTCCTGCAAGTACCCCGGTCCAATGCCATGAAGGGCTTTATAGGTTAGCACCAGTACCTTGAATCTCACTCGGAGGGCAACCGGTAACCAGTGCAGCTCACACAGGAGGGGTGTAACATGGGAGTATCAGGACCCTCCCATCACAACCCATGCTGCTGCATTCTGGACAAGTTGAAGCCTCCAAGTGGTCCTCAAGGGCAGACCCATGTAGAGAGTGTTATGTATGCAGGTTTAAAGTCATTGGTTTAGTTTGAACTGTTCTTGTAAAATGTAAGAAATGATTGGTTTAAAAAGTGTGGGAAAACCCTGCACTCTGATTGGCTGGCAACTGAGGCTGCTGGCTATAAGTAGCAGCCGCAGCCCAGCCAAAGTGGGTTCGTTCTGAGCTGTAGTCACTAATAAACAAAGAGCTTGAAGCACTCCGCGTCTGTCTCTTCATGCAAACTTAACAGAGAGCACAAGATGCTTGCCTCCCACTTGGAAGATTGAGAGTTCAGTCATAGGTAGCGACAGATATTTCTCTATCAAGCAGAAAGAAAATATATGCTGCGAACTCTGTGTAGGCGTCAAGAAGGCCTCCAGCCAGTAAATGCTCAGCACTATTCAGTAGCCCCCAACTCCACCCCAAGAAAAGGAATTACAGAGTTGTAAAAAGAAAAAGTATAAACTTCTTTAAGGCTCATCTGTATTTGTTTCTCTGCTGATCAAAGGCAGTAAAAATTACTGGGTCATAATCTTGTGATCCACAAATGTAAATAAATATATAAATAATGTTCTGTATCGCAAATTTATAATATAAAGTAATAAAATAATTGTAAAATGTAGCAACCAAGCATGTTTCTATAAAATAAGTTCTTTTCTTCTTCTTTCTCTTCCAGAAATATATAGCATTTATCCTATCAGTCATTTTGAGGTTTTAAAAGAGATTTATTTATTTAGCATATGGCATACAATGTTAGGGAAATCTATACATGCTAGACATAACATGACAGCTAGGTTGCTAGTTCATTCTGTTAGGCACTTGCATACCTATCTTTGGGGCAACAGAGAGAGGGGGGCGAACTAGCTCTACACCCATTAGCTAGTAGCGCTCGAGTTGCTGGCTCTTCCAGGCTCCTCTTCCTTTCTTACCTCGCCTCACCTTGTGTTGCATTGCCCCTTGTCTGGCCAGGTCCAGAGCTGGCTTGTGCTCTCCACATACATGAACACAGGTAGTTTTTTCCCACTGAAGTGGTACCCATTTACCTACTCACAATATTGCATGCTTTTGAACTGCTGGGTGGGCAGGAGCTAGGGATTGAGCAATGGGGGCTCACTCCACCTCAAGAAGCTGGGCTCAAACCGACAGAGTGAGAACCATTTGTAGCCAGCAATTCCAGGGTCATTAAGTCACTGCGCCACTTTGTCCCTCTTTAAAAGAGACAAATCTCATTAATCAAAAGCATTCCCCTTAAACCAGTAACTGGTGTAAAAGTAATCTCAAATTCTTTAACAAGAGTAGCTTTTCAGTTGTGGAACAGTCCATGTAAAATAAGACAAGACTTATTTTATTCATCCCCAAATAGACTCATACATTAAGTAATTTTACCAGGTTTTTCTAAAACCTCAAAGAGGTTTTTAATGCTTGCTCTAAAGCGGAGGTAACTGATGAGAAATGCATTTTAAAGTTTATGCTTACTATTGTTAAAGTAAAACATTACATTGACTTTACTGTGTCTCCAGTGTAGTATTTTCCATAATATGTTAGATGTTGGATTTGCTTTTGTCACCAGGGGAGAATTTATCCTTTGTCTGTGAAGAACAAGAGAGTGGCTTTACATCCTTTCATAGAAACTCCTGGTCAACAGCTTCAGTTCAGAATAAATTACCCTTTCCTTTTGCTCCTCTTAGTAAATCTGTTGCAGCTGTTTGCAGGAGAGCCTTTGTCGGAATAAAAGCCTTAAAGATGTCAAGGCAAGAAAGAATGCAAAATGTTTTCGGGTTTGACTGAGACTGATTAATTAAATTAATTAAAACATTTAATTTAAAAAAAATTACACTGTCTTTACTCTGTCTCTGGTGTAGTGCTTTCCATAAAATGTTAGATGTTGCACTTGCTTTGCCACCAGAGGAGAACTTATCTGTTATTTATTTTATATTAACTTATTATAATGACTGGTATATATTTAATTATTATAACAATTGTGTATTATTTATTAAATAATAATTAATTGAATAAAACACTTTAATGTGGTTTTGTAATGTTGTAAACTACCGCAAGTAACCTGTGTATGAGATGGACAGCCCCACTGTTTGTAAATTATAGTAATAATTAAGCCTTAATAGGCTATCTGACCTTTAAGCATTTTGCTGTTTATTTATTTATCACATTTATATGCTGCTCACCTCATGGTGCAAGGCAATTGTTTTCTGGATGCACTCTCCTACCACATATTAGCTCACTTTCCTTGCTTCTTATTCCCCTCTGAATATGATTTTTCAGTTCTCAAAACCCAAGATTAGACAAGATTCTAAGGACTTCTAGACACAGCAGTGGCCAATCTGCCATTGATTTCCACAAAGCAGACAAGAAGATGCACCCTAAAATATCTAAGTAGTTCCAATTTGACCATCTTACCAGCCTCCTAAAACTTGGGGACATCCTTGATAAGTTGCATGGTATTCCCCTGTTGTCTTTGTGATTTGTTTGAATCCAAAAGCTGCAATCATCAATATAAAGGTTTATCTTTAAAACAGGTGTGATTACTTTTTATTACCATGTAGGTAGTCTTTATTTAGCGAACACATTTGGGAGTCTAGACTCAGTCGTTAAGTGAAGCAGTCTTTAAGTGAAACTGATATTGTGTTTATGATCTTGCTTCAGGCTTTCTTTCATTTTACAGACCTGGAAAGATTGTAAATGCAAGCATGGGTTGCAAAGTTATTTTTTCATCACTATCATAATTGCAAATAGTCACTAAATAAGGTAGTTCCTAAACAAGACCTATCTGTAATAAAACTTACATTATTGTTTAGAAGGAACATGCTCACTAAATGATTCTATTAACTGCAGGGTAACATCAAGAAATGTTATTGCCTGAACTGAAGACAAGTTATTCCCATATTATATGCAAAGCCAACTAGACTGATGGATGAATCTAACAATATTGGCAGAGGTGGTATTCAGCAGGTTTTGACCTGTTCTGGAGAACCAGTAGTGGAAATTTTGAGTAGTTCAGAGAACCGGAAAATCCCACCTCTGGCTGGCCCTGCCCCCATCTATTCTCTGCCTCCCAAGTCCCAGCTGATCGGCTGGTCTTCTTTTGTTGCCCTGCACAGGAGAACGGAGCTGGAAAGCAGGTTAGTGGGGTGGGGAGGAAATGGGATTTTGCAATAACCTTCCCTCAAGAATGGGGAGGGAATGGAGATTTTACAGTATCCTTCCTCTGCCATGCCCACCAAGTCGTGCCATGCCCACCAAGCCACACCCACAGAACCGGTAGTAAAAAATGTTGGATCCCATTACTGAATATTGGGACAAGATGGCATTCCTGATTATATTTAAAGGGATCAAGGTAATCTAAGGCATACAAGGCAGAGCTGTATGATGTATAGTTTGTCCTCCTAAAGAGCAAAATTATTGTGCTAAGGAAAAATGGTAGGATTGCCTCTTCTACCTTATCCAGACCCTGTCTACGGTAAATATATATATATATATTCCTACAGTCTAGAGACGGCAGGATTTAGATAAGCACTTTTAGATCAAAATCAGTTATTTCTCTGCAGATCTAAGTTCCAATATATGTTCTTTTCCAAGAAATAAAGCACTGTGTACTCCCAACCCAAGTGCGGAAACTGCTGTCTGGACAAGTCCCTACTTTTACTTCCTTTACAAAGGACATTGAGTTATTTACAAAATGGAAAAGTCTACAGAATTCCCCTCTTAAATATAACATTAAATGGAAGCAAACTTTATATGGGAAAGCATGACTTCTACCTTATTATGTTGGTTTGCACACTTCCAGTATTTCCTCTCTACTGGATTGAAGTTGACACATGTTCTAATTTTTTAATGCCATTCTTTCAGACATAGATTTACTGTAAATCAGCATTGCTGAAAGGAAACTAGCAGGGAAGCCCTCATTTCCTTTAATACATTCCTAAGTCTTTTATTTGGAGAACAAAATTGGTCTGGTATGTGATTCAGTGCATCATCCTCCGATTGGCATCTTGAAGATAAAAACAACGTAACCTGACATTACTATAATATTATGCAGTCACTGGATCAAATTAAGTGGGCATCTTTGGGGGAAAAAAATCAAAAGGTAATGAAACCTATTTGTTTCTTTTTTCATAGTTCAGAGCATGAAAAAAAAAGCAGACACTTGAACCTTGGTTCAAACTCCCTGCCAAGGCCATAAAATTCACTGGGAGCTTTGGAGTCATTATTCTGTCTTAGATAACTAATTTTATAAAATGTTTCTGTGGTGAATCCTAAGACTAGTAATCACATTCCTAAAGAAGGCCTGCCTTTTCCTGCTATCTTTCTAAAAATTGGTAAACATATTCCTTTCCAGGAATTTTGATATATATACTGAACATCCCATTCCAATCAATCAATGAATCAATGAATCAATCAATATTTGTAGCTTGGACTTAGGCACTTGGTGCTTTTTTGCAGAAATTTTATTATCAGGCTATGTAACACTATTAATGCAAGGGAGAGTGAAGTTTTTTGGCTTCTATAAAGAGCATTATTTAGAGAAGGCATGCAAAGTTACTGACTAAATATCTATTCTTGAGAAATAGTTGCATCTCATTTATTATAAAATATAAATGACAAGTTCCTAAATGCTCTTAAAATATCAAGTATTTACGTATGTGAGTATGCAGTTTAAAGCATCAAACTACGATCTTCCCAAAAGTGCTCATAGATGTAATACACCAGTACCAAATATAGGTAGTCCTTGCTTAATAAAGGCGTAAGGTGTAATGTCACATGTCTACACCAACTTATGACATCAGTTCCACTGCTCCCAGTTGCCATTGGGTGAATTCCACAGGGTTGTTGTCCTATGGTCAAATGATCAGAATTTGTGTATTTTACAAACAGCTCATAGTTATGAGATCACAGGTTCCTGCCGTTGTGTGACATCCAATCTTTACTGTCAGCTTCTGACAAGAAAAGTAAATGAGTAGGCTGGCAGGAAGTTACAAATGACAATCAGGTAAACCTCAGGACATTGCAATGTTCTAACTGTGGCTCAGTGGCTAAGACGCTGAGCTTGTCAATCAGAAAGGTTGGCAGTTCGGCGGTTCAAATCCCTAGCACCGCAGTTCGGCGGTTCAAATCCCTAGCACCGCATAATGGAGTGAGTTACTTGTCCCAGCTTCTGCCAACCTAGTAGTTCAAAAGCATGTTAAAAATGCAAATAGAAAAATAGGGATCATTTTGGTGGGAAGGTAACAGCGTTCCACCTGTCTTTGGCGTTTAGTCATGCCTGCCACATGATCACAGAGATGTCTTCAGACAACATTGGCTCTTTGGCTTTGTTACAGAGATGAGCACCGCCCCCTAGAACCGGAAACGACTACCATGTATGTGCGAAGGGAACCTTTAACTGCGAGCTGATTTCCTGAATTGTGATCATATGACTGTGCTTATGATATTATGATATGTCATAAGTTCCCTTTGTTCATCACTGTTGTAACAATGAACGCTTGCTGAACAAGCAGGAGCTAAGCGCGGACTACCTTTATGTCATTCCTTCTCAATATCTTGGCTCATGTGTTTCTGGGAAGGTGGGGAGATGAGGGTAAGAACAGGGAGTAGAAGAAAGGCAAAGAAGGCCACAGAAACCCTGCAGCTGCCAGTTTTCACATTAGAACTGACAAAAATGATTGAACACTCTTTAATATTCACCAGCCAGTGCTGACAGAAAATATGAACTGCAGAAGGGAGAAGCTGGTATGGTTAACATAATAGTTGAGATTTTTAGAATGCTAATCTGGAGGAAGTGGAGGTTTGGAGCCCTGCCTTCTCAGACAAAGGATGCATATTTCAATCATGATATTTAATCATGATATACTAACTACCCCTATTTCTATTATAGCAAGCTCCTGATACAAATACATGAGGAATGCGTAGACCATGCTACCATCTGAGCCCAGAAGGACTGTTCTTAGGAAATAAACATTCTGCTGTCTTTGCAGGCCAGATCTGCAATAACTTCTTTAAAATGTGTTATTTTTTGCAATTTGTCCCTCTTCAACAACCAAAGCAAATGGAGATGACCTTTAAACAATAGTTTGCTTCTGCTCTGCTGGGTCTGAACAAAAAGCTTTCTATTTCATATGCATGTCTATGCAGCTGGAGATATTTCTTTGGTGAAAGGTCAAGGCTTTTCATGACCTTTGCAACAGATAACCTAATTGAAAAATCACTATGGTCTTTTCTATTTTTTTAATTGTTGTTGTTGCAATTTTAGAAAGGATAGTTCAGTTCTCAAAATGTTCTAATTCCTTAAAGTTTGTGAAAATTACTGAAATGTATCTAGCTGTTTTCATTTATCTGACCGACAAAAATTGAGTCAAATTATAGTTCAATGAACACTAAGCCTTGAAGCTTGTTACTTACAAAGATGTTAACTTACAGTCAAAGCAATTTAATAATTAAAGTGAAAGAAACAAGGTCATTTCATTCTCTTCCTTGCACACACAAAAATGAAGCACTCTGTGTTCTTTCCTTTAAGCATTTTTCAATGCACTGAAAGCAGAAGTTATTCTTACCCATGAAGTAATTTAGCTTTTATGAAGGCACTCATAAATTCACAGGAACTGCATTTCATAAATTCACAGGAACTGCATTTCTGGAGTATCAATGGCCTCACAAATAGAATTTTTCAGACTTTTATGGAAATATACTATATGTGACAAACCTCTCAAATACTCTGAAGAATTATCTATTAGACTGAACTGACTACTGTGGATAGATATATAGCTTCACATTCTCAGTGCATCTGAAAATTACCACATTGAGAAAGATAAACAGTCAGACTTACATTCCTGACATCACAGCTGTCTAACCTTAGAAATATTAACCACATTATGAACAGTCTTTAAATTAATTTTGATTCCTGCTTTCCAAGAATCTATTATTTTTTCTTAAATGAAAGTTTTTTCAGTATGATTATAGAGAAGATTGCCACTGACAAAGACAACAGAGAAATTGTCTGATAGGAGGAAATATATCTTACCAGGGGATAGTTAAAGTTGTTAACTGTGTACCTGTTAATAAACATTAGCTTGAACTGAATTTAAATTTCATTTTAAAATACTCAGATAACAATACAATCATAATAAATGAGTAACATGTGCCAAAGGATTATGTTGCTAAGATTCATTTTTTTAAAATGCAGGATTAGTTAAGTACAGATCATCTTCAATTTACAACTATTCATTTGGTGACCATTCAAAGTTTCAGTTGCATTGAAAAAAAAGTGATTTACAACCAGTCCGGGCAATAATGACCATCGCAACATCCCATGGTAATGTGATCAAAAGCAATCAGCATGTATTTACAATAATTGTAGCATCCTGGGGCCAGGCAACCACTATTGGCAAGTTTCCCATCCAACTTCTGACAAGCAAAGTCAATGGGGGAAGCCAAATTGGCTTAAACACCATGTGATTCACTTAGCAATTGCAGTGATTTGTTAAACAACTATGGCAAAAAAGTTGCAAAATCGGGTGCAACTCACTTAACAACTATCTTGGAATAGAAATTCTGCTCCCAATTGTGGTCATAAGTCAAGGACTAACTATTATATTAGCCACACAGTGCAGGTAATAAATTATTCTGTTTATGTGTCTAAATATTCCTTCTTCCATTTGAGTACAGTCATAACTATTTTTCTCCCCAGACCTCATGGTATTCTTAGTCATTTCAAATTAAGAAATTATTTCTATTTTGAAAATTTAAAAAGAAATCTGAAAAAGAGATTCTATTTTAACATCATAAAAGAAAAATGTGATTTTCAGTTTATTGCCAACAGTTCTGACATAATTTAGACTCAATCAAGGAAAATAGTTTTTTATGTTAGTAAGCCTTACCTCCTCCCAAACCTCACTATTTAGTTATAAAGGCTCAGGGTTCTTGTTATAAGTAAATCTTATTCTGCACAAAATACTGTGAATATAATTTTCATGTCTATAATTAACTGCCAATATCACACCTAGAGATTTATGTCAGTTGTCACGACTCCGCATGCCATAGAGCCGTGACACCAACATAAGAAGTCTTACCGTTCCTCCCTGTTGTGCTAACATCGGAAGCTGTATTTGGTGGCTGACGGATGATACGCACATGACGATAATGTCAGACGCCAGCCTATTGAAAGATGCCCGCAGCGCAGAGCAGCGAGTGGATGATGTGGAATGGGAACATTATTATTGATGAGCAAGGGGGCAGGGGGGAATGGGTGTGCACAAAAGGTGGAGGTGGTCCATGTTGTTCCACGGGCATGAGAGTTGTGGGTGGAAGAAGGATAAGTTATATTTGCGTTTGCCATATCATTACCGGATATTGAGAGACAGCGGTTACTGGATGGTTGTTAGCCCAATTAAGATTTGACATATTGTATAAATACAGCTCTGGCTGCGGTAAGCGCCAGAGCTGACTTTAAATGTGATTTACTTGTTGTTACCCAACTTGGAGATGTAGAAGAACAATAAACCTTACTTTCGTGTCTTTAGTGAGTGACTTTGTTTCTCCTACTCCGAACGCTGGATGAACGGCTGAGATCAGTCATCTGCTAGGCTTTCACTGATCACGCTGGATCGATTTAATTCAATTTGCTTTTTATTATGGTCTGCATTTTTGAAATCAGCATTAATATTAACAATTTAGTTAAACAAGGCAGACATTCTATTTCTATGGGTCAAAGGAAGTTCAGAAATTACCAATTTATTCTGCCTCAAATGGGAAAAAAAAGTAAAAATAGAAATGTGGTGGCATTCATGAGCAATGGCATTATCATGGATACTGGGTGCCTCATCCTGTAATAGGGGATGAAATATAAAAAGATGGAGTGTAAAGGGGCCCCATATTTACCTGGAATGGCACATGGCACATATAGCCAACATTAACAAAAATATCTGATCTTTTTGTGTCAAAGCTAAAATCAAGAAGAATATGACAATAAAATGAAATAAGGATATATGGGAATAAAACAAAATGGCTTTCAGGAATAATACTCTTGTCAAAACAATAATAAATAAAATGTGGATTGGTAGGGGTGGGGATTTTTTGGAGGGTATTTTCTCAGGAGGCCATGTTTCTGAAAATTAAATTTTGTTGTCCATCAGTCACTGAACATGATGACAACTTGTAGCCAGAATTAGAACTTGTATTATACTAACAATAACAGATTATTTCCCTTTTAGTATAATAGCAATAGCAGTAGCACTTACACTTATATACTGCTTCCCAGTGCTTTATAGCCCTCTCCAAGTGGTTTACAGAGTCAGCCTATTGGGCTGACAATCAGGCTCCTGATTTTACCGATCTTGGAAGGATGGAAGGCTGAGTCAACCTTGAGCCTGATGAGATCTGAAGTGCCAAATTGCAGTCAGCCAGCAGTCAGCAGAAGAATGTATGATTTCTGCTCTTTTAACACATATTAGCAAGGTCCACATATTAAACTGTAAAATTTATTTATTTTATTTATTTTATTTTATTGGACTTATATGCCGCCCCATCTCCGAAGACTCGGGGCGGCTCACAGTTAAAACATACAAATACAATAAATAATTAAAAAAATTAAATCACTATAAGGTCCAATAAAACAGAATTAAAAATTAAAACTGTCCCATGCCCCCGGTAAGGTAATCACAGCCCGACTTGGTCAAATAGCCAGGTCTTCAAATCGCAGCGGAAGGTGCGGAGGTCAGGGGCCAGGCGGAGGTCCAGAGGCAGTTGATTCCATAAGTCGGGGGCCGCCACAGAGTAGGCTCGCCGTCGGGGGACCGCCAGCCAACATTGGCTTGCCGACGGGACCCTGAGGAGCCCCTGCCTGTGTGCCCGTACAGGGCGGTTGGTCCCCGATATCGGTAGGAGGCGCTCCCTTAAATATTGTGGACCCATGTCGTGTAGGACTTTGAATGTTAAAGCCAAAACTTTGAACCTCACCCGGAGCGCAACCGGCAACCAATGCAAGCCGTGGAGGGGGGTAATATGGGAGAATCGGGTAACTCCATCACAACCCAGCGGCAGCATTCTGCACCAGCTGTAACCTCCGGATGGTGTGCAAGGGCAGTCCTAAATAAAGAGCGTTGCAGTAGTCGAGTCGCGAGGTAACAAGGGCATGAGTGACTGTACGCAGGGCATCTCGGTCCAGAAACGGGCGAAGCTGGCGAACCAGCCGGACCTGGGCAAAGGCCCCCTGGCGGCGGCCCCCACCTGCTCCTCCAACTGGAGCCGTGCATCCAGGAGGACCCCCAGGTTCCGTGCCCTATCCACAGGGGGCAACACCACTCCCCCTCTGGTCAACGATGGACACTCTTGACTGGACCGAGATGCGGTATGTACAGCCACTCAGTCTTGGCCGGGTTGAGCGAAGCATGTTTCCGTCCATCCAGATCCGTACGCATCCAGACAGCGAGTCATCACGGAGAGGGCATCACTGATTTGGTTTGGGGTGGAGATGTATAACTGGGTATCATCAGCATACTGGTGATACCTCACCCCAAAACCACGAATGATCTCACCCAGCGGTTTCATGTAGATATTAAATAAAAGGGGGGAGAGGACCAACCTCTGAGGGACCCCACAAGTGAGCGCCCTCAGGGCCGACCTCTGTCCCCCTGTCAGCACCGATTGCGACTGCCCGGAGAGGTAGGAGGAGAGCCACCGAAGAACAGTGCCCCCCACTCCCAGCCCCTCGAGGCGTCGCAAAAGGATACCATGGTCGATGGTATCAAAAGCCGCTGAGAGGTCTAATAGGACCAGGACAGAGGAAAAACCTCTGTCCCCGGCCCTCCAGAGATCATCCATCAGTGCGACCAATGCCGTCTCTGTGCTGAAACCAGGCCGGAAGCCCGATTGGTACGGATCTAGGTAGTCTGCTTCATCCAGGAAAAGTGGAAACTGCTGAGCCACCACACTCTCAACAACCTTCGCCAAAAAACGAAGGTTGGAGACTGGACGGAAGTTGTCTAACACGGTCGGGTCCAGGGCAGGCTTCTTCAGGAGGGGCCTCACCACCGCCTCTTTCAAGGCGGAGGGAAAGACACCCTCCTTTAGCGTTGACCACTGCCCGGAGCCAACCGCAGGTGACCTCCCTTGCGGCATAAGCCAGCCAGAAAGAGCACGGGTCCAACAAACATGTGGTGGAACTCAGACACCGCATAATCCTGTCCACTTCATCCTCGGAAACAGGGTCAAACTCAGCCCAGATCACATCAGCCAGACTACTTGCACCACGATCCTCAGACCACTGCAAGGTGGAGCACAACCCGCCCCGAATCCACGCGATCTTATCCGACAGATATTGACCAATTTCCTCAGCCCTTCCCCGGAGAGGGTCCACCACCTCCCCCGGATGTAAGAGGGAGCGGGTGGCCCTAAACAGGGCGGCTGGGTGGTTATCTGTGGACGCTATGAGGGTGGAGAGATAAGACCTTCTCGCCACCCCCATAGCTACCAGGTAAGTCCTTATATGGGCTCTCAACTGGGCTCAATCGGCTTGGGAGTGGGTGGCCCTCCACCTGCTCTCTAAACCCCTCCGACCGCGCTTCATCTCCCGGAGCTCCTCAGTATACCAAGGAGCTACCCGGGATCCACGGCGTGTGAGGGGACGCATGGGGACAACCCTGTCGAGGGCAGCCTCAGCAGCCTGCTGCCAAGCAGCCGCCAGGTCCTCGGCAGAGTTGTGGGCAAGGGAAATGGGGGAAAACCCCAGTTCCGCCTGGAACCTTTCAGGGTCCATTAGGCATCTGGGGCGGAACCATCTAAGTGGCTCCTCATCCCAGCGGGCAGGGCCTGCCTGGAAGTGGACCAGCCGACCGGGAGATAGTGATCAGACCATGGGATGGGCAGTGTTGTACAACTCACCTGCCCTATATCACTACGCCACTGTTCCGAGACAAAAACCAGGTCGAGAGTGTTTCTCCTCTCGTGAGTCAGGCCTTGAATTAACTGGGTCAGGCCCATGGTCCCCATGGAGTCCATGAATTCCTGGGCCAAACCCGACGCCCCCCCAAGGGAAGGCAGATTGAAATCACCTAGGACCATAAGCCCCGGGAGATCCACCACCACCCCCGAGAGAACGCCGAGAAACCCAGGCAGGGTTGCTGCCACACAGCTAGGGGAAAGGTATGTCAGCAGCAAACCCACCCGACCACCAGGCCCCCACCTCAGGAGGAGGGTCTCACTTCCGTCTATCTCAGGAACAGCGACCTCCCTTGGAATCAGGGTCTCCCGAATAACCACAGCCACTCCACGACCCCTCCCCTGAGATTGAGATGCCAAACAGTGGTGTGAGGTGACAAAGATGCTCACTTATTTTTAGAGCATTCCACAAACTGTTTGTCAAGATGACATCAACTCTCTAGTGCATATTCTCGGACACTTCACAATGTTCCTTAAAGTAACCATTAAACACTACTGCAAAGCGGATCTCTTATAGAGTATTAAAGATGGGAAAGAGACGCCATTCACATTTTATCAATTTTTATTTAATAAAAAAGACAGGATCAGATTAAAAATACAAACACTTTGGGTGATTATCCAGCGTTTCCCTCTGCTTCAAAGTAATCAAACCAACCAATAAGCAAAATTTTTCTTAAGGTAATGTTTTGGCCAAAGCTGTAAAATAATGCAGAACCAATTAAATTATACCAAAATATATTATTATACCTTTGAAATGGCTTTCAGACCAATAAATTAAAGGAAAACAAATAAAAAAGTCAACTTTAAAGACAAAAAAAATTCTTTGCAAATTAAATAAGGAAAAAAATTACACAGCACTATTAATAACAATGTGCAGTCAAGAGTTCTGGTTCTTCTAGGAATGATAATATGCCAGTAAGTCCCTACAGAACATTTTTTTTCCAGTTTGGCAGCAATCAGTTAAACCAGTATTTCTCAACCTTGACAACTTTTAAGATGTGTGGACTTCAACTTGCAGAATTCTGGGAGTAGAAGTACACACATCTTAAAGTTGCCAAGGTTGAGAAACACCGAGTTAATCAGTCATTCACATTTGTATACAAGATGACAGGCCTGGGCTACAACACAGAGCTAAATGTAAGAACAATTCTTAGTTCTTCCCAGGAACTGTTGAGAGTTCCCTTTTCTTCTCAATGTTTATCAACTGCATGTTAAACTGGGCTTGCTGAAGACAAGTAGCAATTAGCACTATTCTACTTTAAAACAACTGAGACCAGTCCTTAGTTCTGAAAGGAAAAAGGGTTGCTTATTCATGAATCAAAACATGGTCTTTATTAATAAATCTTAAATTTATCCAAATTACTGAGCATTAACTATGCTTTTTTTTTAGCTGTGTGTTGAAACATATGTACCCTTCTAAGGTGGAGATCTCTTAACAAATTTGCTTACCAGTCAATCCAGTGAGGCTGATTAAGTAAACATAGTTCTGGGCTTCATATTTAGCACTTGGAATTTAAATTCAAAAAGACTTGGATGAACTCATTATGAAGGTAAAAATAAAAAGTGAGACATCCAAGTTAACATTAAATATTAAGTAGACGAAGTGTGAATATGAAGGTGTTTTTAGTTTTTTGAACTCAGTAAATAAAGACAACCTGTATGCAATCTAAAGCATAGGTTGGTTAAGAAAGAAGTCAGTAATAAAACTTGTATAAAATTGTGAAAGAGACCTTAATGTCAACAAAGTTCAGAATACTTAAAGCAATTGTAATTGTTGTATAGCTGTGAAAATGGATACTGAGAGACAATGAGAAGGTAGATGACTTTGAACTATGGATTTGGGTTTTTTAAACATATCATGACTTGCTGGAAGAACCAGTAAATCAGTTCAAGCCCAAATAAAATCAGATCATTCATTTTAGGCATATGGTACAAGTAGATGATGGAATAGAAAAAAGAATTGCTTGGCAAGGTTGAAAGATATATAAGAACTGGAAGACAAAGGATATGGTAGGTGGATACAATCAATTACTATATTACTAGAATACCTTTGGAAGCATTTCTATTTAGTATCAATGACAAGTCCAGATGGACAGTACTATAGGGATACTATTAGCATTTAGTACCATTTTGGATTATTTGATCCAATATGTTTGGGAAGAATACAACGATCTTTCTGTTATTTGGGAAAAGGAAATCAATTAATTCACTAATCTTAATGGTAGCAACATGTTGTCTACAGATACCTGCCATAGTGCCCATCAGGTTCTGCTTCTGTTTAATTTTTAAGACAGTCTTTTAATTTTTAAAAAGAGAAGCTAATCTGCTACAAAGCAATCCTCTATAGGCTTCAAAGGCATTCTTTGAACATAAATTTTTTTGGATATGTGCACATCTGTCCAGAAATGATGCAAAATTAAGCTGGAATATACAGCATTCGGTGGACAGAAGCTAGAAAAAGGCTTCAAAAGAGACTTATTAGTTTTCAGTTACAGTATGTTTTGTAATTGAACAGGATCATATGTCATTCATTTTAAGAACATTACATTTCCCTCCTCATACCAGCTGTTTCATGAAAGCATCTACATCATAGTCCACAAATTCCAAGTGCATCCATTTTTTCAACAAAATTATGAGAACTGTACAACCACACTGTCTGTTAATTCTAATCTTTTAGTATCTTTGCTTTGAAATCCTTTGGAATTGGCACTAGATTCCTGTCATTTTGGAGCCTCAAATTAAAGGGGGGAGGAATTATGTTCTTTGTAATGAAGCTGGCATAGCTTAAATGAAGGAAGTACTCTCAGCCTAGTTAGATTTGAGTTGGCCTATTTTTTCAACAAAGAGTTACAACACTGATTCTGTAAACTACCTTAATAATGTTACTGTACTGAAACTCTGAACTGCTTACTGGGATATGTGTGACCTAAAGTAAGTCAGAAGTCTCCATTGCCCAGGCCTATCAACCACATAGTGCCTATTTAAAAAGAGGCTTACATTCATTCATATAATCCAGTAAACCCAAGCGGTATCTTTATGGGAGTTGAAACCTTTAGTTGCAATTTTAGAATTACATCCATGAATCATGTCTTGTTTTCTCCAATTTGATTCAACTGATCTAACAATATCATCTATAATACATATATATTCTTAAATTGAATTCCTCATGAAGTCCACTACCCTATTATCTTTTTCTTACACGTAAACTGTACTCCTTCTAAATATCTATGGAGATTCTCAGTCATCCAGGTTATGGTTATCCCAAAGTTGCTTTTCAAAAGACAACTGGGCTTTCAGAACTGAAGAAGCTTCTTGGATGAGAAGCGAAACATCTTCGAAGACAAAACAAGGAAGTCCAATTGCCTTTTGAAAAAGCACCTTTGGGTGTATTCCTTCTAGACATCCTCATCACTTTGTTTCATCTAGCCATTCACACCACTGCCAATTAACAGGGCTCTGGAAATCTGTCCTAAACTGAGGTCTGCAAGAACTAAACTCAAAGTCTCTAATAAAACTTAAATTCTGCAGCTCATTAAATCAGCATTAGATCACTTTGCATAACATACTTATGGTTTCATAAATTATCCTTTAGAAAAACTTTATGGTTCCTATAACTTACATAAATTCACAAGTGGTGAAAAAAAACTTGTTAAAGGTTCTTGGCACTTCAAACAATTTATTTTTAATTGCAGACATACAGATTTCCAGAGTCCCCACTAATGGGAAAATAATATGGTTCTTGTCTCTCAACTCATCATTTTTACTACATTACTATTTCTTGCTAACTGAAGTTCTATAAAAATGAAATATTTCCCACTTAAATTGCTAAATGCTTTTCAAAAGAAAATTATTATAACCAGCATAAATGGCTGGGCAAGTATGCCCACAAAGTTTTTAGCCCAGTCCTTTTTGTGTGTATTTTTGAATTAGGTCTCCTTTGGTCGAAATTCAAGAACTTTTATTAACTTAGCTGAAGTTTAATTCATCAGTATAGATACCGATAAATCCATTTGCCAATAATTTATTATATTTAACTGTTGATTATTTTTTACTCTTAAAGTTATAGCTTTTCCACTAGTTAGTTACCTTCTCTAACAAAAATGAAAAGTACCTTTTTCCAGTTTACATCTTATCTAGTTTCAACTTCCTGCACTGGAAGATTTTATTTTTTTCTATCTGCCAGCGAGTTTTCTTCATATATTACCATAATTTCTTTGTACGTTAGGTAGTATTTTAATTGTATGAACTCCAAGTTTGAATAAGCATGAGGTGGTATTTTCAAAGGGCTTCTCTTTATAACAATGTTCTTACTGTCAGTTAATTGACAATTGGGCCAACTCCATCATAAAGGTACCCAAGACCCTTTCTCTCCAGTCCTACTTTTTCCCCATCTGCTAATTAAGTTTGTTACAGATCTCCAGAGCCTTCTTGTAGACCTGAGTGACATCATCCATGTCTGTAAGAAGAGAAAAACTATCACTTGTCCGATTTCGGTAACGCTTCAGGTACTGTGGTCGTGAGCGGTTTTTTTGAAGTCCTTGGAAATCTTGGATCTGGAGGAAGTTTTCAGCAGACACACAGCTTCTTATTTTAAGTTTGTTCTCTTGCAAGTCCACCAAGTCAAAAGAGTCACTGGAAAGAATGCTGTCATCACTAATCACACTAGAAGGGCGACTGTAACTTCGAGATAATCCATCAACAGCCAGACCTGCTTCCTCCATGCCTTTTGTGACTGGTCTATCAGAGTGGATCAAAGCTGAATGTGCAGTAGTGGTGGAATACTTGCTACTGTGTTTTAAAATACCCTTCCGTCTGTAGGAATGACTGTAAGACTCTATCCTTAAGGTTTCGATGATATTTGGGGATGTGTCACTATTTCCTGCCTCCTCATTATGATCCAGAAGTTCTGAAGATTCACTCCGTTCTGGAGATGAGTAGTATCCAGATTCTCTTTGCTGAGTCTTCTTGAGGATTCCCTTTTTTGGCATTAAAGAAGACTGCTTAGTGCTGTATTTACCCGTTATATCCCCTTCCAAAACACTCTTAATTGGTATACCTGTTCTACATAATTCTTGTTCTTTTTTAAAAGTGGAGGGCAATACTGGATTGACTACTCCTTCTATGAATCCTGCACTGTGAGATCGATGTTCACTGTTGCTCCTCTTCTTCAAAATACCTTTTGGTCTCTTGGAATTTAATTTGCAGGAGTTGTCAACTCCTTCTTGGATAGACTGTGCAATGTCATTTTCCTTCTTTGATTTTTTGAGGGATCTCTGTCTCTCTAAATGGACTTCGGATCCTTTTGGTTTAGAAAGGCACTTCATTTTGCTCTCAGTCTCTGGCTGGAGGCCACTGGAACGATGATGCCAGTCTATGAATCTAGACAGCAGAGGCGACTCAGAGTCTTGCAAGGCATCACAATCACAAACAGTACTCTTATAGCCCCAGTTAACCCACCAGTGGTTGGCAATGTCTTCAATGGTTGCTCTGCGCTCAGGATTCACCATCAGCATCCATCTGATCAGGCCACGAGCATCTATTAACAAATAAAATACATTAAAGACTTTTGAGCTTAAGATTTTACATTAATACAGAATCTAACATATAATGGAATAGTTGCAAATGACACCAAAATTATGCAGGGCAGTATTTTGGCCTGGACGAAAGGGATTAAGTAGGTATGTAGATTGACTGATAGATTTCCTAGGGGTAGATTCCTGGTACAAACTGACACTAAATTACTTTTCCATATCATGGAAATGGTACGTACATAATACTTAATAATACCGGTCTGTTTTTTTCCCCAAGGTTGCTGAATGAATATAGTAAAGGGAAGCACATATGAAGAAACACAGATTCAGAAAATTTATCAATTTTTGCATGTAGATTGTAGGAATAAAGGCAAATGACAATCCATTTCTCAATATATATCTATAGGAATATTTATTATGTAAATATTTATCAGTAGTTTTACGTGTTATAAGGCTTTCCTGAACAACTATACAAATCTTGAATTTAATCTGCTTTTTAAAGGAAAACAACCTGAGTTGCACTCTGGAGGCTAATATGTGAGATTTATCTTTCAGTAAAATTAGAGTTGTAACAGAATGTATAAAAATCAAAACATATATATTTGTTGAATATAGTCTATTGGAGACTGACTGCATATAAGGAATGTATATTTGTGTGTGTATGAGAGAAAGCCTATGTATTATTTCTAATAGTTAAATGCATATAACCTGGAATACAACTAGTCCAATTCGTCTATCTTTTACCATCAGATTTACCACCTCCGTGAGAACAATGTTAAAATATTTGGTAGACCTTTGGTGTTCCCATGTCAAACCAAATGGTGCCTTTAATTTTTCAGCCTAGTTTTTTAATTGCTGTCATCAACCTCCTTCTGTATTTTTAATAAAGTGTGAAAGACTTGTTGATGCTCAACATAGGACTAAATTCTTAAGCCAATGATTTGCTCTCCAAAGTCTGTTATTTTTTTTTGTATTCACACACATGTGCACACGCATACACACACACACATAATTCTAATGGCTGAAATGAAGCTCCATCAAGTAACACTTTGTAGCTTCCTTGTAAAGACTAAGAGACTTTTGACTATCACCTAGTTAGCTAAAACAAATTCGAAACAAATTCACTGTCACTCAGATTTGCTTTGGCGCATGAGAGAAAAAAGCAGATATGTCTTGGTCAGTGTTTAGGACCTTAGACATTATGACCAGCAGCAACATTTCAGCCTGTCAACAGAAGTCCATGGCAATAAATCTGTTGTGGCCTGACAGCAGCCAGCAGAGCTGGCAGCAGATTTGGACAGTGAGGAGGTTGGGGAGGAACATGGGCCTGTCCTGGAGTCTGGGGAAGGCTCTGACAAGTGCTCTGTGTTGGAGGCAGAGATGGAGCCAGGGCTGCCAGACAGTAATCAGCTGCCTTCAGAGTCACACATCAGTGAGGCAGAAGAACAGCTGGAGCCTGTTCCCAGAGTGCACATGTGCAGAATTGCCAGAAGAAGGGAACAGCTGAGGAACAAGGGCCGACATGGGAATAAAGCCACAGGTGGACGGTGAATGGCCCCTCCCACAGGGAATAAAAGAGGAACGAAAGGGCAGTGGGGCTTTGCAGGACACAATTAGTTCCTTCCGGCATGCTTGCCAAGTATTGTGGGATCTGAAAGAGTATTGTGGGCCTGGCCATGCTCCAAGCCTGATAAAGGTTTGTAATTGGGAACTATCTTGAAAGACTGTTGGCCAGGATTTTGTTGGAGTGGAAATTCATTGTAAATCAAATAAAAGGGGTTTATCGGGACGAGGACTTGGTTTCGTGTTGTTGGGGAAGCCTAGGTCAGAACAAAATCACCTGGCAGTCAACATTTTAAGAGGGAAGCTTGTAATACAGTTCAATCTGTCTTCAAGCTATCTATTATAGGAGTTCTGCATTACAGAAATAAAGAATTGAATAATGTTTGGCCAGTAAGTATTAGATATAAGATTAGAATTTAGTTTCAAGTCAATATCTCATAGACATTGTTAGACCCTAGGTACCCCAAGACTGTGAGAAAGAAATTAACAGGGGTCACAGAACAGGCAAACTGCTTATTGGTGAACAATTTTCAACAGAACCTTTATATTCCTGTCTGCTTTATCGGGGCTTCCATTTGTAATCTAAGAGGTGAAAACTGACTGAGAATGAAGCACAAAACATGAAGTTTTTTTTTAATCCACATTTATATGCCACCCTTCTCCAGAGACTCAGGGAGGCTTACAATCTTTGGAGCACAACCCAATGTGCTCAGCAATAGCCTTCATTCCATTGTATATGCCTGCTTATTACTAAGCGGCATTTTTACAAAGTCAGCTTATTGCCCCCAACAATCTTGGGTCCTCAATTTACCTATCCCAGGAGGATGGAAGGCTGAGTCAACCTTGAGCCTGGTGGGATTCGAGCCTGCACCAATTGCAGGCAGCTGGAGCTAAGTGCTAGGTATTTAACAGCCTGAACCACCAAAGCTCTTTATGGTACCCACATAAGTGAGGGAAAATTAAACATCAGAGAGAATCTTACAATTGTGATGAATATTCATCTGGAATATATGTGTCTTTATTTCTGTAGTCACCTTTTCAAAATGATTCAGGACAGTGTACAAATAAAACAAGAAAACAAAAATAATTCCATATAAAATATAGTAAAGCTAACAACAAAAACTCTATCTAACGAACAGGATGAGAACCAAATCCTCCTGATCCAGTGCCTGGGGAAAAGATGGATTATGTATTGTCATGGTTTTGGTGACTTAATTCCTTGATACTACTACCTTCATACTACATCTAGTAGCTTGCAGCTCTGCCTAACTAATGGTACTTGTAACCCTCTAGAATCCACCCTTTTCCTTGTACTATTCCAAAGTGCTTGTCTCTTTCTGCTGAGAAAGACAGTGTCATATTTTCAAGTACAGACTTAAGAAATAATTTATGACTTCTCCTTGCCCCTTTAGGGCAGCTGATAATACTTTCCAGCTATCATACATCAGAAATACTTGTTGCTTTAGACAGATCTTCCTCAAACTTCTCACAATACCCTTTGAAAATCAAAAGCATCCAGATAGCCTTTGATGCAAATTGAGAATCCTTAGTTTGTATTGCAGTATTTATGTTTTATCCATCCAACTTTTCCACATACCAAACATCAGAAAGGATGTAAAACAAGCCATTAGAAACCCCTATTATGTCAATGCACTATGACACATCTTTTGATACCTGAGGGCTGTGTTGGCTCACGATATTCTCCACTGCTGATCTGCCTGATCAGATTTTTGTGATCAAAGCCATCAAAGGGCATTGTTCCATAAACCAGAGTATAAAGTAAAACACCAAGAGCCCAGCTGTCAACCTAAAGCAGAAAGATAAGAAACATAAGGAGCAAAATATGGTGACTCCTGAAGACACTGAAATTACTAAAGAAACAAAACATCCATCTACCATTATTTAAAAAGTTATAAGTATTCTGTAGAAAATCCATCAATGAACAATGAAACCAAGATTTTAAAGCATCTTGTATGCAAAGAATATTACTTTTTCGATTATCAAAAAAACAAAAGCAAAACCAATTTCACCAAATTCCATACATACAGAATATTTACACAAACCAGCTATATAAAATGAATTAATCAATACATAAATTTATATTTTTCATTCCATTTTTAAAAATGTTTATTTCTTCTGAATTCTGTTTACCTCTGGTCCTCGATAAGGTCTTCCGTTAACAATTTCAGGAGATGCATATAGTGGACTTCCACAGAAAGTCTGGAGAAATTTATCCTTCTGATAAAGATTTGAAAGACCAAAGTCTGCAATCTGTAAAGGCAAATTTAGAAGCGGTTGGCTGATGGATAATATGTAACATTAATACAAGCCTTTTTTCCATTCTGTTTCTTTCTTAGTTTCAGAATAGGAGCATGAGGAGTTTATAACAGCTGTTATATTTCTTTTGATTCTGGTTTTCAATTACATCATATATTATATTATATTTCAGTAGTTATATAAAGTATGTAAAACATCCAAGCCAAAATGCATCTTCTTTTATTTGTCTTTCATGGGCAACTCCAATGTACATGTATATTGTGAATAAAATAAACATTGGAACCATACAGCACATATTTGTAATGCTAAACATATTTTCATGCAAAATAATTTATGCTTCCATACACATCATACTGCTAATTGAATAAGAATAGTGGTTAGAGGCTGCAAAATATTCTTGAACAGTATTCTGAAAAATTGGAAAGTAAAAACTTAGAATGAAAATGAATTTCTAATATTTTGTTCTGGCCTGTTGGCTGCCAGCAGAGATAGCTGTAGGAGGTTGGGGGTGGAGGAGGTTGAGGCAGAGCCTGGGCTGGCTTCAGAGCCTTTGGAAGGCTCTGATAAGGAAACAGCACCAGAGACAGAGGCAGAGCCGGGGCCTTCTGTCCTCCCCCAGGTGGAGAGACAGCTGTCTTTGGTGCCTGAGCTGAGTGAGAGGGAGGAACAGGTGGGGGCCATCCCAGATGCACATATGCACAGAGAGGAAAGGAGAGGAGAGCAAAGGAAAGAAATAAGCTGGCTCTCAGGGAGAGGCAGACACAAACGATAGCCAGCCCCCTCCCTGGCTGGGAAATAAATAGGAGGTGTTTGGGAGTGCCAGTTGTTGCAGACAACCATATGTTTCTAATATACAGCAAGCAATTCAGATTTCTTGGATAAACCCAGGTTTGTTGAGACCAATTACATTTGATTTTTTGTTTTTTGTTTATCCCTGTGAATAAGACTATTACTGCCCTGTTATAAAAAGGGGTGAACATCTTATCACTACTTGCAAAGGCTGGGTCAAAACATATTTGGGGTCTTTCTTAGAGCGAAGCAATTTAGAAGTCTAGTTGATCCAAATATGTGCTTAGAAATAAGAAAGAATGAGAAGATTCCCAAAGTTATCATTAAATAAAATTTGGATGAATGACAAGGTGGGATAAAAATCCAATGAATAAGAACATAGAATAATAGAGTTGGAAGGGACCTTGGAGGTCTTCTAGTCCAACCCCCTGCTTGAGCAGGAGACTCTATACCATTTCAGAATAAATTAACTCCAGCTTGTTTGGGAGAAACTCTATTCAATAGCAAATAAGAGGTCATCCAAACAGAGGGAGGATCACGATGGTCATCTCCTGTATTTGAGATTTTGAGTCTTTGGGGCTTAGTGTTAGTGTTTAGTCACAGCAATCTGTGTCCCTATAGAACAGGGGTGTCAAACTCAAGGTCCACGGGCCAGATCCGGTCCACAATGTGGTTGGATCTGGCCCACAGGGCCGTCCTAGAAAATATAAGGGGCTGGCCTACGTCGCTTCAGCCCAGTCTACCCAGTGCAAAGAGGAAAAATGCCAGCAGTTTGGGGAGTGGCATCAAGCTGAACATGCCAACCCAGTTGGCCACACCCACCCAGTTGGCCACGCCTGCTCGACCCCACAGAGGTCAACCACAGCCCTGATGCAGCCCTCAATGAAACTGAGTTCGACAACCCTGCTACAGAGGAAAAAGCAAAACTAGGGGAAGAGTATTCTTTCAAATTCAGAACACCTGTATCTTGTAGGCTAATGAAATATGAACATTTTTTACCTCATACTGGCAAGGTTTCTACAATCCTCCCCTCTGATTTATCAAAGTAGATAGGTATGTTGCCTTCTCTACATCATGTAAATTGATAGGGTCATTTGTCCAAGTGGCCTACTGTTTTATTAAAGTGTTCTGTGAATTTAACATGCATTCCTAGCAGGAGATAATTATTCAGTATCTACTTCTTGAACAATATAATGGAGAGTATACTAAAATAATGATTGAATGTGGTAGAAAGTCCTACTCTGAAGTAAAAAAACTGCATAGGTGGGCTATAGGACATTTTCCAGGCTGTGCTTTTTGATATTTCATTACAAGGACATTACAGGACAAGCCAGTAGCTATATTTTATTTATTTATTTATTTTGTTTGTCAAACATGACAAGATAACAAGTATAGGTATGAACATAAACATGAAGAAAGGAAGTAAATACAGATAAATGGGGACAGTAGGACAGGAACAGTAGGCACGCTGGTGCCTGATGCACACCCCCTTTAAGGACCTCTTAAGAATGGGGTGGGGTCCATGGTAGACAGTTATATTAGTGAATTCATTTCAAAATCAATATCTCAATTCATGTTCCACAGTTTTGGAATTGCAGGCAGAAAGAAAGCCTAGAACAAAAGTCCCTGTGTAAAGCCTTCACTGTATGTCTCCATTCCCATTAGAAGCAGCTGATGTAGACCTTCAGTCTGCAAATTTTAAAAGTTCAGTTTGCAGTTAATTTCCTTATCAAATCACTCTGAGGAGTTTGCTGGAACTTTATCTTGAGCTCATAATCACAACTCCATGAATCAGTAGATTTCCTTTACTTAGAGAGAGACTGTAGAGCAGATTTTTCTGACATTCATTGTACAGTTTATTAAGACAATGTGTGGTCTTATTGTCCTACAATCTACAAAATACATGGGCAAATGGGTGTGTAAAGTTTAAATCTCAAACTGGCTCCAAAGCATTTTCATTTTTGACCTTCAAGAAAAAGTGTTTCTATTTCAGCCAACTCCTATATTCACAAGTTTATCAGGTTTTCTAGTTAAAACTGTCATTTCCCCTCCCCCTCCGTGGAGAACAAAATCATAGTAGCCAAGATTCCTTCAAGTTCTTCTCACTTAAACAGAGCCAAAGAATTCAAATATTTCCCAAACAGGGAGGGGTTGCTATATTCCCTTATCCTCAAGGAAATGATTGTTTCCACTACTTATATTAAATGTGATGAAATTTACTCACTGAATATGATGCTTATACCTTTTCCAATATTTGAGCTTAGGGTAATCTGAATTAACTCAAAATTGGATGGAACATAAAGCTTCATACTCAATGAGTAAATTTCGTTGTATTTGTAGTGTAAAGGAACATTTTTAAGGGAACAATTTCAGTTTAACCTAAATTGTAATACTGGAGAAAGCACTAGCTTTAAGCTTTATACTCAGTGAGTAAATTGCTCAGCAAGTCAAATTTAAACGAATACTATTAAGAAAACAATTTTTAAAAAGGTAGTCCTAAGCACTGTGAAAATTGAGAAATATAACAGGTGTAGATGTGTACTGTATATGTACAGAAATTTCAAAATAGGACTGCATTGTCCTGTTGGACAAATGATTGCATTGTTCCACTATATAAATGGAATAATAGCAAAACTGAATCCAAAATTAAAGGGGTTTTGGCTAGAAAGGGATTTTGCAACTAAAAGAGTGCAAAGAGTAACAAAACAACTTTTGGTTTTATATATAATCCTCAACTTTATATATAGTCCTCACAATAGGGACCAGAATTTCTGTTGATAGACAAGGCAGTTGTTAAATAAGTTGTGCCCAATGCTGTGACCTTTTTTGCCACAGTTGTTAAAAGAATCACTGCAATTGTTAAGTAAATCTGGCTTAACCATGTAGGTCACTGGGAAAGTTATTTTTCATACCTAGTTCAGGTACTGGGCCATTGGAAAGAAACTAAGCAAAGTTTCATTTTTTCCTCTTGAAATTCACATTAAGAAAAATACATAATGGGAGGGAGAAAGGGAAGAGGCTGTAAGAGAGATGCCACATAACCGAAGGTGACTCCTTCTCTAGCAGACATAACAAATTTGTCCGCTTTCAGACTGGGAGAGAGAGAGACAGGGAGGGGAATTCAATGCGTGTTGGACAAGACCCATCAAATGTACTTACATCTTTTACAATGGAAAAACAGACAGAAGCAGAATCTTACATCTTACATTTCTTACAAGGAAGTAACAGATATGGTGAGATCCCACAAAGGGTATCTTGGAAGAGGACTGAATTCAATTTCCATGATTAGGAAGAAAGATTGTTGCCAGAAGGGTTCTTGGTTTTGGCCAAATTATTTTGGGGAATTATGATTTATATATAAAAAAATACAAACCTCACTCCAAACATCAAGAGGAAAAAAATCTAGGCAATAGTGCAAAAACCAAACACTGGTCTATCTCTCAGAGCACACTGTCAAAGGCTGCCAGTTTTATTATAATATAGTATTATCAGTTATATATCCATGACATAAAAACCACTTGCTTGTATTATGTTAAAATTACACTTTAATAAAGGTTTTATGATTTGCCCCTCACAAAAGGGTAACCTTCTATAGACTTCTATGGAAAAAAATATATACCCCAAAGTATCTTAAAACCATCTAAATGCATATAATGTACATTTTTATAGGATCCCAGTCCACATTGTGATACTGAAAAAATGTGTTTCATATATATGTACATACTGTATAGTGTGGGGGGGAGAAGGAGAGAAACAGAGAAAACATAGGTAGAAATATAAAAGGAGAGATGAGACAGCAAGAATTACAATGACCTTGAAGCAGTGGTTAGCTGTGACAGAGGCATTCATGTATTGAAGATAAGAAACATCAGACTTTGTTTAACTCACAGAAAAGATAGTACTTTTAATGAATTCTCATTCAATTTTTTCATAAAGACTTTAAGTAGTAGAATACAATGTTTCATTATGCAATTCTTTGTTCACGCTAACACAAATACAAGAATCAAATACTAGGCACAGCCCTCAACCTATAACGGGGTGTCAAACTGGCGGCCCATGGACCGGATGCGTCACACACAGGCCACGCCCACCCCAGCTCCATGAAGGGGGAAAACATCGCGATACACCACATGACAGCAATGTGACGCAGCGAGTTTGACACCCATGACCTATAAGGAAGCCAAAATGATATGTATAGTAATATCACAATGTAAAAGCCACCATTCTGTGTTTGAGCTGCAAATTCTGATGCAACTACATGGGTTGTTACATTTAGATGATGACAACAGGCACATTTTATAATTTGCCTACCCGCTCTCCCCCTCATCCATGTCCTGAAGCAGATTCCAATGTTATTTCCACCAAATAACTGCTGGGAAACACTAATATTACTCAGAACCTCAAGGGATTTCATAGGAAGAACCTTACAATTACTAGTAGTTCAATGTAATATATACAATCAATATCTATATACACCTTATATTAGATCACATGGAATCTGGTAGCATCTTTCAAATTATCACATTTCATTTAACGGTATAAGCTTTTATGAACTACAGCTCATTTTACCAGGTGCATCTTCTATTCTTTTCCTATGCCAGGGGTATAAACTGGATTTCATTGAGGGCCACATTAGGGTTGTATTTGACCTTGGAGGAGCCAGGGTGGGCATGGCCAGGGTGGGCATGACCAGTTCGATATCACTCATGTCAGGGATGCCTGTGGCGGCCCAAGCCTTCTGCCAGTGAAAATGGCCTCCCAAGCTCCATTTTTGGCTGCAATGGCTTCCTGCAATCCTCTGCACTGCAGACTGGTCCTTTGCTGTTTCCAGGGCAGCCCCGCGGGCCAGATCTGAGCACCCCATGGGCCGATTCAGCCCTTGGGCTTGAGTTTGACATCCCTGTCCTTTATATTGGATAAACTGATCAATCCCTATGGAATATATGCAACCAAATCTGACAACCAAAATAGCAACTTTACAATGAAATGCAATAAATGTGTGATATATTTAATAATACATTCTTGGACTTTCATGAATCACTAGAACCCCTACTGTATGGAAAGAATTATTACTAAGAGTGTTTCTTAGATATGGACCAATACCACCCATTAAGTATTACATATATTTGAGGAAAAAGGGGTTTATTTACATTCCAAGTACCACTAATGGGGTTCTCAGATGGTATGCCAATTGTAGTTATTGACCAGGTTGGGATCTGTTTTGTATCACCCTGGTTACAGCATCATGTGCTTTCATGCTATACCTTAAGGAACCTGATCCAATGTAAGAAAAATCTTTATTATATATAATTATAATATTATATAATTAAGCATACTTAGAATTTTAAACAATGGAATGTGAATTTTTGGAAGCAGGAATAGTTTCCCATAAAAGCATCACGTAGCTTGTATCTTAGCCATCCCTTTTTTCCAAGAAGAATGAAAAGGTCATTCCCATGCTTTTACTAAAGATTTTTGACATAGTTATGACATCACCAAAAACTAATCTGAAAGCTATCATTGTGCCTGGAGTTCTAAGGCCACTTCCTAATGAAGGACATGTGCTCTGCTTGAGTTTATTTTGAAAGTGGATTTGCTTATTTTTCAGATGCAATCAAAGGAATGTTCAGAGAGTGAAATAAGCACTTGAAACTTGTAAGCCAAAAAAGTGTGCATGGTCCCAGCAGCCAGCAAAAAAGTCATCTGTAAAATACATTATCTTGTGAAAGGGATCTACTGACTTTTGTGTTGATTGCTGTTATTGCTTTTTTAAAAGGGAGGAAAACTACTACTTTAGTTTTAAAGTAAATAAAAGTCTTAATTCATTTTTAAATCATCACAAAGATAGTCTGTTTATTCTTTAAACAGATGCTGCAAAGCAGCAACTTTGATAAAAGTTAAGGCAATATATATTTAAAGATTATGAAGGCTGTTTACCTTGATGTTACAATTGTCATCAAGAAGAATATTTTCCAGTTTTAAATCCCTGTGAACGACACCATTCTGAAAGAAGAAATAAAGAAAACATGCAGATGAATGTAAAGGAGATTCTAGAGGAGGGGGGGTTTAATATTGACTGGATTAAAGAAGCAAAGCATCAGGGTGGTCTTTGCATTTACACTTCAGTCATAACACTAGTAACTAGTGACAGGAGATGCATTAGTCACTTGCTGTGTGGTTAGGAGAAGAATGACTGGAATTTGTCCTCCCACAAAGCCTGTAAAACAGCAGGGGAACTCTTTTTGGAACTTAATCCCAACCCCAATCTGCCCCTCACAATGTAAAAGTAATATATTCTTCCCAGGCATTAGAAAACAATCCATATCAAGGAATGTTAGTACAGTACTTGCAAAATGCCCAGTAATTCTAGCAGCTAGCTTTTTTAGGCATGATGACTTATACTATACCCTTCAAAGGCTGCTTCAATATGAGCCTGAAATCTAATAACTTCTTCAAATTCATTAACATTAAAATTATAAAAGTAAAAACTACAATCTGTGTTTTAAGTGGTTTTGTGTATTTCATGCTATTTTCCCTGCAGCATAAATTAATCCTATTGGAACCACTTCATAACAATATAATCAGCCTGGAGCGTTCTCTTAATGTGTCATTATGCAAGGACAACTTGCAGGGATTCTTCTGATCTTGTGAACTCTGAAGGTGTGGACAGGGTTTTTGGCAGCATGAGCTCTCTGGGTGGAGCCCAGGCTGCACTAGGCTCCTTCAGGAAGGTAGATAGAGTGACTGCATGTGAATTTGAGAGGGGTTGTGCTTCTTGTCTTGAAGATTGTGGTACACCCCTTCCTGAAGAGGACACTTTTTCATCTCATCATTTTGGATAAATCCTGTACAGTTACCAACCTTCCCTTCTTGTATAGAAGCTAGAAATAATCCTGAAGCTCAACCCTTTCACAGTTGAGCTTCAGACCTAGGCATGAGATTGAAACTGAAGTGGTCACTCTTACGGATGACCTTGATTAAGACTTAAATAAAAGAGTACAGTCCTACTGAATTTCTCATCTGGGTTTGATACTATTGACAATGGCATTCTTTCGGACTTTCAGTATCAGTTGGAAGGGGGGCACCATTGTGCAGGGGTTGTGTGCAACTTAGTGGGCATTTTCAGTCACTGGTAATGAGGGAGGGAGGGAAGTGAGCAATCAAGCTCTTGGCAATAGTAATAGCACTTAGACTTATATACTGCTTCACATTGTTTTACAGCCCTCTCTAAGCGGTTTAGAGTCAGCATATTGCCCCCAACAATCTGGATCTTCGTTTACCGACCTTGGAAGGATGGAAGGCTGAGTCGGTCTTGAGCTGGTGAGACTCAAACTGCCAAACCACTAGCAGCTGGCAGTCAGCAGAATTACATGAAACTACTGAATGAAGATACAGGTAGTCCTTACTTACTTATCACAACTGGCAACTCCATCTCTAAGTAATACAGTCATAATATAAAACATGACTGAATCCAACTTACATCACTTCTGGCTGCAGTTTTGAAGCAAATAACCTGCAGTAATTAAGTGCAACATCACGTGACCACTACTTGCAATTTCCTGCCGGCTTCCCCATTGACTCTGTTTATGCAAAGCTGGCTATGGAAGTTACAAATAGTGAACCTGTGACCACAGGAGACTGTGACTATTCTAAATGCACACTGATTGTGTGCAAGCACCCAAATTTGCGATCAGGTAACCATGGATTGACGGCTGCAGGTTTGAGGTTGTAAACTCCTTTTTCAGCAGTAAATAAGCAAAGACTATGCTATATTGGTCAGTTCAGAATGAGGTATCATTTTATTGGACAGGAAAAGCAGTGGAAACAGTGGAATGGAACAAAACAGACTGAAACTGAATTTTTTAAAAGATGGAGTTGCTATTTGTCTAGAAGCCAACTTGCTTGAAAGAAAGGCCTACACTAAATTGAAACCTATTTTTAGTTGCTCTGATATAATTTCATCTTACAGTCTGAAATCAGGTATGAAAGAAAGTGCACATAATGCAAAGATTATCACCACACACCTCCAAATATTTTTTACTCACCTTATGACAATAATGAACTGCTGAAACAATTTGCCGGAAGAAATGTCTTGTCTCCCTTTCATTTAGCCTTCGCCTCTCACTGATGTAATCATACAATTCCCCTTTACTTGCATATTCCATGATGATCACTATTTTATCTTTGTTCTCAAATACTAAGATAAAATAGAACCAAATATTTTTATTATATTGATGAATTAAATACAAAATACTCATATACACTTATAAGCAATCAGAGCTAGCATCTTCTAATGTAGAGAAGCACAAATTACTCAGTTTCAAGTCAAGAGCAGTTTCATATTCTTTCTTAATTTATCATTTTTGCAGTTCAGACACAAAATTAGGCACATTTTTAAAAATTTAGAATACTTTAAAAAGTTTATAATACTTTGAAATATTTTTCACAATTCTAAGCATATGTTCTATCAAAATATGTATTTCAAGAGAAATTTTGTCATAGAGTATATATCTTATAAACATCCTACCTTATAAACACTTTGATACATTTTTGAACCATAAATTGAAACAAAGGATTTAAAATAGTGAAAATTAATTCCAATCTGCCTACTAATCAATGTATCATGTAGTATTTCAATGCAAATAAAAATAAAAATTCAGTAACATTTTCCCATAATGTTTCCCTAGGTTCTTCTAGTAACCTCATAAAAATTGTTGCAACTGCATTTTTTTCTCACTTTCATAAATATAAATAGACATTTTATTTGAAGGCCTGTTTTTAATTAGGAAAGAACAAGCAAAAAAGAGAAATATATTGTGAATAGGGAGAAAATGTTTAATAAATAACTTTGATTGCCACAGGTAACCAATCAAGTAATTTATATGGGCTGCAGAATTTGCTTCAGGAATATAATAAACTAACAACACAATATTTAATACATTTCCTTCCTTGCTTAATGAAAATACGAATTTCCCACTTGGAGCACAAATGAGGTCTGAAATTGAAATCACACCTTTTTCTTGGTCATGCTGCCATTAACAGAGAAAAATGGATTACTATTAGCAATCAACATGTAATATGAAACCTACGCTGTCAGGTGATGCTCTTCTGAAGAGGAGTAAACAGGCAAAATGTAAAATAATGTGTGCTGTGGATAAATTATGTCACTTATATAAAAATAAGGAAGCACAATATCCCGTGATCTCTAGCACTTTACATATTCTGCTTGCCTGTCTTCAAGATCCAGGTTTTCACTATGGAATAAGTGTGTACTCCTACGTCAAGGAAAATGAGTATGCTATTAAAATTAAATGTGTGAATATTCAAGGCCAATGAAATCTTTAACTGTGCATAAAACTTGGGGGTTATGCATCACACAGACAGCTTCATAACATTTCACAGGCAACTGGCATCTTCAGAGGCTGTGTGGTACATAATCCCAAAGCTCTATGGAGTTATGCGTCATACAAACCACCTTGCCTCTGAAGATGCCAGCCACATTGCCTGTGAAATGTCAGGAAGCTGGTATATGAAGCTCAACATGGTCCAATAGATAAAAATGAATTAAATATCTACTCTTTCCTATTAAAATCTAAATTTCAAGCTTCATATAGTATTAGTTATACTATAATCAGTTCTGGCACAACTATTCGGAATGCTCGGCTCACTGTGTTTTTGCTCCATTTGATTTATGATCTGTCATCATAATGCAGATTATTCTAAATCTAGGACAGCTTCTATTTAGGCTCTGTGCTGTTGCTACCACCAACTACTTCAGAGAAAAAAAATTAATGATATGAGATACTATAGAGATGTGGATCAATGACTATGATACATAGCAGATTACTATTTAAAATATGTTAGCAATCTGTTCACCAGAATGGTTCATTTGTTCCTTTTTTTACAGGAATAGGTCAAACAAAAACCTTCTTTATATTCTTTGACATCATCTTTTTGATGATGTATGGCAGGAGCAGGATGGAGTAGTGCATGCATCTTTGCTGTATTTGATCTCTCTGCAGCCTTCAATACTATCAACTATGATATCCTTCTGGAGTGGCTTTGCAGGTTGGGAGTGGTGGGTACTATGCTGCTCTGTTCAATTTCTTCCTCTGTGATTGATCTCAGTTAGTATTGATAGGAACTAAGAAATCTGACCCTCATCCATGGGTTTCTGCAGGCTCATTGGGGTGGGGATGAGACGATGGCTCAGCAATTAAGACACTGAGCTTGTCAGTTGGAAGATTGACAGTGTGAGTTCGACACCCAAGCACCACACAATGGGGTGAGCTCCCATTACTTGCTCTGGCTCCTGTCAACCTAGCAATTCGAAAGCAAGCAAATACAAGTAGATAAATAGGTACTGCAGTGCTTCCTCTGCTTCCCCTCTTCCCTTAGGAAGGTCCCCCGTCCTAAGGAGGTCCATCTAGTGGGACAAAGAAGACTTACGGAATATCATTCCTGCAGAGGTAAGTTTGGCCTACACTCTGACACTCTTTTTTAATGTCCTGAAGACATGGTTCTGCCTACAGGCTTGGGGACCCTAGAATGGTATGTAGCCCATCAAGTGGCTGGTCTGATTGTTGTGGCCAGGGCTGTTGGGAGCCATAAGGATTTATACTGGGATTTTATCTTTGTTAAGACACCCAGAGTCACCAGGAGTGAGTTGGACAGCCATATACATTACCTAAATGGATGGGTGGATGAATTCCGATATAAGAAACAATAAAAGTAAGCAACAAACTCGTATTTTTGAAGGATTTGAATAGGACTAATATAATATAATAAGAACTGCCAATCAAGAATGTCTATTTATTACAACTACACCTCACCCTAGATCAGTGTTTCTGAACCTTGGCAAATTTTAAGATTTGACAACTTCAAATCCAGTCCATACATTTTAAAGCTACCATGGTTGAGAAACTGAAGTATTCTCAGTCCCTACACTGAACTCATCTACCTAAGATTGTTACAGGCTCCTAGCCTGGAAAGATTACAAATTCAATTTGGGATGAGATTCTGTTTGAGAAACAATGGATTTTGTGGTTATGTGGGATTCTTTGGCTCTGATTCTTAGTTATTCTCTAACAGCTGCCTACATTTCAGTCTTGGCAATCCATGTTAATCATCTTGTTTCAATGTACAAATGTTTTCCATCTTCACCTGCCCCCTGTCCACCCACATCCTTTTCAAAAAGAAAGTTCCTTAAATAAGAGTCTTGTTATGTAAGTAAATACTTTACTTTAAAATAGAACTTGGATTTTTTGATGCAGCCTGGAAGAATTTACAGGATAACTAAATATTTCCAATAAATATTTATCTACCTGTTCAGATATTACCACGTTGCTATTTATCCAGCAAAGTAAATTTCATTTCATCTCTACAGAAGTCATGTTGGGGCAGGGGGAGGAAGCAATAGCACTTAGAATTATACCGCTTCACAGCACTTTTACAGCCTTCTATAAGCAGTTTACAGAGTCAGTGTATTGCCCCCAACAATCTGGGTCCTCATTTTACCCACCTCAGAAGGATGGAAGGCTGAGTCAATCTTGAGCCTGGTGAGATTCAATCTGTCAAATTGCAGACAGCCAGCTGTCAGCAGAAGTAGCCTGCAGTACTGCATTCTAACCACTGTGCCACCACAGCTCTTAAATAAATACTGCAGGAAAAACCTAAAATGTGATAAAGGTGGTCCTCGACTTACAACCACAATTGGGATCAGAATTTCTGTTGCTAAACAAAGCAATTGTTAAGTGAATCTCACAGCCATAAAGCAAATCCAGCTTACCCCACTGACTGCTTGTTGGAATTGTTTGAAAAAGTTGTAAATGGCAATCACCTGACCTCAGGATGATGCAACCATCATAAATACATGCCAGTTGCCAAGCGCCAGAAACCTGATCACATGACTGTGAGAATGCTGCAATTAATGCTCATAAGTGTGAGAACTGGTCACAAATCACTTTTTTCAATTGTATTGTAACTTTGAACAGTTGCTAAAGGAATGTTTGTAAGTCAAGAACTACCTGTACAATTCTTCAATAGGATGTGTATATATGCTTTTTCCAGTTCCATAAACTATTCCAGAAGGTCTTTATGCAATTAGTCTGAAGTATTTATGTTCAAACACTGAATATATTTACTTCCGCCCTTAGACTCTAAAAAGAAATTTGTTTATTTGATATCTTTGTCTCTGCATTATTTTTTAATTCCTTGTTTCTGAACAGCTAATTGAAAACACATATTTTGGCTTTGGATTTTACTAAAACATAAGGAATGTAAAACTGGGAAAGAATTTAATTCTCGTTACCAAGGATATGTCTGAGTCGAAGTACATTTTGTAACACAGCGTTTCTCAGCCCATTATTCTACTATTCATAATAATTCCTGAATGTAATTTGTCTAACTATATTTAGAATGTTGAAATGATGAGCTCAGCTTCTATTTAGAGCTATAAAACAGAAAACCTCACTAGCACAAAGACTTCCCTCTACTGCTGCCTATTAAGAGTTTTTGAATTCTTTGCATCCAGTGAGGCATCATATTCCTCTTTAAAACATACTTGGTCATTAAAAGGAAAACTGAGACTTCATTATTAAGCCAACATGTTTTTAAAGCGAAACTGGTACATTGGTATATGCGCAGTGACATACCCTACTGAATTTGAACAGCCACGGACCATTCTGCCTAATTCTTACATGGTTTTTAGATCCTTTATAAGTATTATTTTATAACTAAGATGGGAATTTATTTTTCTATTTTGGAATCCTAGTTTCATTGAAAGCTGCAGATGCTTATTTTTTATTTTTATTTTTCAAAAAAACAGACATCTACCTTGAGAGTTGATTGCTTTTTGTTTACATGTAACCTCAGGATAAGAATTTTGGTTTGTTATTTTAAGAGAGGCAATTAATTGCCTCACACTAGAACATCTGAATTCTCCTCATGCCTTTGCTCTATATCAGAACAATCTCCTAAATTAGTTTCAGTGTGTTGACATTCCTTCCATCTGGTGTCTTTCCACAAATGGGTGTTTTTATCCCCCCCCCAATAACTATAGTCAGAAGCACCATTGCAATGATACAAAGAGTTCCTATATTAAAGGATAGTCAAATCAGAACAGCAAGTAAATACAATTTCAGAGACACATGCCGGTATAACTTTTTCACTGACCAAAAACTAAAATTCTTCAAGTAAAAAAAGTCTTTTTTTCCTTACATATATTTAAATGGTTGGAAAAATATTATCTAAAATCTATTACAATTTATCTGTTCAGTCCAATGCGATTAACATTGCTAGAATAAAACTTTACCAATGCTCTAGAACAGCCATGGGCAAACTACGGCCCAGGGGCTGGATCCAGCCCGTTCGGCTGTTCTATCCAGCCCGCGGAGCTGAAAGAGCAGAGGGTTCTCTTGCTCTCCCAGAAGGCTACGTGAAGTAATCTAACTTTGAATTTATATTAGTTCACACAAACACTCCATCCATGCTTTTGTTCCGGCCCTCCGGTCCAGTTTAGGAACCCATTGTGGGCCTCGAGTCAAAAAGTTTGCCCACCCCTGCTCTAGAACATGCTTCAAATTATTACATCCATGTTGTAAACTTTATCAAATAACATTTTACGCAATTTAATATATACAAGTATCCCCTCCAAACCTTCACTTAATTAGGTACCATTCAAATCATCATATGTTAAACATAATACCGTATAAGACACTGTCTTATATTTTTTGGCTCCCAAAAACACACTAGGTCTTATTTTCGGGGTAGGTCTTATATATTTATGGTGCCAAATAGTGGGTGTGAGTGTGGGTGGGGTGTTTCGGGTGCACGGTTGCTCCTGAAAAGTCTTCCTGGAACTGGAGATTTACACTAGGTCTTATTTTCGGGGTAGGTCTTATATTAGGGCAGGTTTAGAAAATAGTGCTAGGTCTTACTTTCAGGGTAGGTCTTATTTTCAGGGAAACACGGTATTATAAAGCATTTGTTAATAGCAATACATATAACCACTGAAGATTGTTTTCTTTATGAATTGACTAGATATAGAACACTGAGTACAATACCAACAAATAAAAAATAAATAAAATTTGGAAATTTTTTTTGATTGGTTTTGTTCATACCCAAAATCCTAATCAAAAAATGCAAAGTTTTAGATTCCTATTAATTCTAGAGTTATAGACCTGAACTCAGGCATATTCATGTTTCTTTTAAAAAGAATTTCAACATTTCATTAGTGTACCTTTTCAAAATCAAAGTGCCATAGTTAATAACTATAATTATATATGTGTCAATTAAACATTTATGAGCGGTTTCATACAATCATGACTGATATCATTCTTACTTCCTTCTAGAGGCCCTTATGCTACTTTTGATAAGATCTTACAACAGTACAATATGTATGAGAGTCAGCTAATGCATACCATAATAGCTTAGCTCTTTCAGCAAAGAAAAGTCACTCCTACAGCATGACTTCTAAAAAGAGAATGCAATGCTTGCCTAGTTTCCCACAACAATATTTCTCAGAAAAAAAATTGTAATATTCTATTATTTATCCCCTGGTTTTATAAGCATGTTTTCCTCCAGGAGCTCAAGGGCAATATAATATTTCTTTCCCCAATAAACACATAACAAGTTTTCAGATTTTCAGGCAAATTATCTTGCCATCATAACAAATTTCCATAAAATATACCTGGACATTAGAGAAGTTGCTTTTTTCCACCTACAACTAGGTTACAGGAATTGAACAAAGATGAGGCCCAGGTCTGAGAAACCCAGAGTCACAGTGGCTCACAGTGTATGATATAAATTATTTAAATTTAGAAAATATGGCAAACTGCCAATTTTGTTTAACCTTGATAGTCTGGATTTCTTTGAATAAGAAGTTTTAGGTGTTGAATTATACTGACTGCAAGGATGTCAAGTGCTGTGGAACATGTGATTTTGAGATTAGATTAATTCATTCTCAATCATCAGGTTTTACACACACACACACACACACACACACACACACACACACACCAGTCTTGGGTGTTACCAGATTACAAACAATAGAAATAGAAGTGCCAAAAGTTGAACTAAAAGGAACTGAATTAGTTAATAGTTAAATACTATTTTAAAGCAACTAAGCTAAACGGCTGATGTAACAAATTCATAGAGTTGACAGAGGTGAACCTCAGCACAACATGATTTTTCCTGTTTAATTTAATAAAGATTTTTTTATGAAGAATATCAATGAATAGGCACTAAAAGCATTTAAGATAAAATTTTAGGTGTGCTATTTTGAAAAACAATCCAGAATGAAGTATTGGGAATCAAATTCTACACATATTAACATAGTCAGCATTTTATGTGTGTATGTAATCTATACATTCTGTTCACAAAGCAACTTTTCCAGTTTTTTTAACAAATAACTTAATTATATATCTGATGTACTATGAAAACATGTCCTGATTATTTTACATATCAATTAATTTATTGATCATCTTTTTTAATCACAATTTGAACACAATATGTCAAAAATATTTCTCAATAGAAACTTCTGAGTAGTAAGGAGGTGAAGTCAATGCATCACCAGCACAATTAAATCCCATGTTTAGATGTATATTATCATATTTATTACATTTCTGGGAAGGAGGTTAGTATATGTGAGATTGCAGTTCTATTTAACATAGAACATACAGACTCATCATTGGTAACTGTACTCAAGATTATTCACCATGGTCAGATTTCTGAATATTTTTGCTCATAATTCTCCATTTAATGCTTCAACCAACCAGTTTTCAACCACTAATCCAATTTTATGTACCAATTCTCAGAGTACACAGAGAGGCAGGGCTAAGGTGACAAGTAGACTCTCTCTGTCTGACTGACAACATACACAGGCAGTCAGCACTAAAGCCAGGGGTGGGTTTCTCCCGGTTCAGACTGATTCGGGTGAACCCCTTGTTCTGACGATGAGCTGGCTCCGAACCAGTTTGCTCCGATGAGCCCACCCACCTGCCCCTGCTCTTTCCTGTGCTTTATGTCTTTTTGTTAGAGCACAGCTGATTCGTGTGGCAGAGCGGTTTGCTACGCCTCAGCTGTTGTTAAGTATTAGCTTTTTAAAATGCGGAGCATGTGCATCACCGAACCGGTTGTTATACCAGTTGAAGTGCACCCCTGACTAAAGCAGTAACCAGGGTTCTAACCTGCTGATTGTAAATGCTTTTAGTAGTTGTGTTGAAGCAGTTAGTATGCTCTCATACATGAACCTGCAGAAACTGCAATGAATGGTCTACCTAGCTGACCTTCCCAGATCAGATTCAGCAACATTGCTTTGAATTGGCATATTTTTCATGCTCACATGTAAAATGACTAGCAGATAGATGCTTCACTGACATAAGATGACATGCATGTCTTCTAAATTTCTGAAACATAGGTAGCACTAAAATGTAAAGGGGCCTTAGGCAATATCCCACTGTAGCCACTGGGAGTCCCTGTAGATTAAAGAAATAGTTACCTCTAGACATTTATTTCAGTAAGGATTTTTCACTGTCTTCAAATCACATTTTAGGAAGTATAAGTTCCTGTTTGCTATATAATTTAGCATATATTGTTTTGTATTTATTTATGTTATTTGTCAAATTTATTTGCAACCCATCTCGCAGTTCAAGGAGATTTTGAGTGGATTTTTCCACTTTTCATATAAATTTAAGATATATTGGAAAAAGAGTTGCTATTAAAGTTATTGTCTTCATACCAAGCTTCATCAATATTATTCTTCCTCATGAGAAAGTCTGATTGTGAGGTTCTTGTAAATGCCATTCCTTCAATGATGAGACCCTTAATGAATCTTCTCTCCTACTTCTAACTGGATGGGCAGACTCAGCCAGGAGCAAATGTCATGACATGATTTTGAATTGCACCAGAATCAGACTGAGCTCCCATAGTAATGAAGTCTCATGGACAAATATAGGGGCATCTATAACTACATGGGCCACTGCATGGGCCACCAGCTGAAATTTTGGATGGTATTTAAGGATAGACACATACAAAACAAACTACAACAGTCTAATTACAAAGTAAGAAGGCGAATAACCATGTGCCATGCCTCCTAATCCAGAAAGTGCCACAATTGTTGCAACGTATGGCAAGGAAGGTCCTCTTGGCCACGGACTCCACCTTCTACTCAAGCAGGATGACTCCTAAACTGCAATCTCTGTCCAAGAGAGAACAATACTGTCATGAGCTAAGGAAGGATTATTCTAAAATTCAGTTGATCTTTGAATACATTGTCACTCTATCTCACCATGATTCAGTTTGAGCTTGTTATTCCCCACTCAGACCCTAAGAGCTACCAGATACTGTATTTACTACCCAGCCAAATATGAAGATGTATAATTGGGGTATCATCTATATATTAATGATAGGTTGTCCCCTGCCAATGGAAATATTACATACTTTAGATGTTATTTTCCATTTGTAACCTTTCTATATTGTCTTCCATTCTTTTTTCCCTTGTCACAGAAAACATTAAGAAGGGTAAGATTAAGATGTTGAATTAGGAGCACGAAAACCCATAACTAGGATCTCAGCCATGGGTTGGGAGAAGTGGGAAAGAATCCTTCCCTTAATAGAAATGGAGGCCTCAGACACAACCTGTCCCCCATTTTTATGCTGCTGTTTCAGTCCCCAGGAAGATTAAGACCAGTTCACAGGTTCACCAGGGTGGCCACGCTTAGGGCAAAAGATTTAGGAGTTAGAATATTTACATCCCAATGACTCTCTGCTTTCTCACCTAATGAGCCTATCCAGATTAGGTGAGTAATGAAACTCTCCTGCTACTTGGATAAGCAACAAAACAACAAGAAGTCAAGTTGCCATAATGCAACTTCCAGACAACTCTACTGGGTGACTGATAACCTTCACTGACATCAGCCATAGAAGTTGATTCACTTTGTGTCAGGCACTTCTGTGGCCCAACCTATTTTGGTGGGTTACTGTTGTGGGGGAAAAGAAGAGGATGCACTATATACAACACTTTGGGATTCCAAATAAAAAGTGGGCTATGACTCTATTGAACGAATGAATAAATGAATGAAAGAATAAATAAATGATTTTTTAAACCATCCATCTACTAACACCTTAGTTAATATTACTTTTGTGTTCCACATGAGTAAGGAACTATATATTATTTTTTCTTCAAATTCTATAAGTATATGAAGTATTGCCAGATGGGTTATTTTTCTACTTTTTTTATTCCATAGCATGATGTTTCTGTTCATCTAATTATTGAATACAGGACACAGGGGAGGGAGGAGAAAGTTAAAAGAAAAGTAAGAGCTTTTTTTTTAAAGTTGAAATGTATGCCATGATAATCAAAACACTTCTGGAGAAGCCAGCTTAATCCATCCAATCCTTAAAAATTACTTGAAAGTACTATCCTTCCAGCTGCCATCAAAAGGCTGCCAATTAAAGTCCTGCGGAGAAGATGGAATTTCTTCTGATTATGAATGGTGAGCCTGCTTCTTACCGGTAATACAAGATATACTTTTGTTTTAATCAAGTTCCAAAAAGAATTCTGAAAGAAGAAATCTTTTTTATATACATGTGGATTTGGCTACAATGGCTAGTTTGTCTTGATGCTAAGTTGATAAATGCAGAAGTGAATCACCTTTAACCACACAAGGTTAAAAGATTCAAAAACATGGATTCTGTTTAAAGAAAGCACATGTTTGGAATCCTGATATTATTAAAGGTCTTCCAGCTCATACTCAATGCATTCATTAGCCAGTAGTCTTCATTTTTTCCAGATGCAGAACCTTCAACTCCAATATAGGTTTTATTATTTGAGGCGGGAGGGGGAGGTTTTGCCAGATGTTAGTTTTTCCTCTCCCTTATCTTTCTCCCTTACTTCTTACTTCTTTCTCTTTTTTTCTACTTTCTTCCTCCCACCCGTCTTTATTCATCATTCATGTATTTAGTGTGTTACCAAAGAAAAAAGGGCACTTAATTATTTAAGTGATTTTATTGATTGATATTTTTTATTTATTACATTATTTCTATAGCACCACCTTATAGAAAATCTGAAAGCAGTATACAATAATCATTCAATAATATATATGACAATGTTTCTAGTTATAAATTTTGATTTCTTTTTTAAAGAAGAAAATCAATCCAACATGAGAATTGAAGATTATTTTCAAAATGTATTGCTATTGTAAGATATGTTCACCATGTAAGCAATATTTTGCTACAGTATACTGGAATTGTTAATGGATGGACTTTCATACAAATGTTTCTTTGTTTTCACTTATCTTTCGGTCTACAGACAGCCTCAGAAATACAGCTTCAAGTCTGCCTGATTCTACTTCGGAAAGGGCCATTATGTAATGTAATTATTTAAATGAATAGCATTAAGCAAGATACAGATTTGCGCTAAACAGAATTCTGGGAGAATATTTGATCCATTCATTTTCCTCATGATGACACAGCTATCTTCCCTTTCTTTATTTCTAGGATCTATTAAAAGTTTATTTAATTGAAAAAAAGTCAGACATTCTTCCAACAAACAAAAACCCTTTTAAATATTTCAACATGTGATTCAAGCAGTTGGAATTGGACTTCCATTAATCCTATGAGTTTTAACTGATTCAATTAATAGGTCAGCAACTAAAGTTCTAACAGTAGATTAAAATATAATTCCTTCCCAAAATTTTCTGTGGGAATAGATAACAAGAAACACCTCTATGGAATCTCCAAAATATACCACCTTTCTTTTCCCTATTCCATATTGAATTAAGGAGAAATTTAAAAGAACCGTAAATATCGGCATAGCCAAATAGACACAAGGGATAAGGGAGGGCAGGGAATCAAGATTGCCTTGTCTTGATTCTACTTACTAAAAAAAGAAAGACGGAATCTTTACCAAGCCTTTGAAGATTATGCATTATATCCAGTAACAATAAAATAGAGTTCCAACAGTACATATGATGTCTGTTTCCTGACCTGGCCTACCTTAAAAGGTAGACAAAAATTCAGGTGGAAGTTGCCTTCCTATGGATTAAGGGCATTCTGAAAGCAATGTTGTCTTCAGTGACTGTCCAGTCCTTTCTTAAAAACCTCGAGTGATGGAGTGCCCATGATTTCTGAAGACAAGCTGTTCCACTGGTTAATTTCCTCACTGTTAGGAAGTTTCTCCTTAGTTCCAGGTTACTTCTCTCTTTGATTAGTTCCCAACCATTGTTTCTTGTCCTGCCCTCTGGTGCTTTGGAGAATAATTTGACTCCCTCTTCTTTGTGGCAGCCCCTGGATATTGGAACACTGCTATCATGTCTCCCCTAGTCCTTCATTTCATTAAACTAGACATACCCACTTCCTGCAACCATTCTTCATAGTTCACCAGTCCCCTAATCATCTTTGCTGTTCTTCTCTGCACCCTTTCTAGAGTTTCAACATCTTTTTTGTAGTAGGGTGACCAAAGTTGGTTGCAGTATTCCAGGTGTGCTCTTACTATAAAGCGGTACAGATACTTCACATGATCTTGATTCTATGCCTCTGTTTATACAACCCAAATTGTGTTAGCTTTTTCTCTGGAAAGCCTGGCAGACTAAACTTTGGAGATCCAGCATGTTATTTCGGCTGGAATACTCTCTAACCATCTTACTTCACAAATGAGTTAGATGTACAGCCCCATATAAATCAAGAACTCAAAACTACTCTTCAAATTAGTGAATCATGAACATGCCTCTATCCTTAATTGCTTTAATATCTATGAATATAAAAGTAAGATGTGCTCTTATAATTACAATCAATATTGCCTTTGCAATTTAATTAGTTGCCTTTGCAACTTAGAATCAGATGAATAGCTATTTATTTGTTTTAGTTGTGTGCCACTCAACTCCAAACAATTTGGATGGCTTACAGTACATTAAAAGTTATAATACAAAACAAGAACCAAAAAACTCAAATCAGAGCAGAAAAAAGAGAAAAAGAACAAGATGGTGAATATTCTAAACATTCCCATCTAACGTTCAACACAGGGGGCTCCAACCACTATAGCCCAAGAACAGCCAGCTCTTTATGGACTTCCTTTATTTGTACTACAGCCTGATCATCGAAGTATTTAAACCACATGTTACCAATGTAGGCTCTGTGGCGTGTATGGCTTATTTAAATGACACAACAAGATGTCAATGACTGAAAATTTGCAAGAGTGAGAAATTGAATCAAAGTTTGGTATTCCCATCAAAGACATCTAATCAGGCATGTGCCAGTTACAAATGTAGTAAGCAACCACCTGTAGCATCAGTGGTGGGATTCAAAATTTTTACTACGGGTTCTGTGGGCGTGGCTTGGTAGGCATGGCATGGCTTTGTGGGTGTGGCAGGGGAAGGATATTGTAAAATCTCTATTCCCTCCCCACTCCTGGGTGAAGATTACTGCAAAATCCCATTCCCTCCCCACCCCACTAACCTGCTTTCCAGTTCCATTCTCATGTGCAGGGCAACAAAAGAAGACCCAGCCCATCAGCATGGACTTGGGAGGCAGATAACAGATGGGGGCGGAGCCAGTCAGAGGTGGGATTTGCCGGTTCTCCGAACTACTCAAAATTTCCGCTACTGGTTCTCCAGAACTTGTCAGAACCTGCTGAATACCACCTCTGTATAGCATCCTTGCCCAGGTTACACTGGTTTAAATTAAATAAACTGGAAATAACTAGGTGGGCTTTTCAAGGTTGGACTTAAAAATATGTTTTATATTGGTTTATAGTTCCTTAGAATAGCACAAGTGTGAATGACATGGATGGCAGCTTAGGAAAAAATTACTTCCAAAAGAACACATTTTAATCTAAAGTAATGGATACTACTAGGCAAATATGAAAACAAAAAGACTCAGCAAAGCATCTGGAGAGAATTAATACAGTATATACTATTGTAAGACACTACTTTCTAAATCTCATCTGCTAAATAGATGTCTGCAGAACCAAGATCAATTTAGAAGGTCCATATGGGTTTGCTCCAACCACCTACTCTGGGATGAGTATGTTTATACTATTGTCATAACAGCTGAAAGTTTCATCCAAACTGGACTCAGATTAAAAGGATCTTAAATAAAATATTTCCTCATATATGGCCTTCATTTATTTTTCCTATGTCTGCAGAATTCTTTCCTCCACAGATTCTCCATTCTGAGAACCATCCAAGTTCATTCAGCATGGAGCAATGTCACAATACTACTGGATTTTCCTACACATATGGAGAGTGTAGAAGTGGCTGTACACCTATCAATGAATCCCCCTGAGAAAAACAATGGCTAGAAGTTTGATTCTATGTGATTTCTATGGTGGTGACACTGTTGTTACATGGCTTTGATACACTGGAGATGAATTCTTTTTTGAAGCTTGAATGAGGAAGGAAACTGCTACTCGAATATACAGTATGCATAGTGACATCTAGATTTTGTTGTAGTTTCTTGGCCTGAAGTTCCTAGAGAAACTAATCTCCAATGGTAAAAATATTTTAACAAGTGCCTCTATGTCAAATATCTGTGATGCTTTGTTCATGAACATACCTAAACCATGTCATCCAAAGAGATACAGTGACTATTATGAAATATGGATCATTTGGTATGAGTGGTTAAAGAAAAGGTAATATTTGATATTTGGATAAGTTATGGAAAAGACAGGAGACATGCATTTTTACAAACTATATGAATTAAAACATTAAAAGAACAAAGGAGTTATTGTAACAAGGCAGATCATGTCAATGATAAAGAAAAAAAATTAACCACTGTTCAATATAAGCTGTAAAATGTATATATGTATATATGTATTTGTTTTAGATTTTCATAAAGGTATGTAGGATCTTGGTATGAGTTTTGGTGTAAGATTGAGGAATATTTGATATTTGGAAATTATTCATCTTCAGGCTGGTGTCTTGCTTAATCTCCTGGGAGAGAGAATCACATCACAACTTCTCCCAGGAAGGAAGCTGAAGACACAAGCTGAAGATGACGGATGAGAAAAAATTCTCAATGTTCAAATAAGCTGTAAAATGTATATATGTATATATGTATGTGTATATATGTATGTGTGTGTGTGTGTGTGTGTATGTATGTATGTATACACACACACACATATATATATATATATATATATATATATATATATATATGGTGTATTCGGGTCTTGTCCCGTGTAAGATTGAGCAAGATTGACAAGACCCGAATACACCAAGACCTACACACCTTTACCCATGAAAATCTAAAAAATATATATATATATATATATATATATATATATATATATATATATGTTGATTTGTCTGTTTTAAATGTATGTCAAATAAATGTTTTTTCTAGAATAAAAAAAATAAAAATAAAAAAACCCAAAGAGATACATTGGAAAAGTAGTTATTGTAGAAAAATCTGCTGGTATTTAAACTGATTTTAAGAAAACTTAAATGGTATAAATGATGTCACTAACCTTCATATATGGTGATGATATGAGGATGGCTGAGAGATGACATAATCTCAATCTCCCGTCTGATGTGAACCATATCTTGTTCATCCTTAATTTTGTCCTTACGGATGGATTTTATTGCAACCTATAAATTCAGGAAACCGATCATTACTCTTAAAATAAAGTACATAAAAGTAATCTATAAGGAGAGTTCAGAAAATAAATATAGATGGTTGATGCTGATAAAACATGGAATGACCAAAATAAAATTTATATATCTATATATATAAAAGTGAAAATGCACTCACACATCATCACAAAATCTCCAGAACCGTAAAGCCTACAAACTTGAAATTTGGTACGTATGTTCTTTTTGGCTTCTAGGTGCTCACTAAGAAAGGATTTTTCGAAATCACCATCAGAGCATTAGTATTTCCTATATTATTATTAATATGCTCTGATGCTAAGGAATTCTACTCCCACTCCCCACCTGAAAAGAAATCTGTTCCAAATGCAAAAAACAAGCAGAGGAGAAGAGTTTCAGTTTTAGTTTCACAGCACCAAGCAGCTTTAGTACAGAACAGTTGAGCTAAGCCACTCCCAGGCTCCTTGCTGTCTCCTTCTTGCTCACACAGCAAATACTGTTTCAGTTTCCAAACAGCCCTCAACTCTCTCACACAGTGATAGGACACTAGACAGATGAATATTGAATCACCGATGGATGCTGGTAGGCAGAGGCAGAATTTTTTTTCCTTATTTTCCTCCCCCAAAACTAAGCCCGATCACATAGTTTCGTAGCGAGGCATGGGTATCAAGCTATAATGTGTGTATGTGTGTGTGTGTGTGTCACACACACTAATTTCATATACAGTCTAATTTCATATACAAAGTATAGTATAACAATTTTTTTAAAATCTAAGGCATGAACTCATGATCTATTTCCATCAGGTGATTCCAAAAGAAACTCTTACTTGCTATATTGCTCTCTGAATACTGAACTTCCATATTTCCTGAAGAACTTAGTAATCACTCAGTAACCATATCCTTCCTGCATCCTTCCTTAATCATCTGAGTAGATACCTTCCCCCACCCACCCACTCCAAAAAAAAAAAACCCATGGGAACAGAGGAAACAATAGCCAATCTTTTATCATAATTGGGCAGTCATAGGAATGTGTATTACATTTCAGAGGCAAGAATTTAAAAGGCTACCAAGATCAAATTGGGCATCATGTGGACATCTGAACCATCCATATTCAGAATGAATAAACCTCTGCCTCTATACACATATAATTTTCTTTAAAATACAAGATGCAGGTTTTCAAAACATAGATATGCAACAGCTGAATCATTTTAATGCTTAGTATTTAGATGTTTTAAATAATTATTTGTCATTGCTTCCGTCTGCTTGATAACCAAAATATATTACTTTCCATTCCACAATATTACTGAATCATTAAGTCTTATCCTTAAGCTAAAATGAAGTAGGAAACTTTCTATTAATTTCATTGTGTGGTTTTAGTTTTTACTATCTGATACTAGTAGAGGAAAATACATAAAAGGCTATCAAATATAATTTAATATACATTATTATTATTATTATTTTGAAAAAAGTTTTATTATTTTAGACAAACATACACAGAAAAACATATGATATGCCGGTAGGTTAAAGCTCCTTGTACATCTTTTCCATTCTCATCTATTAATTATTTTTATATATTCTCACATACAAAATATTCCATATTTTTAGATTAATTTATCTTATAACACTTCGTATTATCATCCCAGAACCATTCCCGCAAACAAATGCATACAGACAAATATAAAAACAAAAACAAAAATTCTTTTTTGAGAACAGTGTCTTACCGGACCCTCCCTTCTCCATGCGACTATAATTTCAATTATACACTCATTTTGTATATTCTATTCCATTTATCATAGCAAATTCCACTATTTTCCATAATTTCCCCCCTTTCTCTAGCTTCTATAGTCTTGCTTCAGTTATTTCATCATTCCATCATTTCATTAATTACATTTCTTTTTCCAATTTTCAATATCTTGCCAATCAATATTATTACACTTTTGTCTATCTTGTTTAGAATTTTATATTATCTTATAAAACATATTTTACCCTGTAATTACTACCCTAAAGGATAAGACCTCTATCTCTTCTAACAATATACATTATTATTTTTGAGGCTGATTCTGCATGTTATTTCACCAACAATACAAAATATTTTATGAATAACGATGGAGTTATTATTCACATGCTATGAAACATTAGCTTTGTTTAGAGTATATTTGGTTTACTATTTGATTTACTCAGAAATAGAATTGTATATTATTTTCAAAATAAGTAATTTATTTTATTTAGGTGCAGAATATGAACAAAATGTTTCTATCTTCTGGATGCAATGTCAAATTATTTTAGTTCCTGCCCCTGAACAGCAAAGTCCATCATCACATTTTTAAAAACAAGATTGCAAAGATTTCTTGTATAAAACCTCTATCCTTCCAGGAAAAAAATGGTGATCTTCATCATGTTCTCCTATAATATAAAACTTATTATATTTCTATATTCTTTTTATATCATGACTTTAATTTGAGGGATCAGCTCAACAGTCTTACTGTTAGTAAGGCTGGATGTAATTTTAAATATGTATTTTAAAAAGATAGAAAGGAACAAATCCTTGAGCAATTCCTGAGGGACAGAAAGCAACTTAAAGTGTTAAGAAAGGTCTGTTTTTTTTTCCTTTGATTCTGTTCTGTGGGAGAGGCTGTGAAAGTGCATATATGCTAAGTATGAAAAGAAAGCATGTGGGTGGCTTTTGGATCCACACATGCATTCCTAAGGAAAAAAATAAATGTAGACATTGATTTAAAAATATGTATAGCGTAAAATAGTTCTGCATTTGGTTCTCAGAAAGAATGTTAAAAGGATATTATTGTCAAAGATAGAAAAGAATAAATTCTTCACCATTTTGGGACAGGGAACCAATCATACCACATAGGGATGGAAATATACTTGGGATCTCAGCCCACATGATAAATAGGAGATGAGAGCATAAATTGCATGCAGTACAAAGATCTAAGCCTGAAAAACAGAATATAATTTTTGATTTGTATAAAACTTAATAAATATTCCTTCCCATCTGCTTTTAATTCAGATCTAAATCTCATGAAGAGTTGCTTTACAGGTAGTCCTTGACTTACAAACTACAACTGGGACTCGAATTTCTGTCACTAAGTGATGCAACCATAAAGCAAGACGTCATATAGCTTCCCTGCACCCTGCCAAGCAGCTCCAGTATGTTGCAGCTCTGGGGCAGCTTGTCATGCCTTGGGAAGCTGTCCCAGGTCAGTCCTAGTCTCCTCACCACCCTGCTGCACAAGCTCCTGTGGGTTCCCTGCCCCCCACTCGCCCTTTTTTTTTTTTAACAGCATGAAGCCATCACTCATTCACTCTTTGGAACAGTTTTGGGACTTTTTCCTTTTTCCCACAGTGCAAAGTCAATCGCAGCCTGGCCCAGCAGTCTGGCTGGGTACATCTTGTCAGAAGTAGAAGCAAGAATACAATGAAGGACAGCTGGAGTAGCAGAGGAGTGGGTAGCAGGGGACCAAAAGGGCACAGTTGGTGGGAGTATCTTTGAGGCTTCAATGTTGCCACAATGGAGAGTTGGTTTAATATCAGGGTTCCAAGTAACACACCCATAGCAAACTGAACTCCGTGGCAGGTAGAACAGTTTTATGGGATACATCATATTGGCACGGACTAGTGAAAACGAACTCTAACGATTCCCATAGTTTTCACTCAATTAAAAGTTTCCCCCCTTTTCCCAAACAATCAGTCACATGGTCCAATCACTGCTCTGTCTGGTTGCTTGGTAACTTCACTCCTCTCTCCAGCCACGTGGGAATGACCTTGGTTCCCAGAGGAAATTATATTGTTTTGGCTACAAATCCCCACAGCTATTTCTATTCCCCCTTCCCTAACCCTCATCCCCATTGTGGCAACACTGAAGCCTCAAAGATGGCCTCAGTCAGACCAGCTTCAGAGTTGACAGGGAGATGGGCAGGTTTTATGTTCAGCACTTCTGCAATCATAAAAGTGGACAGGCTGCCAGATGCCCACAACTTTGACCCTGTGACCACAGAGACACTGCAATATCCATAACTTTGGGCATATGTCATAGATCTTTTTGGTTTAGTGCCATCATAAATTTGAACATTTGCTAAACAAATAGTCCTAAGTCAAGGACTACCTGTATACTCTTCCTTCAGAAGAATACTTAAATACATCACAATGTTTAAGAGCTACTGTTCAATTTATAAAACATTAAAATTACTTTAATTATTAATATCTATCAAAATAAGCACAAATATGGTAATATAAAAAGCAGTGGTGTATTAACCATTAATCAGACTAAGCACGTGCTTAGGGTACCAGGCCCAAAAGGGGCACCACAAAGTTGAGAATATGGCTTCGTTTGTACAGTATGTACAAAGGAGGGGGGCACCAAGATTTGTCAGTGCTTAGGGCACCAGTGAGCCTTAATCTGCCACTGATAAAAAGCTATAATGTAAGATGTTCCTTCCTGGCCTTTTTTGTTGGCACTGATTGCAAAGCAGGTTGTCATGAGGAAGATGTTTCTAGCCTTCCTGGAGAAGATGGGGATTTAAATTGGGACTTTTTACATACAAAGTTGGAATTCATCCAGTGATGGATAATCTTATGTACTAACTCTAAACAGAAAGGGGATCTTCCCCTTTAAATTATTAATATTAATTATTATTAATATAATGGGATGGGATTCAATGAAAAAGATAATCCTTTGGATTACTAAATATCAAGTCATTTAGATTTTTGAAAGGTAAGCACTTTCTCTCTGAAATGAGCTCAGAAAAACAACTTATTGGCTACTGTTTTAAAGGACAGTGAAATGTGTTTCTCCCAAACTAATGAAGTTTGAGAGAAATCTTCAAGGGCAGCACCAAGTATAACACACAATATGTACAAGCATGGGGCAAATCCAAATGATGATGTTGTTCCATAATTCAATGAGAGTAAAAAATGGTTTCTCAAACATATTCTATATTTTGACCATAAACTTTAGTAAAAACTTAGTAAAGCTGTCTTTCAAATTTTCCTTTCTTTTTCTTTCTCTTTTTCTCTCCCTTTCTCCTTCCCTCTCCCTCTCTCTCCCTCTCTCTCCAATTTTCTCTAGAATAATTCTTCTATGTTTTAAGTTCTCTCAGGACTGCAGAATTGCTGCTGAACACTCACAATTGTGCATTAACAAGATAGAAGAATATACCAAAAGAGCTGATTTCTAATAACTATCCAAGGAAATATTTCAACAAGTCTGCAATGACCCAGCAATGTTTTTAAAAATTATTATAGTTTGAAGCCTTTTATCTATCCAAATGGCCATAGAATTTAACAATAGCATAGACTTCTAGATAAGATGATAATTTTAGGTGCCAAAGTACACCTGAAAAATTGGGTTTGTTTTAGCCACGGATGGGCTTACATGCAAGTATATATGACAATAAGTTTTTAAAATACAGTTATATCCGTATAAGCCCTTCTGCAAGTAAGCAGTCCCTCAAATTTTTATTCAAAATATAATAAATAATACACCATCCACAGATAAACCAAATGTAAAAAGTAAAAATACAAAAATTTCAAGAATTGGATTATTCGCAGATTATTGCATTTTTCATATTTTGATTAAAAATTCTAGAGTTGGCTTATCCAAGGATGGGCTTATAGATGAATATATACGGTATTATTGCTATTTCCTTAAGTAAAATATGACTACCAAGTTTAAATGAAAGTAGAAAGCAAACATAATAATAGTAAACTATACACCGACTCTTTATATATATTCTAATAAAAGATTCAGATAGGAGCCTGCTCCTGTAGACCATTCCTCTTACTCTCCTTGCATGTCTATTTTACTGTGAACCTGGAAAACATGTTTGTTTCATTCTTAAATACTGTATCTCAGATTACTGGAGAGAGTAAAATAATCCTGCATTATCGCTTTTGGGGGTGGGGGAATCAGGATACATGGTAGATGAACAGATACCTTTAGAAATTTGGATTCATGTATTTTAATTTATATTCCAGGCATCTCTAATTCATGTAAATTCATATAAATCTCATAAATAAAAATAAATAAATAAATGATAACAGGCAATTAACAGTGTTGAAAGAAAATACAGAAACATAAAAAACAAGAAAAGAAAAAGCAATACATGTGAAAAAAGCAACCAGGAGTAAAACAATCATAAATTAATGTAGCCAATGGACATGCTCAGCCCCACTTCCTGACCATGGCCTAGTGACATAACCAAGTCTTTATGACCTTATGTAAGGCCAAGAGAGAAGAGGTCAACGTGATCTCTGGGGGAATCATATTCCAAAGGGTGAGTGCCACAAAAGAAAAGGGTTTTTTCCTCAGCCTCAATAGGTAACATTCCTTGGCAAATGGAACACACGGCATACCTTTTCTGTCTCTAATGGGACAGACAGACATAATCAGTGAGAGGCAGTCCTTTAAATACACAGGCCAGGCCAGGAAGGGTTTAAAATTGCAGCCAGGATCATGAATTGAACCCAGAATCAAACTTGCAGCTTGCAGAGCAGTAACATGTGTTGATTGAGGAGTACACATAACTGTCCACACCTTTCTATACTAGCTATATCTTCTAGATGTTCTTTAAAGGCAGCCAGATGCAGAGCGCACTGCAGTCCATTCAGGATGTGACTAAAGCATGAATTATTTGTGTAGAACCTTGTAGTCCAGGAAAGGGAACACTGGTAACCAACAGGAAGCTGTGCAAAGGCCTTCCTGGCCACAGCTGCAGCCTCTTCCCTACCCTAACCCTAACCCATATTGCATACTGTCTCTGTATGTGCAGGGGAAGTGCAGTACTTGCCACAACTAAAGATGGTTTGTGGTCTTAGGAGGACAGACAAGGTTACTTGATGGATTAACAGATGGCGTTCCTTCTAGGCAATTTGAATTTTGAATTATTATGATGATTTGTCATAATTTCTCTAATTTTAATTTCATCCTCTTACAATTTTAATTTTAGGTACAAATAGTTCTCAGAATTGTAGAATTTCTGGTTGTTTATCTACATTTGTGTTTCCACAAAAATATAATTTTCAATTTAAAAGAACATCTAAATTATAAGTAGAAATAAATGTTATTTAATGTTGAAGACTCAACAATAAAAAATGAAATGATTTAAAAATATATTTCATTTCTCCAACACTCTATCCTAATTAAGTTTGTGCATTTTATTAAGCCCATCTGATTTCTGATTTAAAAATAGTCATTTGATACAGCTGGAATTCTAATCTATGTTTGGAACAGAATTTTAATTTGGAAAGGAAAGAATAAAATTAAATATCCCTGATGGAGAGAAGTATATTTCTGCCATTGGGAAATACGCTTAAAATGTATCAAATTGCTTTAAAGCATTTTCACCTTTAATAGTTCCTTATAAATTATGTATGTTTATTTGGTTTATTGAGTGATCCAAACTGCAGAATAACTATGATCCTGACATTATTATTCCAAATTATTTCAAATCAAAACCTGGGAAATTTCAGAGGATTTTCCATTGTTAGGAAGTGCAAGATTTTGAAAGTTAAGGCTGGGATAGTTAAATTGCTTGCACGTATCGATTTTTCTGATCCCGAAGCCAGCTTGTCTCCATATATAGCTTTATGGTAGAAAACCACAATGTACATCTAAAATCAAATTCACTACAGGCAGTTCCCAACTTATGACCAGTAGTTTAGTGAGTGTTCAAAGTTACAATGGACCCCCAAAAGCAGCCTAAGATCTGGTTCTAGAGTTCCAATGGCTGCATACCTTTCCTCTCGCGGTCCCATAACTGCATTTCAGGCACTTGGCAACCAGTTCACCTATATCACCTCATGCCGGTTGCAGCGTTCTGTGGTCATGTAACCACAATTTATGATGTGTTTGTCAGTTTTCAGCTTTTTCAGTCAGTTTCTGGCAAAAAAAACCCACCTTAGGAATACATTGATTTCCTAATGACCACTGGGTTTGTATAATGACCACTTCATTCATTTAATGATCCCTGAAATCTGTTAATGACCACCACAACATGTCATAACGTTGGATCTTTTCAGGTAGATGCCTCAAGTTACAACCATAATGACTTATGAAGGAAATTCAAGGCGCCATTAAGTTGTAAGTTGAGGACTACCTGTATTTAGAAGTGATACAAACTGTTAGAGGGACTGTTAAAAATTTTATTACAGTAATCCAAAAGAGCAATCAGTGGGACAATTTGAAGTCAACACAAGCTAATTTAAGTGTGTCCTCAGGTGTTTTGGATTTGCTATTCTTTTCCTTTGCAATTAACATATTTTATTTTTCTGCAATTATTTATCTTGATGCCATCTGCCTGCGAGGCTGAAAAGATTCAAGAAAGAATACAGATTAAACCGCAAAAGAGGAAATTTTAGAATTAAACTTTTACTACATTTTTCTTGCAAATAGCATCAAGAAGCAAAGATGTTTATTTATGCATAAGAGTCAAGAGATGGAAACACCTTATTTTCATTCTTTGCACATTGACTTTAAAATGATTTTATTGTATGCTGACTCTGTAAACCGCTTTGAGAGGGCTGTAAAGCACTATAAAGTGGTATATAAGTACTATTGCTATTAAGAGAATTCATATAAATAATTAACAGTTTGCTACAACATTTAACCTCAATATATCTATATAAAAAGACTGAAAAATGTAATATGCTTTGCAACTCATATGCTTCAGCTTGAAAAAAAATACTTTCCTTTTTTGGCATCCAAATCAAGTATCAATGCAATATGTTACTTTAATAATTTGATGTATTCTTTGTATAATAACTAGGATGCTTTTAAATGTATGTATGTAGTGCAATTTCATTTTGTCCATTTTTCTCACTGGAAGAAATCTTTCAACAGGGAGATTAGACGATCAGAAGAAAATATTTATTCGCTCATTGATGCACAGATTCAAAGAGAGCCTGTGTAATTAAAATAAGCAATTATATCCTAAATGATTTATGCTACAGTTACGTAAGCCAAAGGGTGGAAGGTACATTTGCAACTCCCTTCCTACCCCATGTGATAACAGGATTTTTATGCGTACTTCCTGAACCCTGCATGCTAAAGAATGATATCCCTTCATTGTTTCATACTTGCTGTACATTACAGCTTGGCTTGTATCCTGCAAAAGTTTCTGGAAAATTGTATTCTTGCACTTAGAAAAAATAATGCACCATATTTTAATTCATTCAAAGTAAATTTGGTTGTGTAGACTTTGTTAAATGATTTAAAGGAGTCTCCTAGGAAGCAACATTTAATGATGTTAATACTTATATACATGTCTGTGTGTGTGAGAGAGAAAAAGAGGCAAAAGGTTTTAGAAATTCTGTAGTAGAATCCTGATGATTATAGTATGTGGAATGTTTACAAATGATATAAACAACACATACTTTGGTGTCTAGTTAGTAGGAACAAGAATGTAATGTTGCTAAAATATTTCCTAAATTTTGTACTCAAAAAAATGAGGAAAAAAGATAGCATGAAAGATATGATTTGAAAACAGCAAATAGCTTAAATCAAACCCTTCGTAGTTACAGAATATCTATAATTATCAGAACTTCACACATTTTGTCATCCATGACACATGGCAGGAAGGAGAGAAGTAACTTGAAACAAAGAAATCAGGAGGAACTCTCAAAACATCAAAGATATAACCTGTTTTAGAAAACAAGCACCAAAATCTTTCCCAGAAGAAGTGCTATGAATAAAAAGACATCCGGGTACCTTTCAAAGCAAACTCAAATCTCATCCAAAAAAGGGGTGGAGAAGTTATCAGAAAGTTTCACAACTGGAATGAAAATGAAAACTGTTCCACAACAGTAAACAAGAAGCCATAATTTTGACTTTAGCAATGTTGTCCAATACTGAGGGCCAAATCCACCAAAAAAAACCCCTAAAACTGCAGTTATATTTAGTTTGTATTAAAATGCGAAACTTTTATTTATTTTTCGTCTTCATTTTCACTTGGCCAAATTTCTTACAAATGGGTTGGAACTGGCAGACTACTACCTAAGTCTGACTATGTGTAAATATTCATGATAAACTAAATCAGGGGAGAAACTTTGTTCCTGGTCTTACTATGCCCTACAAGTCCTTTTTATCCATCCTGTGCAGAGCTAGACAAAAGTATCTCCTTTTTTCTAAATACCTGTCTTAATTTTAATGTGTTATTTGGTTGGTGCAATTAATTTTTTTTTTTTTGCTTGCTGTGCATATGAAAAGGGAATGCTTTTTTACATAGCAAGAATTCTTTCTCTGTTGCTTTTACACAAGGAGAGGCAGACTATGCTAGATAAAACTTTACTTTCCAATTGAGTGTTCATTCCCAGTCTTCTTCAGAAACTCAATCCTGAAGATGCAGTCTGGCTCATTCATGATATTTCTCAACCTGATTTGAATATATTTCATTTATTAACCTTGGTTTTTCATCATCAACTTCCAAGTGCTCTAAGTCCATTTGTTTGAAAAATGAAAGTATCCAACATATTACAAGGTCTTCAACACAACTTTTTAAGAATAGCAAACAGAGAAAATTTTAAAATAAGCTCTTCCAGATGGCTGAATTAAAGTGCTAACCAGTAGTCCTTGGGCCAGCAAAAAAAGGTGCCAGGGGAAGAGGAACAAATACTGCTGCTGAAGTGCAAAGGATAACTTTAAGCTGCTTCAGATAAGGGCTGGACATCAGACAAGGGAGACATCATAAGAACACAGAAGGGGGAAAAAACCATGAGCGTGCTTTTAGAAACCAGATCATGTGTGTGCCATGGTAAGAGGCATGCAACAAAGATAAATAAACAAACCAAGAACTAAGCAAGATAAAGAAGATAAGAGATATAACCAAATCTGGATCTTGGCTTCTTGCTCTTCAAAAGAGCTTGAATTCAAAGGCCAACTTCAAATTCTAATTTGAAGTATTAGTTTGCTAGCAGCACCAGGAGTCCCAATTTTGGACAGAAGACTATTTTCCCCTACTGCGCTGTACATAACTCCTGATTAATTTAGCTGTTCTCACTGAGAAAGGAGCCAAGTTGGACTGATCAAGCATTAAAAACAATTCAGGCATAATGTTTTGTTTATAGTGAAATAACATAAAACAAGGATACATATAACTTTGCAATAGTTCTCTATTTTACCTGTGAAGGTAAAATTATTTACTAATAGAGTTCTTGAAATTCATTTCTAGTCTACATTTTTATTAATCAAATTTACAGACATCCTGGAGGAGGGGGAAAAATGCTGAGACTATTTGGGCAATGATTATCACAGTCATGGAATCCTTTGTCGGGATTATGTCTGATTTTAACTTTTTTACCTTTTAGATGTTGGGCAAACATATTTTTGGATCTATGAAGTCACTTTAAAACATTTTGAAATAAATTAGGTCTTTGAAACAGCTAACTGTTCTTTAATTTGCTATTTGTTTCATTTATATTGGTTATTGTGATGTAGCAGTTAAAATGTTGGATTACCACTTGGGGAAGCAAGTTAAGGTCTACCTTAACTACGGAAAAGCATGGTGTGACTTTGGACTAGACAATTTTCCTCAGCTCAAACTATCCCACTTTTTCTTGAGGATAAAAATACAGTGCTATTCCTTTGAGTTTTGGGGGAAGAAGCAAACACAACATAAATCTAAATTAAATAAACAAGATTGGTCAACTTTTCCAGCTTTTTTCCCCCCAGTACTACTATGTCAGTTTTCTACAACTTCATTCCACTGAGACCTGGAATCAAATGTGAATTGCTATCTGATAGCTCTACATTTTGGTTGCTGTTAATTGTGACAATCCATATAAAACCTTTTGAATATTTTGTAAGCACTGACGAAAGAAAAATACCACTTACATTCTAGAAAAGATCTCTATTTTTGAACAATATATATATATATTAATATTTGTTTTCATAAAACCAAATGGCAGTATTAGCACTCTCAGCTTCATACGTTATTCAGAGTATAAGTCAAGATAGGGCAGGGATAGTTAACCCTTTTGTCCTCACATGCCGAAAGTGTGAGCGTGCGCACGCATGCACATGCATGCGTGTCTACACCCATAATGCACTGTGTGCATGACCCCCCCACCCCCTGTGCATGCACGTGACCTCTGTGAGCATGCAACATGCCTCTGTGCATGTGTAAATGACCCCGTGCACACCGCACACCTCTGCACATGTTCGCACAACCCATGTGCACTGTGCTTCTCCATGCGCACCCCCCCTGCCACTGCGCATGCGTGGCAGATACACGACAATCAGCTGGCTGCCGGGAGGCATGCGTGCATGCACAGCACACCTGATCTGGGGCGATGGCTCGCATGCCAGCAGAAATGGCTCTGCGTGCCACTTCTGGCACGTGTGCCATAGGTCCACCATCACAGGGATAGGGCAAGAAATTTTGCCTATTTCACATCCTTAAAAAATGGTATTGTAAGTTAAATCAATGTCTTTATCTTTATCACAAACATGATATACCATCACATCCAGCATATAGAACAATATCTCATTCTGGTTATTTTAGCTAGAAATTAATTTCAGCAAATACTATAAATCATGCCATTCTGTAGAGAACTATTTTTAAAACTTGTACAGATAGCCCTCAATTTACACCATCTGTCTGACCTGAAGTTACAATGCTGAAAAAAATGACAACCAGTCCTTCCACTTAGAAAGTTGCAGCATTCCTACAGTCACAAGATCAAAATTTGGGCACTTGGCAATTGGCCAGATTGAGGCCACCGGGTCCTCAAAACCTGGTTGTTCCAACATGCTGACCTGGGCTGAGGGTGGAGAGGGGAGTTTTTAAACGATGGTTTTATAATTTTTAGCTTTTAATTGGGTTTCTCATTTAATATTTTTTTAATTGTATATTTTGTATCGTTTTATGATTGTACGCTGCCCCGAGTCCTTTGGGAGATGGGGCGGGTTAGAAATCCAATAAATAAATAAATAAATAAATAAATAATAAATAAATAAATATACAATAGTTGCAGCATACATGGTTCCCAGGGTCTTTTGGCAAGCAAAGGCAATGAGGGCAGTCTGACTCACCACACAATTCACTTAGCCCCAGCAAAAAGTCGTAAAATTAGGTGCTATTCACTTAATGACTGCATCACTTAGTGCATCACTTAGTGATGGATGTTCTGGTCCCAATTGTGTAAGTTGGTATAACCTAACCTATACAGCGGCATGGGAATCAGCCAATTTAAGCCAGCCTTTCTGACTTTAAACTTTCTATTTAAGTTATCCCAAATGAAATGATTATGCTACTATATCAGAAACTAGAAAAATATTTCCTGTACTTGGCAAATCAAGTGAAGTGGAAAAGAACAATTTTATACAAAATGACAAAAAAGGGATCCCACCAAGAATTAAACTCTCTTCTTTTACAAATATCAATTTTGTACTCCAATAATTGTTAAAATGAAAACTGCTTTGAAAACATGACATGAAAATATGATATGAAAATATAAAAACATACTATAGTATATTCTTTCATTAGACTCTGATGAAGCATATATTCCCATGCAATGGCTTTTATATTGCTCTAACAAGCGCACAGGAATGAAGCTATAAATAATAATGATACCTTCCAATAGTGAACATAGTGAATTTGTACAATTTCTTCATAAATCCTGTGACTGTATTTGATAGCCTAATCTTAGCAAGCCCCTTTTTTAACTACTGACTTTGTTCTGCAGTGTGCTCTATAATGTTCATACCAACTTAAAAGCATGCTCATGATTGAATTAGCTTATATAACAGGATATAAAATGTCATAGCAAGTTTTGCTGGAATGATAATGAGAAGAATTTGCGCACAAAATGAAACAAAGATGCTGGCTCCTGTGCCAAACATTCATTTGATGGCAACACTTCAAATAAATTATTTCTTATAACAACTGGATTGTTATATTCTACAACCACATCCCAAGCAGCCACCCAGCTGGGCTCAATAAAGCTATTTTCCAATGTGCTGTATATACACACGGACACCCATACTTCCCAGATGTTCTCTGTGTAAAACATCTGGTTTCAAATGCATAGTAAAGTCTTTCCAAAAACCCATTACATTTGTTTAATGGACTCATACAGTTCAGCTAAAATATCCCGGAGCAGACTGCATTTCTACTCTATAAGCTCCATCTGCAAAAAGCAGAAAGAGCAAATGAGAATTCTTTACATGATTTATGCTGCCTTTATGATCATCCAGTTCATAAAGAACAAGCTTAGCTCAACAGACAATAACACAGACTGTTTTAAATACATCCTTAATATACTTTCTCTGTTATACTTTCCACTGAAGCAAAAGACCCAATACTGAAGACAGAAGAGAGACCAATAGCCCTGTAATTTCCTGTTTTCTTTTCCTGATAATTCCAAGAATCTTAGGAATTCATAGTATATGTGGCAATTCTTACTTTTCTTATTATCAGAGGCTGGAAGAAGACAAATTGTACTATATAGTGACTGATTTAATTTATGCCCAGAGTATCCCATTGACAAGGGGTGTGTTGGCGGTTGAAGATTCAAATAGTGCGTGACAGGGTGAGCTCGCCTCCCAGCCCCAGCTCCTGCCAACCTACCGTGTTTCCCCGAAAGTAAGACCTACCCCGAAAGTAAGACCTAGCACTATTTTCTAAACCTGCCCTAATATAAGACCTACCCTGAAAATAAGACCTAGTGTAAATCTCCAGTTCCAGGAAGACTTTTCAGGGAGCAACCGTGCACCCAAACACCCCCCTACACACTCACACCTACTATTTGGCACCATAAATATATAAGACCTACCCCGAAAATAAGACCTAGTGTGTTTTTGGGAGCCAAAAAATATAAGACAGTGTCTTATTTTCAGGGAAACACGGTAGTAGTTCGAAAGCATGTAAATCCAAGTAGATAAATAGGTACCATTTTGGTGGGAAGGTAACAGCATTCCGTGTGTCTCGGCCTATAGTCATGCAGGCCACATAACCATGGAAAGGTCTTCAGACAATACTGGCTCCCTCAGCTAGGCAATGGAGATGAGCACTGCCCCCTAGAGTCAGATCTGACTGGATAGGGAAAACCTCACCATTTTTTTTAATCCCAGCTATCTGTTCCAATAAGCTTACATATGAATTGATATGGTCTGAATTCATCTCTATGTTCCTTATCTGGTAGTAGCCTCATATTCATTCTAATCCTAGATGTATTTTAATTCATTTCACTGAAGTAGGAAAATCTGTACAACAGAATATCTTGGCTGAACATTTTCTTTTCTGGACATAGCAATACATTCAATTTTCTCAGATTTTATTTCAAAAATCTTGAAGATATTTTATTTTATCTTTAAAAAGGGTGATTAGGATGAATGCCTGTTCAATGCATAGAAGAGTCTCAAAATTCAGCAATGAAATAAAGATTTCAAGATGGCTGACATATACAAAATTAGTTTCCACCTGCATAGATATAAATACATCTGAAGACTTGGCAACTTGATTCTAGTTGCACAGAATCTCCATACAGGTCAAGAAAATCCACAAAGTGGACTGGTCTACAAGAAGAGATTTACAAGAAGAGGTAAAAGTAATCAATAACAATCACATCAAGCCTATTTTATGATGATGTTAAGGGACTCAACACCAAAACTAACTTAAACCCCAGAGAAGAAAATATTGATTTATGTTTGTGGACTGTAAACTATCTAGTGATGTAAGTGGTATATAAATATTGCAACAACAAATCAACAAATGATAACTAGAGTCCAGATGAACATAGCCCTGACTCAGAAGCTGATTTTTCGTTCCAAGAGGGTGTCCAACCAGAAGAGCCCTAGGCAGAAGTGGTCCATTAGCTTTATGTGAGATAACACAACTCCTTGCCAGCACTCTCCATAGCAAGCTAATATTTTATTAAAATGCTAAAACATTCCTTTTGATGTCACAACACAAGCACTAATCCTTAGATATTTACATTGTGTAAATGATGCATTTGCTATAAGGAATTTCTGTCACAATGCAGTGTATTACTGTTCACTTGTTGGAAATCCATGCCCTCTTCTCATAAAGATATGCAAAATCTTCTAACAATATATTACAATTAAAATCAAACAAATAAATACACCTGAATCATACTAAAACTTTTGATTATACTGACAGTGGGCAAAAAAGAAAGTGATTGAAAGAGAGATAATGAAATGGTAACGAAAACCAATCTGAACTAACTGTATTTATGCATTCCATTATAAAAGGTCAGTGATATGAAGACAAGATTATTTTTTTAAAACACCAGATCATCATCACATGTTCAGATTTAAGCAGTGCTCTAAAATTATTTTCTGGGCTTGATCCTGCAAGACTGAACTGATCATTCTTAATTAAAGGAGGGAGGGATTATCTTGTTCAGGTTGACAGCCATACTGACAATGTAATTATGACCTGATTACGGGCATTTAAACCATGCTAATGATCATCATTTGCATGTTTCCAGATTTCTGAAAATATTTAGTTGGCAAAAAAGATATAACATTCAATCTACAATGTATCTACATTGAAATTCCCACTGGAGAAACTTAAGTTAAAAATTTAATCTATATGAACATTAAAAAGGGCCTTGGTGGCTCAGGCTGTTAAATGCCTGCATTTAAGTTCCAGCTGCCTACAATTACTGTAGGCTCGAATCCCACCAGGCTCAAGGTTGACTCAGCCTTCCATCCTCTCGGGGTAGGTAAATTGAGGACCCAAGATTGTTGGGGGCAATAAGCTGACTTTGTAAAAATGCCGCTTAGTAATAAGCAGGCATATACAATGGAATGAAGGCTATTGCTGAGCACACTGGGTTGTATCCCAAAAATTGTAAGCTGCCCTGAGTCTTCGGAGAAGGGCGGCATATAAATCTAATTTTTAAAAAATGTTTAAAATAATATGATTTTTTGTTACAAATCAATTATCATTTTCCTACCACACTTTCAAAACATGCTGTACAGTAAGATAAAATAATATTTGAAAAGAGTGATTGCACATTTATGCACAAATACTATGAAATACACTCAAGTGCTTCCACCAATCAATATAGTATTGGAAAATACTAGATGGAATTTGGAGTCAGAGGGCGACAAAGCAATTTGGGATCAGGAAATTTTCCCAAGGATTATTTTGTAGTAGCTGAGAACCTGAACATCATAAACCAAAACTCTTACAATTTTGTCAGAGCATATTCATGAACTGGAATAGAGCATGGTAACAAGGTCAGCCAATGAATAGGCATAGCAACTAAGTCAGCCAATGAGGACTGTTTTGGAAACCGAAACTAGAAGTAGCCTAGGCTGAAAACTGAAACTAGAAGTAGCTTAGGTATGGCTCTATATTAAGCTCTGCAGCTCTGAAGCTATGTTGAGCTCTGAATCTGTCTATTGAAATGAAACTGCTTTTCTCCTCTGCTTGCCTGCTGAACTAAAGTGAAACTGGAAGTTCTCTCTGTTCTGCTCTGCTGACAGTTACTTGCAACATGTTTCTGTCTGAGTTTGCTTCATGTTGGAGAAATCTACAACTGGTTTGTAAAATCTACTTATTATGTTTATAAAATGTTAAATGAAGCATCAGCCATCTGTGTTTATTTTTCTGGCACTGAATTAACACTGCAAAACTCTGAATAAATTTTTAGTTTATTGGGTACGTGGGTAATTTTTAAATCATTTTATACATCTAAACAGCAAATTCCTCTAGATTGCCTAAAGATATTAATTTTATCTTCCTTGGGATAGGATGATCTTAGTAAGGCATACCTATTTTCACCAGAGTAGGCCAGATGGTAGAAAGACTGGATGCAAAAGAATAATAACCTTACCCATGCTTGCAAATTAATGAAGTTGTGGCTATCTTATAATCATAAATATCACTTTATAGGAAAGCTGTAATGGGTGCTATTCAATGCATATCCCATCATTCTACTTATATAAATGTAGCTTGGAGCAGATTTTAATTAATTATTTATTTATTTATTTTGTCAAGCATGCATTTGATAATACTTATAAGTATAAACATGATTATTAATACATGAAATAAATACGAATAAAAGGGAACATTAAGACAGGGACAGTAGGCACATTGGTGTGCTTATGTACGCCCCTTACAGACCTCTTAGGAATGGGGAGAGGTCCACAGTAAACAGTCTGAGGTTAAAGTGTTTGGGGTTAGTGGAAGAAACCAGAGTCAGGTAGAGTATTCCAGGCATTGACCACTCTGTTGCTGAAGTCGTATTTCCTGCAATCGAGTTTTGTGCAGATATTCTCCTGTGTACCAAATAGCCCAGATTCTGGCACTGGGGGCATCTTCAAAAGGGCTCTGCTGCTCACTTAACTAACCAGCCAGTTTTATAGCCAAAGACAAATGTTTCAGGTAGTCAGATCTTAAGATATTTATAGTTTGAAAGGTCAATATCAACATCTTAAATTGTGTCAGTGGGCAACTGATAGATCCTTCTGAACTTTCAATAAAGATTTCACAAGATTTCTGTACGGTAAAATCTTGATTTTCTAAACTATAATTCAGTGGATTTTAGATGCAGTGAGAAAAAAAAATTGATTGTCCAGGCCAGAGAATTGGTATACTGTTATTGATAGAAGCAAGTTAACAGAAACTTTCACAACCCCTACTCCCACTAGGGTATTTTTATCTCTTAATAAACAGAAAAAGAAATAAAAACAGAAGCCAAAGGGAAGTCTCCAAGCCCATTTGCTACTCCAAATGTCAAGGATTATATCCACAATCTTTGGCCATTTTGGGACCTGCTCATATCTTCTGTACATATCTGTACACAGCTTCTGTCTATGCACATTTTCACCAAGATTGCTGCCATAGTGAAGTGGCACATATCTTCATGCATGGATGTCCTCACATAGAGGCCCTCAAAACCTTAATGTACCTTCAAATGAATTCAGAAGCTTACTTCCAAGTGTTTCATACAACACAAATTAAGATTCCAATCTTGATAAACTAAGAAGTGGGCTGTACCTCTGGAATTGGGCTGTGTTCTATTCAGATTTAACATGTCCATGTCTCTATTTTATAAGGGGGGATCATGACTGGGGAATATGTACAAACAATCTAAAATCAGAGAAACCTTTAAAATGCATAAAATGGTGAAATATTATTGAAAAACAACAAGCTTTACTAAGCCATGATCAACTTTAAAAATTAATTTGGTTTGCTAAGCCCTACTGAGCCAAACTAAATAAATCACCATATAGTTTAGCTCAATATCTAGCATTGCTTAGTGTAGAGTCTAAAGTGGATTAGTTCTAGTAGCTCAGCTACAACTTTGAGTTATACAAAGTAAAGATAGTATATCAATGTAATAAATATATAAATATTGTTTGACAATAACCAGGTCCCATATCATTCTAATTCTGGAAGTTTTTTGAATTATTATTTTTGAATTAATAGTTTCTCACAAACAATTTTATTCATATCCCCTAAATATATAAGATCTGAAACAGCATATGTGCACTAGTTGTACCATATTAGACCAGTTTACTTTTTAAGATCTCCCATTTTAATCAAACATAGATGTTAGTAACCAATTTTCATCCTAAAGTGAGTCAAAATATAACTATTATCTAAGAGAGCTGAATGTAAAGGAGACATGACTCATTTGTATACATGTGGTTTCTTTTATATATTTTATTGCTACAATTTGGATATCAAATAACTTTACATTTAACTAGTGAGCACAGGCATTCCTTCTCATTTAAAACTGAACATTACTGAGGGGATTTTGTATGCATTAAACATCTGGAATTTCTGATATAAATCCAAGATATTTGATCAGCATGGGCAACCATTCAACTCCCATGCAGTATCTCACCCATCCCCCTAATGTTCTGCATGTGAAACCTCCTAATTTATTCAAATGTACAGTGTTGTCTGTGTAGACATGGTGATACATGTGTGCTTTTTGAAACTGTACTTCACAAACTATAGCTTACAGATGCTGAGAACTTTCATGTGGGCAAGACAAATGGGAATCCTATGCCTGACTGCACAGGCTGAGTCCAAGAAACAATAGCAGGAAAACACAAATGAAAGCCTCAGCACACTTGTGGCTTTAATGAACTAGTCATCAAATACTGCATATTTATTCTTCCTATAATTCTCACTGTTCTTCCTATAAAAATATTCGGCACGAGAACTATGCATTTTTAATTTTCTAAATGAACTCAGAAAGCATCTTTTAAAAAAGGAATAGCATTTGTTACACAGGATGTGTGCCAATTAAAGAATGTGTGACTCAAGTTTTGTGAAGAATAAATACTCTCATGCAGGAACTGCTTGTTCCAAATAGCTTTATTCCAGAAATATTACTTATTTATTAAATTTATATGGCTGCCTATCTCCCCTGAAGTGACTCATCCCAAGTGAATATAACATGTAATTTTATTCAGATAAAATTTCCTCCATTTTAGATAATTTCCTAATGTTAAACATGATTATATTAAGAAACCCACTTGCAAAGTATATTATTTATCAATTTGATTGTGATCTTTCTTCTCAAATGTGGTCTTGAAATTGTTGGTGACCATTCATGAGAATGCAATAGTGCTTTTAGTTAATAGCTACTTGGCACATAGATTCTACTGTGTATTCATTTACTTCAGCTAAATTTGAGGCAAAAATGTTCATCAATTTTTCACAGATGATAGAAATAACTTTAAGGATGCTGTCTTAAGATGTCAAGTGAAGCTGTCAATAATTGTAATGTCCAAAAACACTCTAATATGACAATCTTAAGAGATACCCTCTTCAAATAAAGTTACCTCAAACATTTGTGCCTATATTATCACAGCCTTTTTAATTGATTCCCAATATTAAAAAATAGCTTTTAAAAATTCCATTGAAAAAAATGAAAGCTCCAAGATGAAATAAGTTCCTGTCACTGAAGCAAGAAATCAGTCACACATTGGCCGCAAAGAGTTATTTGAGAAATGTGTGTCTCAGCATTCCCAGGAATCTTTTTCACTCTGGATGGAAACAGGCTCTCCATCTCTCCACATATGACAAGCCAAAACTTAACTAGACTGACTTTGATTTAAAAATAAATAGAACTATTTTTTCCTTTAAACAAAATAATGGAGTGGTTATCTTCTTATTAACCCTTGCATAATACTTGATTATAATTCTGTATTATGGCTGCTAGATTTCCCTTTAGACATTATCCTCAATCTATGTAGCTTTTTCACTTATGATTATCCTGCAAGAACTAAAGCTTTTATAACTGTTTATGTAGATGGGCTGCAACTGCTATGCAATTCATATTTTCCTTTAAAAAAAACTAGTTTTGCTGCATATAGCTCACTAGCCATTGCCTGGTGTCCCTGTCTTAATAATACTTGCAAGCGAGTTAAGAATGTATTCCTGTAGAATTTAAGACATAGTCATGAAATATTGATGAGCAATTTAACAACTTAATATCAGGTTCTCCTATTTTGGCAACTTTAAGACTTGTGACCTTCAACTCCTGGAATTCTGGGAATTGAAGTCCACAAGTCTTGAAGTTACCAAGTTGGAGGCCCCTGATTTAATAGACTTGTTCATTACCCTTCTGATTTGTAAATAAAACTGATATCATATGAATTCTTTTGACTACAGTCCACAAATGGAGTTAGAATTTTTTCCCATAATTGAAAAGATATTACAAACATGCCTCTATAAACACACCATTATTTATTACAAATAAATTCTCAGGGTAATGGATGGAAGTGAAAATAAAGGAACAAAAATGTTGTATAAGGAAAATAGTTTTTCATATGGAATAGAAATTAAAATGCAATACTAAGTAATATCAGGAAAAAATAAATATTATACTGACAATCTGATGTACAAAATTCTTAGAAAAAAAATGGGAGAAAAGCAAGAGAAACCATTGCCACCACAATAAGTGAACACTTTTCAAGTGTGTGTGTGTGAGAGAGAGAGAGGGAGAGAGGGTGGGGGGAGGGAGAGGGAGAGAGGGAAGACAGAGTTAGTTTTAGGCATTTTCTTCCTTGAATACTCTTTATACTTATTCAGGGATTTAAATAATAAAGTATATTTCAAGTTGAGTTCAACTCCAGGTAACTTTATAGATATGTCCATGTAGTTTCCTGGCAACAGTGCAGGAGTGATTTGTCAAGACCCTCTTATGAGATGCTTTTTAAACTTTCCTCTTAAATACAAAGCTCCGAGATTTTCTAATAGTCTCCCTTCCAATTCCACCTGCTCAGCTTTTGGTTTTGTGTGTGTGTGTGTGTGTGTGTACTAGTGTTTCCTTGAAAATAAGACTGGGTCTTATTTTCTTTTGGGTCCCAAAATAAGCATTAGGGCTTATTTTCAGGGGGTGTCTTGTTTTTTCCCTACATATATGGGAGGCCCCCTTCTGCTTGCTCATAGCAGGGCCGTGCGGCTCGCCAGTAATGCCGTGAGGTGGGGGGTGGAGCTGTCCCACACTGGCTTACCTCAGGGCCCCCAGAGCCAGGCCATCCATGCCTCGACATGTGCCTCATCTCACGGAAGCAGCACCAACATACTGCTTTGCTCCCTGCTCTGTTATGGATGCGAGTGAGGAAAAGAAATGGGCTGGCGGCCATGAGAACTCCTGTTGTACATAGCTTCTGGTGCTGCTGCCATGAGGCAGATGTTGGGGCATGGATGGCCTGGCTGCGGGGGCCCTGAGGTAAGTCAGTGTGGGGCATGTGAGGCAGCTCCACCACTCACCCACTTCATGGCCATGGCACCATGAGCAACCAGATGGAATGGGCAGGTGGTAGGCAGCTCTTAAGTAGTGCTTATTCTGGGAGTAGGGCTTATATTAGGCGCACACATTAAAAAAACATGCTAGAGCTTTTTTTAAAAATTACATTTATATGCCGCCCTTTTCCGAAGACTCAGGGTGGCTTACAACTTTTGGGATACAACCCAATGTGCTCAGCAATAGCCTTCATTCCATTGTATATGCCTGCTTATTACTAAGTGGCATTTTTACAAAATGCTTATTATTATTATTTCAGCTTATTGCCCCAACAATTTGGGGTATTTTTGGGATAGGTCTTATTTTCAGGGAAACAGGTGGTAGATAAGTAGGTAGGTAGAGGGATAGGGATAGGAATAGATTAGATGTAGATATAGATACTGCTTAGAGTTTTTATAGGAGTAAAGGAATCAAACTATTCTACTCTGTTGATGATCTCTAGGAGACATTTCTTCCAGAATTAACCCACAGATTGCTAGTACAGGTAGACTTTGTTTAATGACTGCCTTGTTTAAGAACTGTTTGCATAGATAAAACGGTGATAAAAATAATTTTGCAATCAATTCTTGCATTTACAACCTTTGCAGGTCTGTAAAATAGAGGAAAGCTAAATCATGAGCATAATCACAAATTCGTTTAGCAACTGCTTTGTTTAATGACCAAGCTGCTGGTCTCAATTGTGCTCACCATGCAAGGACTAGCTGAATTGCAATTGAATAAATAAATGTATATTTATTTATTGATTTATTTGTATTCCGCCTTTAATATTTTTACAAGTAACTGAAAGCGGCAAACATACCCCATTTTCCTGCTCCTATTTTGCATGAAGCATAAAATTCTGCTGAGCTGTATCTGAGTGAATTAACATAATGACCACTTTTTTCAGTATAGTAGCCTTGAAAATGTGCCCACATAAAAATGAATTTGTCTATTTAAGAACAGATAGAATTGCAGCAAGGCACAATGTATTTTTAAATTAATCATACATCTGGTTTACTCAGAAGCAATTAGCTATCTTCACTGGGAAGACAGGAGCAAAGAAGCACTTCAACATCTGGCATGACTAGGCAGAATAAATGAAAGAGAATGAGAAATTAGGTGGCCAGATTTGATTCTATAACCCATATCAAAGACTGTTTCTTCCTTGCATATAATTCTATGTAATCCGTGGCACACAACCAACACTTAAATGCCAGTCTACCTACCATACAGATTACTTTACAGATTACTACTGTTACATGTTTATATAAATCATACTTGAACTTCAGAATCCCAGTGAATGTTTGGCAGGTAAGCTGCCTCAGTATAAGTAGGCTGTATTCCTGCATTTCATTTCATTCAACATGCAACCTAATCTCCACTACTTTATTAAGTAAACAAGAGTAAATTACAAGTTGCTGCTAACAACAAACTAAATATAACATATCTATAATACAATTCACAGCTCAACAGCCATCAAATAAGCTAGGGCTGAGAAAGTATTATACATTTCTCAAAACAAATGTCAAACTTATAAGCATTTTCCAGAGTAAAACCATCAAATTCCTAGATGCCAATATCTAGCTTGTAGAGGTGTGTAGGAAAACAAAAGAAAAGAGTGTACATAGATTATAATTTTTAGTATATAATCTTTTTTGATGCAAATTTGAATCTTTTCTCCCATTTGAGGATGTTTAGAGATTTTCCTGCAAATTTCAAAGGATTTCTCCCAGAAGCCAAAGGAAAAGCTAGCACCTGACATTCTAATTAGTGGTGTCTGGTTTTTCTGAAGTCCACAAACCAAAATTACAAGTAATAAAATTTTAATGAAAATGTTTTTGTTTAGGTAACCTGGTGAGAGTAAGCTACCAAGAATATTTCTAGATGTTGCCCTGTGTTTCCAAATATTTACATACTACTGTGTAGGAAAATGCTACCTCACCTATTAATATGACAGCAAACAAATGACATAGGTGAGAACATGACCTTGAGATTTCTAATGCAGTCCTAAGCTTTTCTCTACATGAGGTCATGATGGGAATCATGCTGGTCACATTGTACCAAGGACCCCCTCTGCTGGTTACAGTACACATTCGCTCTAATCAAAGCCCTTTAATGATTCCATAAGTTATGACTAAGGAAAAAGAAAGATAGCACAGATAGGAAAAGAGAAGGCTACATGAATTCCCAGTTTAAGTTCTGGGCCAAATACTTTTCATAACACTCTTATGTGTGAAGAGGGTATATTACACATATAAGCAGACAGAGATGTTTGTTTTTCAGTAAAGTACATTGCCATTTTTAACACAACTAAGCATTTTCATGAAGCATGAAACACACATTCCGAATTAAAACCCAAGAATCCACAAACAAGTAAATATATTATAAATATCACTGCTACTGCATTTTGATGATTTCACTTCATTTTCCTCGGTTTGTCTCTTTAACTGCAAATGTTGCATTGCTCTAAAGCAAACCTAAAAAACTATCCATGCTGTCATAAAATGAATAAACATGAAGTTATTGAAAAGAGCAGACTAATACAATCTGGAAATGATACTCTTCAGCTTGGACATTTTTTGAGCTAGATGTTTTGCTAATTTTAAACCCCTGTAACATGATACACTCCAGGCAATGTTCCTTTTCAAAGAAAAAAACAGGCAGCCAAAAAAGAACATGAGCACTCACTTCTGCTTTTGATTAACTATCTTAACGATTTAGTAAAATGACAGAGAGCATAGTACAACATTAAGACTTATCTGAACCAGGTGTTTAACAATTCTTTTCATGCACTGGGATATTTTTTATTTTTTTTTATTTTTACCACTGCGCTAGGATTTAGTGTTTTTAACCACAAATCACACCATGGAAAAGCTTAAATGTTCTTTAATAGAGGACGTTCTTGCATATACAATCATACCACATGTAGCTAAGGTGCTTTTTACTACTCTATTGTTTGCTTAGTTGTTTACTTGACTCTCTTGTTCAAACCATTGACTGAGCAAGCAACAAGAAAAATTGAAAATACAAACAAAACATGGAGCCTGTACCAAATCTACTGCAAAGTACTTGATCAAACAATTGTATGGTTTTGCAGAAAGCACATGCAATTTAAATGTAGAACCGTCAGATGTAGCCAGACAACTTCAAAGGAAAATAGCCGTACTTTTAGCCTATTACATGAAAACTTGATACACATGCCTGAATTTTTCTGATATTCAGGCACCTATTCAGGTGCCAAAAAGCACCAAAGTTGGTCCGAGGATAGTTACAGTATACTACAACATTAGTCTGCAAAATAAAGTGGACTCTAAACTTCGCTTTGATAGGAGCAATTGCATCAGTGTGTTTGTTATAGAGGTTAATAAAGTCCAAAGCCATTTCTCATTAGAAACTAGCTATGCATTTCAATGGATGTTATGTCCACACTTTGAACAACAGAGCAATGTCTGATTGCTGGAAGGTTAGAGACAAATAATGTCAATTTACAAATGATCCAGTTCTCTTTATTCAAGGAACTACCTCTGATTTCTATAAATGGGCTCAGTTGACATCTGGAGAGAAAGGCTCAAAATAAAATTCCATGATCAAACACTTCTGGAAAACTCATAAACACTCCTCCAGTGGATTTTTGGATCTCAGAAAGAGACGAGGAGGAGGAGGCAAGAACATAAAAAAACCTCCCTAGAGGCTAAAAGAAGGTTACAGTTTGAGATAAAGCAAAAGCAAAAGCAAAAGCAGCCACCATCAAGCTTCGAAATTTTAGGTATATCACAACATAAGTCTTCCCCCAAGCTGGTACCCTCCCAGGTATGTTAGAACTACAACTCCCATGACCCTCGGGTTTTATAGTTAATGGCTGAGAATTATGTGAGTTTATGTTCTTTATTTTTTATTTTCAAGATGTTGAAACCCCTTTGCTCCAGAAGCAGCCTACAAAGCAAAATAGTTGTCCCAAAATTTCCCCAGAGCATCATCACCTTAGAGAAGGCTGCCATGCATCAAGAAGTGCCCTGCTTAGATGCTTCGATAATGCCACCAACTCTCTCCCTGCAGTTGAGTCCAGCAGCCCCTCCCGGACCAGTCCTTTCAGCCCCTTACCACTCTGCCTGAGAACCTCTCGATGGCCCTCTTGACTTTGCCATAGGTACCCTTGCCCAGCGTTTCTTGCAACTCGTAGCGATGTTTCAGGTTGTGCTTGTGATGGTGCCTCTTGACCGCTTGCTGCTGCTGCTGCTTCAGCTCCTGTTGGGAAGCGCTGACAGGGCTGACGGCCTTGGGGGTCGAAGCAGCCGAGTCCCCTGAAGAAGGAGTCTCCGCTGCGGACTCCTCCATGGCCGCTCCCGCCGCTTCACCGACAGCCCGCGCAGCCTCCCGGCAGCATTGCTGGGGAGCTTCTGTGCTGCTGCTGCCATCCAGCTCAGTCCTATCCATCTCCCGCTCCGGCGGGCGTGCGCCTAGAAGGCACTTGGAGCGGCGCGGGAGGAGCCTCGGGGTCCCTCCCTTCAGGCGTGTTCCGCAAGGGCTGCCCTCATATTTTCGGGCCGGGAGGGGAGAGAGGCCGAGAAACCGAAGGCCACAGCGCCCTCCTCTCCCCGCTGGGGTACATAAAAAGCAATTACTAAGACGGGAATTTGGGGACGGTGAAAGCGGCCGGGCCGGAGGGGATTCCCTGGCTGTACCCGGTCTTTTGGCGGAAGACACTTTTAAGTTGGGGAGGGGAAAGAAAAAAAGCCTTATCTCCTTCTTTCTTTCTTTCTTTCTTTCTTTCTTTCTTTCTTTCTTTCTTTCTTTTCTTTCTTTTTCTTTCTTTCCTTCCTATCTATTCTCCCTCCTTCCTCTCTTTCCTTCCTTCCTTCCTTTCTTTTATTTCTTTATTTCTTTTCCTCAGGCCCGCAGCCGCCTTAAAAAAGGGATGCGGGACAAAGCCTAAACGCGTCCGGGTTGCGGTCTCGCAAAAGCCCCATTTCCCCGGCGCTCGTTCTTAGAGGCAATTGGGGGCGGCGGAGGCAGGGGCGGCGATGTCAGACTCCCGAGGCGACATAAAGCAACGCAGAGCCGCCTCTCCCCGATCGTGCTGTCAGCGAGGCGGCGGCTGATTTGGCCATGAGAGGCGCTTGGGAGAGCTCGCCACGCCTCAGAGACTCCCAGCCAGCGATTCGGGGGCGGGCGAGCCGGTGGGGCCGCCCGGCGCTGCGCCTAGGCTGGGAAAGAGCCGGGCGTGGCGCGGACAGAAATCGCTCTCGGAAACTAACGGGCCGGGTGGGAGCCGGGGACCTCCCCTTCCGAGCCTGGCCTCCGATCTGGGCGGGCTCTTTAGGGCAACCCCCCCTCCGCCCCGAAGAAGGCAGGGAGGGTAGACAAATCGGGGATGGAGGTTCCAGCCGGCCTTTGTGCCAAAGGATGTTGCATTATTCCGGCCGAGTACACGGATAATTTAGGGGAAAGAGACTGGCCACTCTTCCCAATTTGTTGTTGCCTGCAAGCAGGGGGTACCTAAGAAAGCCTCTCAGCCCTTTGGAAGTAAATGGTTATGGAGAAAACGGATGGAAACAGTCGTTTGATGACAGATTGATGACAGATTTTGGAAGACTCCCGGTACAAAAAAGTATATCCCACACCACATGTGTGCAAACAAGCCCAGAAAAGGAAAGTCTCCTTCCCATTTCTTTTTTAAAAAGAAGGAACACTGCATCAGCATTTATAACTCAGATCCATCTTTGCACTCAGAGGGGGTCCAAAATGGTTGGATTCATACATTTTATACTTCATTATGTTCAGGCACGTAGGATTTTTAATTACAGATTACCAAATAAAGTAATCTTGGATAATCTTATTTAAAATCATATAACATGTAGAGGATCCACTTTTATTTGTAGGATCCTACAATTGTTGCATAGTGTAGAATAGTATTACAGAAATGTATGGGGCAGTTGATCAATAGGCATAATGTTCCCTCAAGCTCTCCATGCCACAAAAAGGATCATTTTGCTCCGCTCCAATATTGCCCAGATCCCCTGCTGCCAGGACCATCTCTTGTACTTAGGAGACATGTGTACACATTTGCAGGATGACATTTAATAATGTTCTTTCTTGAATGTGTGACATACTCGGTTCCTTTTCCATAAACAAGAATTGAAAATATTGTTATTTATGGACAACAAAAGGGATCTCCGGAAAGGACTCAAAAGTGGGTATTCTCTGTAGGAATCCGATCCAGTGGAACAACTAATCCCAGATGTGAGAATGCCCCCTTTTGGTCTAATTTAATTTTTATTATGTTTTATATTAAATACATTGCACACTGCTTTTAGAGTTCATTGAGATTGAAAATGTGTCTGTTTGCTAAATAAAAAAATGGCATCTAAGAAAAGTTCTCAACTATTTCAATTATAGGACCTGTAATGCTTCCACAGGTGTTCTTATCATACTAAATAGGTGGATTTTCATTTAGGATATGTAGCCCACAAATTCCTAACTGGACAATCAAGGATGCTGTTATAGAGGCCCCTTGCTTTAGCCTTCAGAAACAGGTCAATGTGGGAAGAAGAAACCCTCCAAGTTTTGGAAGTTGTTAAAAGATGCACAGATTTGCCCCAAAAACTTTCCCCAATTTGTTTTAATTTAGTTTAGCTTTGCATAGGGAAAATAAGCTAACTGGTAGACCAAAAAAATCACTTTCTCAGAAGTCAAAATATGGACTTTCCAACCTTATCATTAACACTTTCTATTTCTTGATGCAACCATTTATTACAATCTTCAAATAGGAATGCTGTGGGATGGACCCTATTTTCTCCCTCATCCTGTAGTGATTAATCATCAGTACTTTCTCTCAATATCCACCCACCCTATCTTCCTTTCTGGTCAGTTATGTTCCTAGTAGACCATTTGAAGGATTTGTGAATTAAAACCTAACAATTTTTTTCTATCAAATATGTTTAGAGAGAGATTTGTTTAGATTTCCTAAATTAGATTAGGAACTCCCTTCTCTTTGCTATCTGTTTTCATTTCATGATAGGTTATAGGGAGTCTGAATAAGAAACAATCTAGCAGATCATTAAGCTTTAAAATATTAGCTAGATAGATTAGCAGGCTGTAAAGTTTAGAACATTATTTTTTTTACTACTGATTTTCTTTAGTCATATATTTGTCTCACCTACACATCATTAGCTATGAGTTAGAGCTACCAGGCTTTCACTCTTACTAATATATACTCTAAATCTTCAGGAAATATACATTTTCTTCAGCACTTTTTTTGCACTCTGTATATCACTTTCTTCTCCTGCTTTAGCCACCTTCCCAGATGAACAAATGTGCCTCATGTTCTAAAGAAACACTATCTGTAATATGTAGCTGATTATTTTAATTATTTAGTTTGAGCAAAGTTGATTTTCTTTTGCAAGCATATTCTGTCTTCCACGATATAAGCTATGTTTGAGCCAGTTCCCTATATATGAAGAGAAATTATGTGGGAGAGCTCCATATGAATTTAATCTCAAGATAGGAAGTTATGTGAAATGGGTTTCTAAGACAGAATTCTGTATGACTACATGAATTCTCAAAGCTGCAAGCAATAGCCCTCAAGATGTTACATTGCTACAGAAACCAGAGCCATTTTGCTGACAAAAAGGAAAAGCCAAAAACTTGCCCTCTTGTGCTTTTTCAAAAGTATAACCTTCAAACCCTACAAATTTACCCACGTCTTTATGTGTGAAGATTTTTTTTTACTAAAAACCCAGATATAAATCTGTGTGAATGGAAATCTGTCCCACAAACTGGGTGGAATTTAAATTGATCTGCATATCTCTAGCCACAGCAGGAAGGTTTTAACCAAAGGATTAAGAAAAAAAATAGATTTTTAAAACCGTATTAGATATTTCGGAAAGCTGGAGAATATTCCCACAGGGCATCACAATGAAAAAAATAGCAATAATATTGATTATCAATAAGGCTGTATGTGCCTGGTAATGTCACATTTGAAATGGATGAGTCATGAAGTAGAGCATCTAATAATAGCCTTATTTCATGGTACAGCTATAGGTCAAGAAAAGACTTCTTTCTGTAAGTCAGATGCCTTCACCAATTTCTAGAAGCAGTTGTAAGCAGACTGTCTGTAAAACATGATAACAGCAATGGAAATATTCTATGATGGATGATTCATACAAATAGATATAGAGGAATGATGGAAATGGGGCAGAGAATTTGAATGTATTTCTTTTGGAAAGAGGCTGAAAATAGTTACATGATAGATTACATTTTAAGGATTTTATTTTTGTGCAAGGCTGAAATGTAAACCTTTTTTCATATTTTACATGCTGTTTATGTGACAAAGCTATTCTTTTAACTAACTAAACTACTTCAGTTTATTCACTAGAGATTATGCTGAACCCAAAGAAAAGCAAAACAGAGCTAATAGATTCAGGTTTGAACTATTTATTGTTCTGGTAAGTTCAAATAAACTTTAATACATTAAAGAGTAGTAGAGCATCAGAAGGTGGACACTGCCCTGTAAATAGCTTTGTCACCTTCCCCTGGCTAGCTTTTACTTTGAATGTTGAGATATGAGGGGGAAGGGATGAGGAAGGAAGGGGGAGGGCAAGAAGGGGGGGAGGAGGAGAAACAAACCTACTATTTAGGATCCAAGAGCATGATAACCAATTTACATCCTCTATCATGGTTATGATATAAGGAAAGCTACTTTTTGAAACAGGAAGTTGGTATGAATTCCCCTACATGGCTTGTAAAGTGACATGTTGCATTCTGTCCAAATAGAAATACCAAACATGAATGTTTCATGTTTATACTTTACTGGGAGTACCTAAAACAAACTCCCAATGGGCTATTCATATGTTTTTTCATATGTACCGTGTTTCCCCGAAAATAAGACACTGTCTTATATTTTTTTTGGCTCCCAAAAACACACTAGGTCTTATTTTTGGGGTAGGTCTTATATATTTATGGTGCCAAATAGTGGGTGTGAGTGTGTAGGGGGTGTTTGCGGGTGCACGGTTGCTCCCTGAAAAGTCTTCCTGGAACTGGAGATTTACACTAGGTCTTATTTTCGGGGTAGGTCTTATATTAGGGCAGGTTTAGAAAATAGTGCTAGGTCTTACTTTCGGGGTAGGTCTTATTTTCGGGGAAACACGGTAACACCTGGCCTTTTCATTTCATTGTGGTTTCCAGATGTATTGACACCTCCATAATTGCACAAACGGCTATTTGGAGATGATAAAACTTGTAGTACAATACATTTCTAAAACACCTAATTTAATTCCAGTTGCATTAGTACAAAAACAATTCAGATTGTTATGGTATGTCATCTTAGCCTCGAATATACAAATTATGTAGCAAGTATTTATTGCTCTGCTATTTCACAGAAAACAAGTAAGGAAAAGTCAAACTTTGTAGAATTTTATTTTTTTACAAACAGTAGCTCCACCAAGTGGTGAATGCTATTATTTTATGCCAAATGTATTACAGTACAGAGAATTTACCAATATTTTGACATATTGGAGGCTTATAGCCATTTTCCATATAAAATGGCCATGATTTTGTCCAATTCAAAAGAATTAAAATAACGTTATTAAAGAAAGTCAAATATAATGTGACATTAATACATATTACTTTTTATTCTCCTTGGTTTTTTAAAAACTATTTGATATATTTTTAAAACTATGTTTTTGATTGTGACATTAAGTCAGAAGATCCAACTGGCTGTACATACTTTTCTTGCATGCTCCTGGAGAGCTCATGATGGAGAGATGGCTTTTCAAAAATAAAATAATATCTTCATTTTAATTAAATCTTGAATTTGCAAAATCATTGTAGGGATTCAGTAACCAGTCATTTGAGTGTCCAAAGATGTCTGACCACATACGTGGCGTTTATTACTTTTATACCATTTTCACAAGCAGAAAAGAACAGCATAGATACAGCACTGGGATTGGAGAATAGATCCACATGGGTGAAACCCTTCAGTCACATTGGCATAACCCCTCAACCAATCCTTAAGGTTAGTGGTGATGTTAGTAAATGATATCACCTGTACACCTGGAAAATCAGAGACGTCCCATCCCCATCCCAACAGATAAGAGGATGAATAGAAGATGAGCTCATGGGATAGCAAAAGAGGCCCCCTCCACCAGGCTGCAGTGTGCTGCCAGCTTCTAGTGTCATCCAGGGAAACTCAGTGGCTACCACAAATCATCATCTTCTTTTAATGACCCCACAATCCCTTGCGGGATGGAATCTGGGCAACTGAATGGAGCTGAGTGTTTACTGGCCGGATACCCTTCCTGTCGCCAATGCAGAGTTATATTCGGCAGATATATTCTCAGGGTGCCCAGAGAGAGAAATATCTGCCTCTACCTAGGATCGAACTCACAGCCTCCTGACTGTGAAGCGAGAGCTCCACCTCTAGGCCACCATACCACTCCTTGAATTTGCATGATGTTGTAATACAAATACAATCTTTCAGCTAAAAATATTGAATGTATGTTCATGAACATATTTATATGTTCAATTATTATAATAAAAAGTATTACACTTTCTAAGAACATGCGTCTAAACTGGTTTTATAATAAATATATATAATGCAGATGGAATTGTAGACTAAGACTAGAGACTGTCGGTCAAAGGGTTCTGCAAGTAATAAGAAAATTCACTATGTTTAAGAAGACAAATAGTTCCCTGGAGTGCATAGCCATACCCTCATTATGGTTCTTACCACATGTATAGGCTATGTATGTTCAAAGGAAAAAAGCCCTGGGGAAAATTAGAGTATATTATAGTCACTAAATGCAGTTCCACTGAGGTTTCTGATTAGGACAATAGTTTCCTTGAAGAACAGTTGACTATCTAAGACTTTCCGGTCAAGATATTGAATAAAAAGTGGATGTTTTGAAATTGAAATATGTATTAATGTAGAATTGGCTTAACCAATTGTTTTATATTCTGTAACCCTCTGATGCTCAGATGGTGGAAGTTGGATCTCTGTAATTCAGGGAAAGGCAAATGTTTGGGGTTAGTGTGGAATGTGTTCCCACAAAATAGCTGCCATTGTGTAGGTCAGGTTGTCCAACCTTGGCAATTTTAAGATTTATAGACTTCAGCTCCCTGAGATTCACAAGTCTTAAAGTTGCCAAGATTGTACACCTCTGATGTAGGTCTTGCTTTAAGGCAAATTCTTCCTTCTCAATCATGGTACATTTGTGCATCAATGACTGAGCATATTGTAATGAAGATATTAATACCTTTAATGAGATATGTGATATACTTATCATGCTACTATAGGTAACATAACCCTGGCTGCTGTTCTGTTAATATGTTTGTGGTAGGCAAACATTCAACAGACTTCTCCCATCTGTCTGGAGATTCTCAGTCATCCAGATCATAGTTGTCCCAAAGATGCTTTTTGAAGAAGCAACTGGACTTCCTTGTTTTTCTTTGGGGACATTTTGCTTCACATCCAAGAAGTTTCTTCAGCTTTGAGTGGATGGTGGGGAATGGAAGGATTTATACTCCTTATAGACAGCTGGTCATTCACATTCTTTTATAGAGTCGTTGAGACCACCTGGATGTTGATCTGTGTTATCAGGGCCACGTGAATCATGCAAATGGGTGTGGAGCCTTCTTGGAACTGGTTGAAAGGACTGAAGACTGGAGATAGATGATGTTGTATCTTTCCCCTTCTGTTGAGAGAGGGCTGTTCAATTTTGACATAGATGTTCTCTTTGACCCCTCTTTCAAACCAGTGGTCCTCTCTGTCCAACATGTGGACTTTGCTGCCTTCAAAAGAGTGTCCTTTGTCTTTTAAATGCAGATGGACTGGTGAATCTTGTCCTGATGGGTTTGTTTTCCCACCAACCAGTTGAAGCTTTTTCAGCTTCAGAGCTAAAGAAGCTTCTTGGATGAGAAGCAAAATGTCTTCAAAGAAAACAAGAAGGTCCAGTTGTCTCTTGAAAAAGCACCTTTGGGCTTCTCCCATCATTAATTTTTTATAACCCCACCCACTCACCCACACACAAATACCCCAACCCTGTCCCTAACTTAATTTCAACCAAGTTTTACAGAGCATGGAAAGCCAAGCTTCCTCCCACTACTAAAAAGAGCCAACAACCTGACCACTTTCTTGTAATGAATAAGAATTTTAAAAACCACATATATAGGCATACTCTAGCTCTTTTTACAAATCAATGAAGGGCAGTTGAGCAGAGATGGAATGTTAACAGCAAAATGGCAAAGAAAGTTAACTTTGAATTCACAAATGAATTCCAAGGAAATTGTTAATCGCACTATGTTTATTATGTTTCTGCCTTGTCTCATAACTTTTTCATTTCACTGCAGACCAAGGTGGTCTGGATAAGAAAGGCTGGGATTTTGTATATTTATGTCTAGCTCAGTGAGAAAACCCTTCTATTGCTGACCTAGTTAGAATAACCATCCTTTTGTCATTGTGATGGAATGGTAAGAGTGGGTGGACTGGAGATGACTAACACTTCAATCAGAATACTTTTTCCAATCATTTAGGCTGCTAAAATGAACATCTTTCTTTTTTTAATGTCCTCTGTTGAAAAGCCTATGCAGTAATAGTCACAGCTACATGTGTTCTTCCACTTTCCTTTCTTGAACTCAGATACCAATAGGGCACCTGAGCACTCCTGCTTTCTTGTGCAGCACCTGGGCAGGTAAGAAAAGAAAATGAAAGACACTCCATTAGAATTGCACAGGATGGATTACTGGAGTTCAGGATTCCTTCACCTCTATCCATCTAATGATTAGTTAGCTTGCTTTCTGTATTCATTTTATACACTCAATCTTCATTCACTTTTTTCAGATAACAAGAGTTCTTAAGGAGAAATGGAAATACTGGTCCTTCATCACAATTGCCTTAAAATGTTTGATTTCTGTGCTGTAAAAAGATTCTCATTGTGAACCAAGAAATAACATATTTAGACAATGAGCTCTCTCCATTTTTTTTCTTATTAATCTATGTCTCTTTTTAGCCTTCCCATTTCACTTCTCTCAGCATCTGGCTCCCCAGTTATCTTTCCTTCTGAGTCACTCAACATTTTCTCCCATGGTGTTCTGTGGGTAAGGTTCCTTCTTTACAGATTTCTGATGCAGATACAGTTCTGTAGACTTCAAACTTACTCTGCATTGGCTGATTTCTCTCTCTAATGTGTGGAGTTGGGGATGCCGTTATACTTAGAGATGCATGAGCAGAGGAAGGCTTAAATTAGGCACAGATGAATGAATTGGAAGATGAGCTAGAAACTCATAGCTTGTGCGATGCATGGCATACATAGGCCAAAAGAATTATGAAAGTTTGATACAGCCAGTCAAATTGATGCTTCTCTGTCAACTAGTTGATTAATGTGGGAACAAGTGAGGGAGAAGGAGTAATAATCTAGTAAGCAAAAAAAAATCTATGCAGAGGCATCTGGAGCTAGGCATTACCTGATTCAAATTATATTAATAGTATGTGTATGTGTATGTGTATGGTGCATACGTGTGTGAAAACATCTGCTGCATGACTGAGTGCATGTGTGCTCAGATTGGGGACGGAAGGTACAGCTATTAAGTGGACACATCACTGACTCTAACACTGAATTCAAAGGTTGCTTTGAATACTGTTTTAAAGAGATGCTGCATTCAACTCTGACATGTTCCGAAGGCCAGAAAGGCAGAAAGTCTAACTCAGAGGTCTCCAAATTGGCAACTTTAAGACTTGTGGACTTCAATTCCCAGCATAGCTGGCTGATGAATTCTGGGAGTTGAAGTCCACAAGTCTTAAATTTGCCAAATTTGAGGACCACTGGTCTAGCTGAATCTTAGGAAATGAAATCCTGATAGTAAAAATACTGTGAAAAGGGCAACAGTTAGTTACCTGGAGAAGTGATGATTTCCCACTCACTGAATGTGTTGAAATAGAAGCTACAAATCCATCTCTTACGGATGTTTTATTTGGAGCAGCTGGGTGCTGGATGAAATGGATGTTGTTTGTTGGTTTGTTTCAGTCCCATCAATACATAAATATGAGATGTGAAATTTCTGTACTCTTATTACATGGTAGTGAAAAGACTACAAAGATTTCCAATTTTTATCTTGACATGATCATAGCATAACCAAATCTAGTGGATAGAACTGAACTCAGGGAAGAGGTTGCATCTCCCATATTTGGAACTGAGTATCTCACTTATCCCTGCTTTTCTTTCTTTTGTAGCAAGACAAGTTGATTTTGAATAGGTAATATATAGGAAGAAAGGAGCTGGTTGCTTTATTTTAGGACATTCACCCAAAAGAGAATCCAAACATACAAGAAGAGTTGCATTGGATCAAACTAATTATCTGTTTATTTACTGTTCTCACAGTGGCTAATGCCAATATGACACAAACAGAAAATGAATATCTTGTTGTGTACTCAACTGTTGTTGAGAGGTATATTGCCTCTGATACTGAAAATAACATGTAATCATCATGACTAGTAGCCATGAAAAGCTTTATTCTCCATCAGTTTTCTCTCATCCATGAATTTCTCCAATCTACTTTTAAATTCATTACCAGATCCTTGACAATAATTTTCGTGAGTTCACTATAAGCTAAGTAGTGACACTTTGCTCTTTCAGCTTCATTGGATCATCTAAGATTCCTACAAAATTGACAAGAAATCTCAGTCTCCAAATATGTATGTAATTGCATATTTAGAAACTTGTTTATAGAAGAAGCTCACAGAGATCACTGGATAGCTAAATTAGTTGTGGATATATACACATCTCTGTTTCTCTGTCTCTGTCTCTCTCTCTCCCTCTGTCTTTCTCTCTCTCTCTCTTTATGCATTCATTCCAGTTTTTTTCAAATAATTACAAATTCAGCTGTACTGGTCACAACTTGAGATTGTGAAATACAAGCTCAGCGCAATGAACAAAAATGCACATACATACACATATATAGATGTAACACATATATATGTTACACAGATGAAAATACAGATACTCTCTATGACTTTGGAAAGAATTTAAGAAGGTACACTCTATATGCTTGTGATACTTCATTATTCTTAAAACCCTACAGAACGTTGGAAAGTATATTGCAAAAAGAGTCAAGGCTCTGCATTTCTACCTGTCCGTAAACAGGATACTGTAGCACTCTGAAACCTGAACAGATCAAATTTGATGTGCAGAGTAAAATCCAGCAAATCAAAGACTGAATTAAAAGCAGTCCAGATCAAGCCAGGGAGAGTGGAGAAAACAATTCCAGGAAAGCATTTCTTAATGTATCTTTACAAGAGAGGCTATTGGGCAGTGATTGCAAACAGAGCAGATTGTTTCATTCTAAACATGCCTTCATCTTAATCAACTGATCAGGGAATGGTCTGCTCTTGGTCTAGGGTAACTTGCCGCAGCCAACTCAACATGGCTATCTTGCTGCAGCCATCTTGCCGTGGCCAACTCACCACAGCCATTTCATCTCAGGCAACTTGCTGCCCCTATCTCACCAGGGGACAACTTGCTGGGAACAATTTCATGCAGAATAGCTCAACATGATAAATGTCATCCACCTTTGTTTCTTCAACATTATTTCCAGTGACAAAAATGGAATTCTTCTGTGGTGAGTTGGCCATGGCAGATTGTCTCATTTATGTCACACATGCCCCAAACTGCAGAGATACACAAGAAGAGAGCACATACATACAGACCTGACACATTATTTCATTACAGGGAGTTCTCATTTAGCGACCACAATTAGGACTGTCAACTTGGGTGTTATGTGATCACTAAGAGAAACTGCGACTGTGCTTAGGATCTTACTTCAGGCTTCCTTGGCTTTACAGACCTGCAAAGGTCATAAATGCAAGGATTGGTTAAAAAATTACTTTTTTATCACTGTCATAACTGTGAAATGATCACTAAGTGAGGTTTATCTGTATGCGAAAGAAAATACAATATAGATACCTACAGTAAATGCCCACTGCTGCCATAGGGATTGGAAATTACTCCAGAAGTCTCATCCTGCCTTCTTTCCTTACCTTGGGTTATCCACACTTAATTGGTTAATAACTGACTTATAGGAAGTAGGCAGTGAGACAGCCAAGTCTAACATCAAATTATTTGGGCAGGTAAAACTGAAAATTTAGTGCCAACTAGGGATCCAAAAGGATGTGTCTAAAATGGATAAACAGATTTTCAGGTGGCAAACACAATTCAATGGCAGCAAGTATGAAGAATCTGGGCATGCTGAAGCAAAAATAAATGCAAGCTTCATGCATGTACCAGTAGGGACTGAGTCGGCAGTGACTAACAAGAGATCTTGAAACTGCATGGATTATTAACCAAAAGTGCTCATCGGTGTCTGGTAAAGATGAATTTTTTTGTCTGAAATCAGCTAACAGATAATCAGAGTTGGAAGGGACCATGTAGGTCATCTAATCCAACCCCCCGCCCAAGCAGGAGACCCTACACCATTTCTGACAAATGGCAGTCCAATCTCTTCTTGAAAGTCTCAAGTGATGGCGTTCCCACAACTTCCGAGGGCAAGCTGTTCCATTGGTTGATTGTTCTCACTGTCAGAAAGTTCCTCCTTATTTTTAGGTTGAATCTCTCTTTGATCAGTTTCCATCCATTATTCCTTGTCTGGCCTTCAGGTGCCTTGGAAAATAGCTTGAGCCATTCCTCTCTGTGGCAGCCCCTCAAATATTGGAAGACTGCTATCATGTCTCCCCTGGTCCTTCTCCTCACTAGACTAGCCATGCCCAGTTCCTGTAACCGTTCTTCATATGTTTTGAAAATGTAATACATCCATGGAGCATAGTAATTATAAAACAATTTATCAATATATAAATATATAAAACTAAAGTTGGACACATGTAGAATGGTGGTGTTTTCTTCCCTGCACTTAAAAATAGTGTGTTGTAAAACAAAAACATTTTCACTCGTAATCTGTTTGAATATGATTTTTCCAAGCCCCCTCAGTTCTGGTCAGTTTTTTTTCTTCTCTGCTCAGTTTTAACGCTGTCATAAATTCAGGTTTATACTTTATTTTTATTTATTAATTTGACTTGTATGCCGCCCCCTCTCCAAAAGGACTCGGGGCGGCTCACAACTAAAAACACAACAATAAATAATTACCTAAAAACCATATTAAACAAAACAAGCCAAATGTACAAGTTTAAAACCCCAGAAACTAAAACACCCATCAACGCCCCCCCCCAGTAGGCCAGCACAGCCTGGACAGTGCAAATAACCAGGTCTTTAGATCGTGGCGGAAGGAGCGAAGATCGGGGGCCAGCCGGAGCTCCGGCGGAAGCTGATTCCACAAAGTGGGAGCTGCCACAGAGTAGGCCCTCCCCCGGGTCACCGCCAAACGACATTGAGTCACCGACAGCACCCCGAGGAGCCCCCGTCTGTGCGCTTGCACAGGGCGGTTGGTGTTTGATGCTGGCAGGAGTCGTTCTCGTAAATATCCTGGACCCATGCCTTGTAGGACTTTGAATGTTATCACAAGGACCTTGAATACTTGACAGGAAAACAATGTTCTTTATGGAATTCTAAGGATCAAGCCCTGAACCTTGTTTTGCAAAGCAATTCTAGGTAGTATTACCACACATTATCACTAGATGACAGTGTCCAACTGTTCCAGTGTTAAAGTCTCTGGGTGTTCACAATTCAGATGTTCAGGATCATTTGGTTCTTGAGATTTACTAAATAAAGCCAAGAACCTCGTATCTCTGAAGACATCCTTGAACTGGAGACTTTCTCTTCTGTACTACAGTAAAAGATATTGAGGGGCACAGGTAGCACTGAGGTTGTGCTTGTTCATCTCTACTGTCACTCCTTCAAGGAAAACCGGACCTGGAAACCAATTTCATGTAGGTCAATTCTTTATGGTAAAGCTATGGTAACAGAATCTTGCAATGTTCTTCTCCTCACAGGAAGAATTAGAAGATGTTCAAAGGTATTAATGTAAGTCAATGTGATACTAATGTATATGATGTGTATCACCATGCTATTTTGAAAGTGTCTTATTTATTTTTATCCTGCATTTATTATTTTTATAAAGAGCTCAAGGCAGCAAACATACCTAACACTCCTTCCTCTTCCTGTTTTCGCCACAACAACCCTAAGAGTTGAGTTGGGTTAAGAGACAATGACTGGCCCAAAGTCACCCAGCCGGTTTTTCATGCCTAAGGCGGGACTGGAACTCACTTTCCTGGTTTCTAGCCTTGTGTCTTAACCAATAAACCAAACTGGCTCTCCTATTGATGTGTGGATGCATACCACACATAATGCAATGTATTTTTAAAGGTGGATATGAAGACAAATCTTTACAATTACCCAGAATGGTAGGACTTGAATGTGTTCAAATCAAGACCAGACATCAATCTGTCAATGATGCTTTAATCTAGATTCTTGCATGCAGTTGGATTTGAGTAGTCCCTTCCAACTCTATTTAGAGTTTGAATCCATACACTTCCATGTTGTGTCTCATTCTTGACTCAGAAGGATTAAAAGCACCATCATCTAAGACTAATACTAGAGTTAAGTGTCTGAGAACCAAGAAAGATTATGTTAAGATTGTAGCTTTTACCATTTTAAGAAATACAGTTCCATGCCTTTGCTGGCAGAAGCACAAAGCCGAAGACACCAGCCTGAAGATGGCAAGTGGGATCTCGTCGAAACGTCACCAAGGTATTCTCAATCTTACATGGGACAAGACCCAAATACACCAAGACCTACATATATATATATACATATACATATACATATACATATACATATAGGTCTTGGTGTATTGTCTTGTCCAAGATTGAGATTTTCGACGAATCTCATCCGTCATCTTCCCAGGAGAACGAAGCTGAAGACACCAGCCTGAAGATGACGGATGAGATTTCGTCGTTGCCAAGGTCAACCTTTCTTCTCATACCTACCCGAATACACCAAGACCTACATACCTTTACCCGTGAAAATCTCGAAAACAAAACATAATATATATATATATATATATATATATATATATATATATATATATATATATATATATGTTGAAAGAACAGAGGATCCTAAATCATTGCTTTTGGTTTTAATTTTAGATTTCTCCACTGTTTTCTATATGTAATAGCAATTGCTTTCATGGGTATCCATGAGGGACAATAAAAACCATCAGAATAGTGGCAAACACGTTCTATATAAAAAGGAGTCTGGTTTCAGCCACCTTTCTAAATCCTGCCCCCTCTCCCATGCCATATGGATATTTTGTAGGAAGTTACTATTCCTAATTTAAAATATATACTTTATATATTTGCCAAACAAATCAGTTTGTCGTTGTGGTTAAAAATGTTGGGCTTATGGAGTCCCAGGTCAAGTCAACCCTCAACCATGGACATTCAGACTGGATAGCTTCATTTTGAATTCCTAGAAAAATTGCAAAATATACCAAAAGAAACTTTAGTCATCAGAATTGTTTTAGAACCAAGATAATGGATTTGGGAAAACTTGCATTTTACACCTAGAATGATTTTCTTCAGAAGTATGAATATTCTTTCTTCATAGGAAGCATGGTGGCGCAGTGGTTAGAAGGCAGTGTTGCAGGCTAACTCTGCCCATAGCCAGGAGTTCAATCTTCACTGGCTCAAGGGTGACTCAGCCTTCCATCCTTCCAAAGTGGGTAAAATGAGGACCCAGATTGTTGGTGGAAATATGCTGACTCTAAACTGCTTAGAGAGGACTGTAAAGCACTATGAAGTGGTATATAAGTCTAAGTGCTGTTGCTATCTCCAGTGCCAAACAGTAGCTGGAGAAAGTGTATTTGCCCACTCAAGAAAAATGAGTAAGACAGGTTAATGGAAACAAATGAAGAATAAGAACAGGGGATTCCCCAAGAGTCAACCATTCCACAAAGCTGCACATAAATTAACACAAGTATGAAAGCATGGACATCAGAAGAATTGTATTTTTGTGGTTGTTGCTGCACCTAATTTCTGCAAGTAGTCTTTAAAACAGAATGTTTATCCACACTTGTATCTCCACTCAAAACAATATATGTTTTAATAGTATTCTCAAGTAGAAAACTGAGGACGGGTAAGCTTTTAATCTGAAATGTTAGTCCCAGAATTTAGATATTTCAGCATGTAGTTTGAGTTGCAGGAAGCATGGCTGTGCAAATTTTTAGTAAATATGTATTTTAAAATACTTGATAGCATTCAGTTTCATATTACAATAATGCAGATTTAGGCAGAAGCAGGTAGGAATGGCTTACGGGTTCAACCAGGGGTCTCCAAACTTGGCAATTTTAAGACTTGTGGACTTCAATTCCCAGAATTCTGGAGTTGAAGTCCACAAGCATAGCTGGCTGGAGAATTCTGGGAGCTGAAGTCCACAAGCATAGCTGGCTGGAGAGTTCTGGGAGTTGAAGTCCACAAGCATAGCTGGCTGGAGAATTCTGGGAGCTGAAGTCCACAAGCATAGCTGGCTGGAGAGTTCTGGGAGTTGAAGTCCACAAGCATAGCTGGCTGGAGACTTCTGGGAGTTGAAGTCCACAAGCATAGCTGGCTGCAAAGTTCTGGGAGTTGAAGTTCACATGTCTTAAAGTTGCCAAGTTTGGAGACCTCTGGGTTAAACCCATGCAGAGAACTAAAATAGGATTCTGCTGTCCTGCTCCGGTTGGACAATTCCCCCAGCCTGTTCTTTGAAACAAAACTGGTGATACACAAAGTAGCTGTGATACCAATGAAGCAACGATGTGAGGATAAACAGTGGTGCTCTTCCCATGTCCTTTCAACCCACAATTATGAAAAAAATACGGTCTGGGATCTCCCAAGGAAAGAGAATTATCAATGGTATCTTTTGTTCCTTTTGGGTAATGGACAATAAAACCTTACAGAAGCAAAAAGAGAATCCAAGGTTGGTCCTGGCTCCTCCCCACCAAACATTACATATGCAGCCATGGTTTACTACAAAATGTGTACAGGTAGTCCTTGACTTACAATTGTTTGTTTAGTGACTGTTTGAAGTTGCAACAATCCTGAAAAGTGACTTATGGCTGTTTTTCACACTTACAACTGCTGCAGCATCCCCGTGGTCACGTGATCAAAATTCAGAGGCTAGGGCCGCTAGGCAACTGGTTCATATTTATGATGGTTGCAATATCCCAGGTCATGTGATCACTTTTGCAATCTTCTGACAAGCGAATTCAATGGGGAAGCCACGTTCATTTAACCATGTTACTAACTTAGCTGCAGTGATTCACTTAACAGCTGTGGCAAGAAAGTTAGATGGGACAAAATTCCTTTAACAGCTGTTTCACTTAGCAACAGAAGTTTTGGGCTCAGTTATGGTCATAAAGTCAAGGAACACCTATATTTTAAATACTGGAATGCAGAATACAATAATTCCTCTTTAGCTAAATGAAAGATGTTCCATGAGTGGCTGGTATCCATGGAAAAATATCTGGATTCACATTTCTTATTAAGCCAGGTTTTATTCTAAGCAGTTTTAAATAAGCCAAGGAGACCTCATTCACACTTAACACTGAGCCATAAATTATGGTTCAAATGCATAATATGTTCACCAAACATATAAAACTAAAGTTTTAAAAAAAGTGTCATAGTTTAGCTCAATGTGTGAACTGCCTTGAACTGATCTGTATTTCATTACCCTTTACTAGCTAACTAATCCATCCCACGACTAGATATATAAAATACTTTATATTCTAATATATTACATTATATTTATTTTCTCAGAATAATAATCCTGCAGTCTAATGGAATCTATTCTTGTAGTATAAAAATGTTACTATTTTGGGTTTAGCTGTATGTGATGCTGCTTTGCAGACAAATAACGTAAAAAAAATGATGAGCAGGAATAGATGTATGAATCCCAACATAGTCCATGACAGTTTAAATAGTAGCAGCTATTTAGTAAGCAAAACTTAAGGACTCAAATAAATTAATAATACAAATTATTATGTCTGTTTTGTCCCTTATCTAATTATTGTTCTCTTCAAAACTACAAAAAAATTGGTTGACTGCAACCAGAGTATTTATTTATTCAAATTACATGTACCAAGAAAGTTATTTCACAGCCAACTACACAGTCATTCAAGATCCACAAAAAAGACAATAAAAGCACTCCCAAAAAATAATGACTTGATCTCAATACAAGGCATAGTTCTGGTTTTTAAGGCATTTTATCTCTACAGAAGCAGTTATTGAATACACTGCTTGTGTTATAAATGGCTACTGTACACCTTCCTTCCTGAGGATTACCTGTTACTACTGATGCTACAAGCATTCTTTGTAGTCATCTTCTGTTTATCTTTCTCAACAATTATGTATAAATTGACAGAAGAACCAGGGTGTTATTTTCTAAAGAAGATAAACAAGAATCTACCCAATTGTAAAACTCAGTGGTTCTGTAAAATGAACATTATGAATATCTCTTCTTTGAAGAATTACTCAAATCCAAAGCTAGTTTTTAATTTATTGTGGACTTTTAAAATAATCAATCTCAAGTCTAATTTTGTTTCATCCAAGTCAATAGGAAAACCGTAAGGTACTTAACGCTGTATGTCACTGTTGCATGTTATATCATAAGAAAAATGTTATATGCAGTGAACAATTCTGTTTTTATTGCCCTTTGTTCTTGGGAGGGGGGTATGTTCCATGTTTATCTTCCCCCCCACACTGTTTTTATTATTTCCCTACCTTGACCCCATACATCTTTGCACCAATGAATTAGGCAGAAACAGTAAATGCAAATTCAGTTGACATCATAGTAAACTGTTCCAAAAGAATGGCAAAGTTCTAGCCAATACTGCCTGTTTACTGCCTCTGGACACATCAAAAGCACCTTTGGTTTTGTTGTGGAATGGCTATGTTGACGAGCATGGATTATGGAAGAATCCAAATTCAAATGTAATTATTCCATACAATAATTTTCATATGAATACTCTATATATTATATATAATTACACCACTTTGTGTATTTTAATTAATATATAGAACCTTCTTTGATTGGCTGCTTTATTTCAATGATAGAAGCCTGATGTATGCAATATAATGCATATGTATATCAGTTTTCAAAGGAATGGGACAGCTTTTGAGTATGATGGAGTCCCCATGTTTGTTAAATTAAGAGGACAATGGCCATCATAATTTGCTTCTTGGGTTCACACCCTCACCCAGTGCACTACAGATTAAGCTGCATAAACAAATTAAAATAGTAGAAATAATAGGACCTACCAAACTGGATTGTTTTAACATTTTTTCCAGAGACATCAATAGCTCCTTTTCCATTCCACCAACTTCCCCAACAACAAAACAATAAAGCTCCTTTGGATAGGAAAACAATTTTTTTTTGTAATTCAGTTAAAACAAGCTCAATACTCAAACTATTTCATGTATAGCTTCCATTTTCACAAACAACCTATCCAAGTCATTCCTTATGTCATCTAAAGAATCCTTCATTGTCTGCACATTGTTCTCGTTGGTTTCGATTTTCACTGAGTAAGCAACTAAACTGTCAACTGCCGTCCTAAGCATTTTTAAGTCAGATTCTACCTGACCAAGGGAAGATCGCACTTCATCAACAGAATCTTTAACAGAAGAGAGTTCTGCCTTATTATCTCCAGACTGCCCTACATTAACTGAAGACTTTTCTTGGTCCAGCAAAGCAAGAACTTGTTTCTGGATATGATCGAGTGCATCAGCATTATTTGGTAGATCATTCAGACTTCTCCTTAGTTCATCAACATCACCATAGATTGAGAGCTGTGCTTCCCTAGACTCCTCACAGTATCGGTCAATGATCGTATATCATTTTCTATAGTACTCTGGACAGAACCTAAACCTTCTTCTAACGCAGCTAGCTTAGTGTCATATTTGAAAATAGAAGGTTCTGTTCCTTCTGTGCTGTGTGCAAATGATGTTGGAGCTTGAACATTCTCTTCTACAGATCTGAGCCTGGATTCCAATTCTTTATTGCTCTTCTGCAGACTTTCTATGTCATCTTTGGAGAATGCATAGCCATCTTCTATACCACCAGAAGACTTGATGTGCATCAAGCCATCACTGAGTTTCTTCAGCTCCAATGGAAGATGAGAAAGAGATTCTTCTGCTTTAAGAACTTTCTCTTCTAAAGTCTGTAATGAAAGGCGCTCTGTATCAGCTACTTCTTTAAACTTCTCATGTTCCTGTTTGAGGTTGACAAGTGCTTTAACTTCAGACAGAACATCAGATTCCATCAAATCTAAGGCACTTTGCAAGGTTTCTATAGTCTTTCCATTGGCTTTCAAGGATCTCTGCATCTCATCAACAGTGCCTTTCAAGACCTGAAGGTCATGTTTGCATGTTTCTGTTTCACCAAGTGAAGCCACCTTTTTTTTAACTTCATTGATTTCGTCTTGGCTCTGTTTCTGGATATGTGTGAATTCAGCAATATTATCGTTTATAGATTTTGTGAGCTCTGTCAGCCTTTCTTCCACAGTATTTTCTAGTGATGTGAAGTCTCTTTCTCTAGTATCTTTTACAACATGAATACCATCTGATAAATCTTTAAGGATTTCATTTTGTAGTTTCTGGAGAACTTCACCAATGCGACTGATTTCACTCGCCCCTTGTTTGACGGTCTTCTCGGTGATCTCTTGTTTTTGCTGAGCATTTTTCAGTGTCAGTTCAAAGCCACCCAAAGCAGACTGTAAAGACTGCATCTACAGAAGAAATTGAAAGATAGAAATACATTAAGGTTAGCCTAGTGAAATGGATCATGTTCTACATAGGAAGGTCCGTAACTAATAGCAAAAGAATCAGACATGATACATCAAAATAATTGACTTAAATACATATATATATTTATTGTATAAGGTGGTTTAGTGATCTGATTAAAAGTTTTAGTAACTTTCTACCTGTGGTATTATTTGTATTTCTTACCAGTCTTGTATTTTTTTATACCAAGCAGCTTCCATTATCAAACATTTTGATGGAAATAAAAAGAATGAAAAAAAATTGCAGTTTTTGAAATGGAGTCTAAAATGTTCGTAATCCAATTTTGTACCAATAGCTAGATTTTGTGCTGCAGATTCACATGGAATATGCATGAAAGGCACATGTTACAATACAGAGAAAGTATTTCAACATTAGGATTACCAGATTTGGCTGAAAAACCATAACCACCTCTAAATGGCAGCACAGGGACACAGGAAACCAACTTTTCCTCCTACTTGCTGGTTGTCCATATTATTAGATATGGTATCCCTTTAATTATGCAACTATTGCATTTGTAATTTCAAATAAATTGCTACATGTATGTATGTACTCAGGATGCTTTTCTGTTGCAGAACATAAATATTATGCAAACTACAAATCTTATTTTCCACCAAGTAGTCTAAATTAATCCACTGAATTACGTGTTCTGTACTTAAGCACTCTACTCTCCAATAGCTGTATATATACGGTAGCAAAGCATAGTTTTAATTTGTTTTGATTTATCATTAGATTTATATGCAGACTTTCTGCTCATCCAACAACCAAGATGGTATTTAGTATTGTGGCCAATGTCTTTCCTTTATTAAAGAGCAAAGGGATATGCTATATAGACTTCCTTGTTGTAAGGCTTCTAGTACATTAGTTCAACAACATCATGGCTGATATCAATTACAAACATATTGTTTTGTAGGAGATAAATATAGAAGGTAAATACATTCACATTCACTTTCACAGCCAATATAAACTCATACTGTACAGAAAATTTGGGCCATGTCTGGACTGCAGTCAAACTTTGCCTGGGGGTTGCACATATTTTCTTTAACATTTGCAGATTCTAAATACAATCTAACCCAAAGGGCAATTTCAACCACAAAGACACAAGCAGGATGTTATACCCTGGTGCTACTGAAAAACCTTATATTTGCTTTATCTATTTAGTACATACACCACAAAACTGGGCACATAGTTCTTAACTTAAAACCCTCTGTCACACAGTACTGCCCCACAGATTAATCACAGAGCACCCCGTTTCAAATCTACCTGTGTCATAAATTCACTAAACCAGTGTTTCCGCAACTTCAGCAGCTTTAATATGTACTGTATGGACTGCCCAGGGAATTGTGGGAGTTGGAAGTCCATAGTAGGTTAAGAAACTCTGCACTAGATAGAACTTAAGAGAATTTTCAAGCCATGGAAGCATCAGGTAAAAAAAATTATTGGAACTCCTCATTAATAAGTGATAGAAAATTGGCTCTGTTTAAGTGAACTTTTAAAAAATGATCTTACAGAACCCTATAATGGAATCTTAAAAGTTCTAACATTAAAAGAAGTAGTTTGAAAAAACCCTAGGAATTTTGATTTTGTAAGTCTTATACCTTAGTTGCAAACAGAACAGATTGAAAGATAACCACTAGATTCGATGATTACATAAAATAACTGTCCTCAACTATATGGTGAAGCTATGCCCTCCTCATCCCAAAGCTACAATTCCCAGTGGCCTTTGAGCAGAACTTTAAGAAGCCAATTACTGAAAATACAGCACCTCAAAAGAACCACTGATTTAGATTACTTAAAGATGAAACTTTACTGAAGAGAGCAATCTATGGCCCACAAACTTCCTCTATAGCTTTGCTACGCAATCTGCAATTTGTTCATAGAAATCTTGGAGACTTGTTCTTTAAAAAAAAGTCAAATGTGTAATTAAATATCCAAATACTTAAGAGTGAATTCATATTCTAATCCACTTTACACAAAATGGGCCACTCTCGAGTTAATGGATTTCAATTCCCTGTAATTTCCACTCAATAAATCTAAGTATTGGAATTGGTCCAATAACTCCCAAGGTACCATTTTGGGAAAAGCCGGAATAAGCATTTAATTATTTTATGAATGCATCTTCACCCAACCGAAAGTACTTATTGCAAACAGTGCAAGGTTAACTTTTGTGGTCAAGATTCAAGTATATGTTATGGCTCACAAAAACTTAGGTACGTTGGGTTAGAGCCGTTCACAAGACTTCTTTGGCTGCAATTCTGAGGGCAATTCCGAAAAAGTAAATACTATTTGATTGGCTCTGAGAAAACCTGTAAATTTTTTACTACCCGATTTTCTACGGCAAACAGAAAAACTAGAAAAGCCAGCGACCCCCCAACTGCACGAGGTTCTGGCGTCCACTATCTCTCGCTCTCGGCCATACTGTCTGGCGAAGACTAAAAAGACATTCCAAATTATCAGAAAACAATCCGTTGTTAATCCCCAATAGTTGTTTTTCTCTCCCCGAAAACTTCAACTTTATTGCCCGGCTATTCTCTGCAGCGCCATGCTGGGCATAGCTCGCGGCGCATGGACCGCACGTGCTAAAACGTGGCTTGCAAGAAAAAAAAAGTTCCCTGGGAGGAAAATATGCTTTTTTTTTTGAACTGGCAAAGGCGAATTCCGCCACCCTCAACCCAAGTAACAAGAGGGAGCCCATCAGCAGCCTCCTCCACCTTCCTCCGCGGAAAGACAACATTCAAGTGCCACCCGCTTGGAGGTACAAAGCCTTCCTCTTTGGCGCGGTTGCTTCAGACGAGCAAATTTGGCGGCGTTTCAAGCAAGGCGAAATATCGCCACACAGCTCGGTGCAATCAAATCCAAAAACGGGGGGATAATGGTGGGCAGCTTCCGATTCCCCACCCACCCATCCACCCGGCGGCCTCGAAAGGGTTGCACTCGGCCCTCCACAGGGAAGAAATGTTTATTTCTTTATTATCCTCCCCAAGTACCTTTTGCACGGCGCCTTCAAAGGAACGGGCCAGCTCTTCCCGCTGCTTGGCACAGCTTTCCTGCCTCAGGCTGATCTGGCTGACTTCTCCCAGAAGGTGGTGGACGTAATAGCCCGAGGCCGCAGCGGCTGCCAAGAAAGTCGCGGACAGGAGAAAGTTCAGGATGGCGCCGCAGCTGCAGGACGAGGCAGCTTTGCCCCCGCCAGACGGCGGAGAGCCCCCTTTGCTGCCTTTGGAGTGGGCCGGGGGCTGCGGCGGCGACTGCTTTTTTGCCACGTCATCGGGTTGGTTGGAATGGGCCCCCTTTTCGGAAGAAGCGGGGTTGCCACTGTTCTTGCTGCTCCTTTGTTTGGCCGCGGAGGATGACATGCTTAAGCTGAGCGAGGCACCCTTGACCCTCTTGGACTCTGAAGGCGTCGGAGCGAGATGGAGGAGGCTTCACTGTGGCGCCCTTGGAGGCCGCGCAAGGAGAAAAGCGGCTGGAGCTGGGAGAAGGGTCTGCTTCCCCATTCAATTTCGGCACGGAGAGACGGGAGGGAAGGCACGGAATTCAGGCGGGCTTCATCTCCGCCCTGCCCAACGGCGAGCGCCGCCTCCCGAGTTCCATAATGCAGGGGTGGGAAGGGTGACTGCCACGCACGCTGCTCGAGGAGGAAAAGGATGGCCCGACAGCGCAGAGAGAAATGCGGGATGGGGTGGGGAGCTGCATTTCCTGCGCCTGGCGCTTTGGCAAAAGTTTGCTTCGAGTTCGGGCAAAGTGGTGTGGAATCTCCCGTCCCGTCCCCCCCAAAAAACAAACTTCGCTTAAGTTTCTGGAGTTACAAACATGTTGGTTTTTCCAGCCTTACAAGCCTCTTTGTTGCCTTGAGCGCAGCCGCTTCGATGTTTATTCAAATCCAAGAATTTTGAACTTTAATTATATCTAAGCGAGAACCTAAAGAAGAGGTCCCAGGCGAGTTTGGAAGTTGAAAATCAACATGGGGTCGGGGGAGGTGGGTAGATGAGCTAACAGGGATTATTTCGTGTAGCTAAATATTAGTCCTGTGTTAAAATTTGGCCCAAATGACTGCTTCTTTTGTTCTTGTTTGTTTAAATGTTGCTTTTAAGATGAATAAAATGAATATAATTAATATTAGAATTGCAGGCTACAGGCCTTTTCCCAGTCATGCCATTTACTATTTTGCTAATGCATCCTTCTCCATCACATCACTTTCTTCTTCTCAGATAAGCCCAACAGATTTTACACACCTTGAGGTTGCACTTGAACCCTGTTGGAATAAGGAAGAAAATGCTAACAATAGTTTAACTCCAGAACAGTTAAGAGTGTCTTGAGCTTTTCTGATTTGTGGGCTGGGGATAAGATGAAAATAATGTCAAGGAGACTGGACCAAAAAAAATGTGTGGTTTTTGTGCTGTGATTAGGTACAATTTGGGGAAAGACTTACTCAGCGGGAATAGTCGCTTACAAGGAGATCTTTGCTGAACTGGTACATGTACAGTAAATACTCTTAGTTGGAAAAGAAATCCTGTTAATTCTCAGGTATGATCTGCTAGTGCAATTCATGGGTTTTCAAGAAAAAGCCCCACCTTTTGTGGAAGGGGGGAAGAGATCATATATGGCCGTGATGGCAAACCTATGGCATTTGTGCCGGCAGGCAAGCCGCAGGCAAACTTAGCTCACTGCGCATGCGCATGCCTCCCAGCTGATTTTTGGGCTGTTTGAGGCCTTTTTCAGCCTCCCAGAGGCTTGAGGACAGCTTCTGCTGCCTTTGCAGGCTGAAAAATAAGCCCATTTTGTCACTTCCTGTAATACCGGAAGTGATGAAATGGGCCTATTTTTCGGCCTGCAAAGGCTGCAGAAGCTGTCCTCAAGCCTCTGGGAGGCCAAAAAAAGGCTTCAAACTGCGGAAAATCAGCTGGGAGGCGCAGTGCAGGTAAGGGGATGGCAGGGGGGATTGTGCACAAATGTGCAGGAGGCGAGGGGGGCATGTGCATTGCCTTCTGAGTGCTGGCACATGGCCTGGCGGCGCGCAATTTTGACACAGGAGCCCAAAAAGGTTAGCCACCACTGATATATGGAATATGTACAGGCAAATTGTCTTCCTGAAGCTGTAGCCTTTGCCTGTCTGCATGTAACACTATTTCATAGGACTACAGATTAAACATTCTTGGTCATAGGAATAATGATACTCTATAATGGGAAAGTGCTGAATCCTAGTCACTCATAAAGGTCAGATTTCAGCAAAACTTTAGAGAAGGTCGGATCTAAAGAAGCTGCAGATCTATACTAGAACCAAACTGACACCTCTGCCATCAATCAGGTTGATGCCAATGTTGGGTGCTTTTCATGTGCTAGGTTCAAATGCCCTCCTGCACTGAGGGCATAGTTTTGTACACACAAGTTGGTAGGGCTCTGTTCATACAAAATCTTGTTATTTCAGCATAAAGCAACTGGAATTTGTTGCAATGAATGTGCCTAGTGATGCAATTGATCTTATTACTGGGAAGTTTGATCTACTTCCCACTCAAACCTGAAGCTGTATACAATAATCCTTTCAGATATTTTCCATTTGTATCCTAATGTTTTACTACTGCTTTTTCTACTTTTTTCAGAAAAAAAGGTGTAGGGAAGGAAAAGATAGCACTGCTGCACAACGGCTTTTGACAGGAGTGTTAGAAGTTTTTCATGTGGAAGCAGTTGAGTCTTTAATATGAAACAAAACAATTTATAGAATGAAGGAGGGTTTTTATGAAATGATGAGTGATACACAGCAACTGCACAATGAAAAAAAACCTAAGCATTTCTTAAACTTTTTAAAAACTTTTTCCACATATAAAGTTTTTTAAGGAGGGATAAGAATTTGATTCAGTGATCTAGCTGCAAACTGCAGTAGTGTAATTATAATACTATTGTCATTGCATTCTTTAAGTGGTAACTTTGCTACAGTAGAAAAAAAAGGCCAACATTGCTGCTATTTCTGACTGCTGTGGCAATAATATAGGTGAATATAGATGTTTCACCAAATACTTCTTTTTCTCTAAAAGCAGAATATGTTGAGTCTGTTCAATTCTTTGCTGCTAAAATGTAAACGTCTCATGTAGTTCCCTCCTCTGCTGCCCATTTCTCAGCTGCCCAACTTATTTCTGAACTTGGACTAGTTTTTCATTTTCAGATAACTGTATTCATTTCCATTTTCATAGATAACTAATTTTAAATTACCTTGCCCAAATAGACTGGTCTGCATAAGAAAATGGGATATATGATATAATTCAGATATTATTGAAGGATGAATACAATAGAATAGAATTCTTTATTGGCCAAGTGTGATTGGACACACAAGGAATTAGTCTTTGGCGCATAAAAAGATTATAAATGCAAAATTAAAGGCTGTTCCCAGTGCTGAAGAGAGAAAGACATGCATGGCAAACACTTAGCTGGGAGCTCAATATTGCAGTTCCAAAATATGTCTTTGTTCCTGGAGCCCAGGTATAGTATCCTTAATACAGATGAGCCTCTGAACAATTCCCCATTTATTTATTGAGATAAAACTTTCCAGCTTTGTGGACTAGCAGGGGTACGGAAGAGGGGATAGTTCCGGCTGGCAAGCCACACTCATGCAAATGGAGCATGCATGCACGCATTCGCCCACTGCTTGTGCAAGTGGAGGTGCACGTATGTGCTCATCCACTGTTTCCATGGCCTGGATGCAAACAACTCGCAGCCCAGAGGTTGGGGATCCATGGTCTAGATGGCAACCTTAGCCCTTAAGCGTTTGAGAAAAAATACATTTTTAGAACTACTCTAGATTAGTAGTAAGGGAATGTTGGAAGATTATCTTCTCCAGCCTTCTCAGCAATTTCTGACAGAAGTTTGCATGGTGTAAATTCCACCTTCATCTGTATAATCCTTATGCATCAAATAGGTCTTGTAAAGTTTTTAGATAACTAAAAAGACATGGCACCAGCCTAGCATTTGGAAATGGATTCAAATAATCCCCATGAACTGTGGTTGACCTTAGTAAGGGCAGAATTCAAAGAAAAACCTGAATATAAACTTGGAATACTTCTGTGAAAAATGTGTTACTTAGATAATATTTACAGACTTTTATCTTGATCAAGGACTATGACTTACAAGTTTCGAATTCTAATTTCTAACTTCCCATTTGCTATTAATGTACCGTTACATGTAATTTGATGCATCCGCAAGAGTGTAATTATCCAGGGGTGTCTAGAGATAGAATGAATACACCAATGAAATCAAAATCTACAGGCAGTCCACAACTTACAACTGTTTTGTTTAGTGACCATTCAAAGTTACAATGGCAATGAAAAAGTGACTTATGACCATTTGTCACGTGACTGTTGCAGCACCCCTATGGTAATGTGATCAAAATTTGGATGCTTAGCAACTGACACTTGATATGCAGTGTTCCAAGGTTATGTGATCACCTTTTGTAGCCTGACAAGTCATTGGGGAAGCCAGATTCAGTTAACATCCATGTTACTAACTTAACAGCAGTGATTCACATAACAACTGTGGAAACAAAGATTGTACAATGGGGCAAAACTCATCAAACCATCTTGCTCAGCAGCTGAAATTTTGGGTTCAACTATGGTCATAAGTCAAGGACTACCTGTGCATATCTCCCTTTGAATGAAAATCTTTGAGCTGTACCGTTTGAGTTGGATAGAGAGTGCTTAATACTTGTTGCCAAACTATTTATATATTATGGACAACATAAAAGTTGCAATCAGAATCTTTACAAGTTTGACTCCATATAGTTTTATTAGATCCACATAGCTAGAACATCAACTTAGAAAAAATGTAATTGGATGCTAGGGATCATTCTGGCAGAAGTAAAGGGGAGCTTAAAGGAGCAACAAGACTCAAAGACGCCACTTTCTCTTTTAATAAATGGCGGTTACTGGCCATACCTACCATTGCAGTTGTTTTATGAATGCACTAATAATATCCTCTCAAATTTCCAAATGTACTCTCTTAAGCAAAATAATTTCCTTGTGGCATATTGCTATAACTACAGTCCATTTACTGAATTGTATGTTCTATGGTGCCAGGACCATGTTAACAATATCCAAGAAAAACTACCTGACAACAGACTGAACATGTTTGAACAAGTCAACAGTAACCTTCCTTGCGATTCTGTGCTGAGCTATGTCCAGAAGAGCTATGTGATATTGCTGACCAATGACACTTAGATTGTATTTGGCCACCTTAGCAGTCAAACCCAATCTCAAATTCTGACAGATGATAGTTATAAAAATAAAGGCTGGGAAAAGGATAATAAAACAGCATTCCTACATCAAATGTTCAGCCTATATGTCCCAGAATCCCCAGACAGCCTATTGTTGTGTGGGAATTGTGAGAGTAATATACAAACATTTGAAGCCAGACTGGGCACAGCTGGAAGAAACTAAAAATATTGGGAAATGGTATGCTGAAATCATTTTGTCAGCTGGTAAAAGATGCTTCCAATTCTCTGCTGGTGGGATAACCAGAACAAATATTTTATATTTTATTTGTATTTATAGAACTAAACAAAACCTATATCTTTGTATTGTTAGTAGAACTTGATGAACTCCAGTCCTCCACAATTACCGTAGCTTCATTTTAAAAATGTTCTGAATAATAATATATTGAAAAGATAACAAAAATCAGTTATGAATTTCTGATTAAAGTGAAATTTTATGTGTTCTGTTTCCTTCTCACTTTTGTCATTGCTGCTATGATAAAATATAAACAAGGATAAATGCAGATCTGTAAGTAGGGTTGCCAACTATTTTTGCTGCTGGTGATCCTGATCCTGCTGGCTTTAGATAAATGCAGAGTTGGAGGTACTGAGCCCTGCCAGGAGAAAAACAGTTGGTGTAAGTAAATACCCATCACCCCTTCACATTTAGCAACCAGGTTAAATTCATTCACTATACCTTTCTGCCTTGCAAGCCATAATTTCTCCTATCGTGACAATATCTCACTTTGTATATTGATCTTTGTTCCTTAGACTTCTCACCACTTTTTTAGGATCTTGTCAAATCCACCCAACCAGGCTGCTGCTTCACCTATTTGATCTTCATTTATTTTGCAATCAAACTACATTCATTACTGTACACTGTAACATGACAAAAGTATCCCAATGTATTTCTTTTGCACTGCTCATGCATGCATTTGGTCAATTCTCATTTATTCAACCCAATCATTCTTGACCCTACCTATTTTATTCCACACCTACGTATCCCATTTCCACTGCATTTAAATTATGGTATGTTTCTTCTGCCATATCCAATTTTCACTTCTTTATAAAAGAAACATGATCTTACACACACCCTTAATTTATTTTATCAAGCATTCATTCCTCACAATAGACTACATATAGTTGGCAACTGTCAACTATTATATGAAGCCATGGCAATTTTTCTCTACTTGGAGAATTACTTTTCACTCTAGACTGAGCAATGACGTTTCTTCAGCTTCTGAGAGAACTGGGCAAATAGATGTTGTATCAGTGTGTGGGTGTGGGTGTTTAGTCATGGGGAAGAAGAAAAAATAATGACTACTGTAGTATGGGAGTGGCTTGACTTTATAAAGCTGGGGAAAGTATAGCATCCTGCCCTCCTAATAGGTGGAGTCCCATATGATTCAGAGTTGGTTCTCCCAAGAAATGGGGTGGGTCAGTTTAGCAAATACAAATATGTACCTTAGTCTCTTCAAGATTTATTAACCTTTAAATCATTGATGGAAGAAACTGCAGCATACATTTTGAAATAGCTTGGCTATAATTTAAATTTAACATTGACTTTCAAAAATTTAATCTTTTCAAGCCAATTTTTGGGGCTAAACAAATTGTGATCCACTTCAGGACAGATCATTTTGTTACTGTAAAAACTAGTTTTGGGAAGAACTTAAAATAGACTTTTTATTATCTGCCATCAAGTTGTGTTTGACTCCTAGTGACCACACAGATTCTTTTTTCATGACAATCTGTCTCTAACCTGATCCTTCAGGTCTTCTAATGGTGCACTCATCACCACCACATCGGAGTCTATCTAACTTAACTGCTGGTCATCCTCTTCTCTTTCCTTCAACCTTTCCAACATTAGAGCCTTTTCCAGAGAGCTGAGTCTACATGTGCCCAAAGTAGGATAATTTGAGCTGGGTCATTTGTGCCTCCAATGAAAGCTCTGTTAATGTGTTTGATGATTCATTTTCTTGCCTGTCCACAGTATTCTCAGGAGTCTTCTCCAACACCAACGTTCAAAAGTGTCAATACTCTCTTACTTGTTCCATAGGGTCTCACAGTAAAACAGCATTGCTAAATAAAATTAATATGTAACTATATATTGTTCACCTTATTTTCCATAACAATTATGTCTCCAATAACTACCAAGTAGATCACAGGGTAACATTCCTTTATAATTGTTACCTCCAACTGCTTTTCAGTTGCCTTTGAAAATGGAAATTCCCCCTAATGTCAAGGTTTGTAAAATGCCCCAAGGGATGATATCCACCAAATGAAGGAACAAAACACAAAGGAACCAGCTTTAAGGCAAACCCTTCCATGGATTTGCCTGATTCATCTCCAGCCCAAGTCTCTTTAGCTATTGTGGACATGTTGGAGATAACATCTCAAAAAGAAAAGAAAAACAAGAAAAATCCAGTTGCCACCTGGAAAAGCCCCTTTGGGACAACCATGACCTGGATCACTGAGAATCTCTACAGACTCCAAACCTGATGTTCCAGGGAGGCTGAATGAAACACAGCACAAAGCCATTTAAATTTAGCACCCTGAGGCCAATAATTTACTAGTGAGAACTTCGTGACTCTTGCCTTCTTTTGGCTTCCCTTCTACGAACCCCCCTCCTGCTCCCATCTTCCACCGTCAACAAGAAGCTGTTCTATCACATACAAGTGGACAACTCACGCAGGCAAGTATTATGACAAAGTCGCGGCAGAATCGACAATCTACATTCCTGCAGCAACGTAAACCGACCGCCTGAGAGGGCAGGAAAGAGCCGTGTTTTGGCCCCAGCGTTGGCGCGCCCAACCACATGAGCCTCCAGAGGAGGCAACCTCCGAGCCGAGCAAGCAGGGAGAACTGGGGACACCCGCTCGCTTCCGTAAACATCGCTCAGCCCCGCCCCTCCAGTCGGGAGAGAGCATTCGTATCCAGGGGAAGGGGAGCAAGGCTCCTGTCATGGAAGGACGGATTTGCCTTCCTTTTTGGAAAAGTACCGGGCAGCCGAGTTCGACCTGTCCGGGCTAAAGCTTGTCGCTTCCCTCTCCGAGTGTCGTTTTCCTTGCCTGTCGTGTTGGTTAAGATACGGAACGAAACGTTTCCCCCCCTCTCCTCACAGAGAAGTGGGAGCGTCCAGGCAGCTGCTAATAGACGGCCCAAGACTATGTATAACCAAACGGGGGAGGCGGATGGAGAGTTAAAGCCCGAGTGACAACAGCTGAGGGGCAGCCCAGGCAGAATCGGTGAGGGGGAACCGAGGAGTCCACTGCTTGGAAAAGGGTATCTTGCGGTGAGTGGCTCTCGATTTGCCTTCCTCCTCCTCCTTTTGAAAAAGAAGCGCTCCGCGTCCTCCCCAACCCCGAGAATCATACCGACGATTGAACTCCGGATTGCCTCGGGAGCCCCCTTGAAAGGCTCGCTTGCATTGGGGAGAAGAACCCGGGAGCGCGGGGAAAGCGGGGCGGGTGGGTGTCATTCTGGCCGGATCCTGACGAGAAGCAAAGCCCGTGTCGGACTCCGCGGTTCGGATTGCAAACAATGGCTTAATGGCTTACGCTGTTTGTCGCACATGTTGGCTTGTTTAGCCCCCTGGTTAAGCAAACAAGGCTCGATCTCAAGGTGACTCCTCTCGTCTCTCGACCACAAAGCGCGCTTTTGCAGTCGGGCAAAGCTGAGGTGAGGGGGAGGCAGCAATAATTCTCTGGGGGGACGTGGGGGGGAAGGAATCCGTTGTTGACAACCCAAATTATTTTGTCCTTTCCGAGCCCCCCCTTTTTTTAAAACGACCCCCTTCCCGTAACTTCTCGGATGCGGTTAAAGATCCGGAAGCGTTGATAGAAATTGCAGAGATCGTGAAGGCGAGAAGCGATCTGTTGTTTGGAGGTTTTCCTTGGAAACGCTGGTTTTGTTTGGACCGGAGCGTGCCAGGAGGCTTGAGCCGCTGAGTCGGCGCCAAAAATACATCTGCGGGGAGGGGAATCGGCCAAGCCGAGGAGGAGCTGCTGTTTTCGCTCTCCGAGGAGGGGCGTCGGGTTACTCATTTGCTCTTGCAAATCTTGGACGGTACAGCGGGATCGGCGGAGGACGCTGCTCTCATATTGACTGCTAGTAGAGGTAGTCCTCGACTTACGAGCACAATGGAGCCCAGGATTTATGTTGCTGAGTGAAACGTTTTGCGAGCTTTCTTGCCACGGTTGTTAAGTGAATATCTGCAGTTGTTAAAGTGATGTGGTTGTTAAATGAATCTGGCTCCCCCATTGACTTGGCTTGTCAGGAGGTTGCAAAAGGTGATCACATGACTCTTGGACACTGCAACCGTCATAAATATGAGTCAGTTGCCAGGTGTCTGAATACTGATCATGTGACCATGGGGATGCTGCAACGGTCATAAGTGTGAAAAAAAATCATAAGTCACTGTTTTCAATGCTGTTGTAACTTCCAATGGTCACTAAATGAACGGTTGTAAATCAAGGATTACCTGTCCATCCTCTTATTCTGCCCATTGCATTTAGGTTTACAAAATAAAGAAATCTGGGTGACTACTGCATAGCCTATTCTACATATTCTACATAGCCTATTCTAGACCTAGAAAACCTAGAACTACGCCGCCTTTGGTCCGATCTAAGTATAGTATATAAAATCATACATTGCAATGTCCTTTCGGTCAATGAATACTTCAGCTTCAACCATAACAATACAAGAGCATACAATAGATACAAACTCAAGGTTAACCGCACCAAACTTGATTGCAGGAAATATGACTTTAGCAATAGAGTGGTCAATGTCTGGATTACTCTACCTGACTCTGGTTTCTTCCCCAAACCCCCAAAACTTTAACCTTAGACTTTCTACTATTGACCTCACCCCTTTCCTAAGAGGTCTGTAGGGGGTGTGCATAAGAGCACCAACATCCCTACCGTCCCTGCCCTATTGATTCTTTTTATTTTTCTTATATGTATCAATTTCATGTATTCATAACTATGTTTATACTTATACCTATTATCCTGTAAGCGATTGACAAATCAAATAAATAAATAAAATAAAAATAGATAGGCAAGAGTTCTGTATTTATGCATTGCATTTTTATTATTATTTTTAGTCAATTTCTTATAACTACATTTGAAAATTAAAAAGCAAAACTTCTACATGGCGGCTGTCTAGATTTCTGCAGCTTAGATCAGGTAGCATATGGTTCAGATGTTTATAAACATTCTTGCACTTAAATCATCTTAATTAACAATGTTGTTTTTTTCCCTAATTTGACAAATAGAAAATTACTTAAATGTTTCTAAATGTACATTAAAATCAATAATAATTAACTGTCAAATCATAAGATGTCTATTAGCACAGAATACACTGTAACACTTGCATATCTCATCATTTCTATTTCTGCACAGATTCTCTTGTTTTTTCAGGATTTTTCCATGAGATCACATGAAATCACCTTCAAATCACAGGACACACTTGCCAGCATTCAATGAGGCTTCTTAGTCATGAGTCCTTTTGATCCCATTGCAGTATTAAAACATAATTTGAAACCTGGATCTTTACATAGAACCTATATGAAGTCATCAAGAAATAAATCATGTCTGTCAGGTCCATACAATTGGACAATCATGGATCTCACCACTTTTGGCTCTAACATGACACAAAAATTGGGTTGGGGAAGAGATAATTTGATTTTACTTTTAAAGGGAGTCACATGAAATCATTCTAAAGTCACAACACTTTTGTCTATATACATATATACAGTGAATTATCACAATATATCCATTCAACTGATTGGATACTTGGATTCAAGGCATGAATCTGTATCATCTTATTTTACCTTGGCTCCAGTTGAAATAATTGCCAAAACACTGATCACAGATTTCTGCATAAAACATCAAAACTACAGATCTGAGGATCTGGGACATAATGCAACAAACTTCTATTTGAAACAAGAATCGTCATGAATATTCATGATTTTTACACACAGTGTGTCTGAAACCTAAAGTGATAAATCGTCTCTACTAAATAGGCACAAAAGTAGTAATCACAAAAAAAGTACTTTCTTTACATTTTACCTAGCGATAACTCACTTATAAAATTCAAAGCAGGCAAAATTAATCTGGAAGTAAACCTACAAAGAACAATAGAACAATATTTGTAGCTCAGGGTAGAACTGTAGAGTCTTTGGTGCTCTTTGAGCATGGCTGTTTGTTTGCAGATGTTTCATTACTCAACAAAAAAACAACCAAGGTCAGAGAGTACCAAGGATGCCACACATACCGTCCACAATAGTGATAAAAGATAGGTAGGTAGGTAGGTAGGTAGGTAGGTAGATTGTATGAGTAGATGCAAAAATCCATGGGAAGTGCATAAAAGTGATGACAGATATAAGAAATATTTCCCACAAATTCTCAGAATGATAGCACCTGCAACATGATAGGAAAGGAAAATTATGTTTAATAATAAATGACTCACCTTAAAGGGATGGCAGAGTAGACTGTCTACTGTGACACTTCATTGCAGGTGAATTAGAGATGGAAGCCAGGAATGCTCACCATCTTTCCTCACTAACCCCTTTGACTTAAGTTCTGTGAATTCTAACTTTGCACTATTTTAAGAATCCTAACATTGATAGAATTGTGGTGCAACCATATTTTTTCACTAATATATTTTCTGAAGTTTTATTTCTATACAGATGTACAATAACATTGCTACCCATTTGTTCAATACCAGGAAAGAAACCTCCAGGCAGAACACTTGCATTAAATAAACCTGCAATAAATCTGGATGATTAAATGAATAATATTTTCTTGAGGGAGGGGGAGAGACTACATTCTGAAGACTTCTGTAAATTCTGTAAGCTTTTGTCTCTTCATCTTAATAATGGACTGTAATTTAACTGAGGTGCACTTTCTCTCTTCCCTTTGGGGGAATTCACTTTAGTTTCAAAGGAGTAACTTAAACGTGGAAAGCAATATTCTGAGGGAGTTCAAGCCTCTTTTCCCCCAGAGCTGCTACTTCATAAACTAGCATTTACCCTTTTAAATGAAGAATAAACTAGGTGTGAAATACAGATACTGCAGGCGGGGGAAGAAGAGAGTCCATTTATGGATTTTCCAGGTCATGTTTGTCTTAGTCTTAAAGAAAATGCTAGGAGAGCTGAAGCATTTAGTAAAAATGCAAGAGTAGGAAAGAACAGTAGGTTGAAAGGTCACTAAAGCACTCCTACTTCTTGGTAAAAATTATGCAATCTAAATGATTAGCTAATGCTAGAGTCTATGCAGAACCTATCTCTGTAAGTATTTATTCTCCTCCACTTGATCTCTGAAGAGAGTTGTCTGCCTCTTTCCTGCTAGCATGCAGGGAGAAAACAAAAGAAAAAGGTTGCTGCTCCAGGGACTGAATTTAGCTCACAGCAGGAGAAAAACTACGAGTTTCTGTCTTCTGGATTAATGTTTGCAATAAGCCATACATAAAACGAAATGTTCACAGAGTCTGATTTACAAACATCAATAGGGTTATTGGATGTAATGTCTCTTCTCAAGAAACACATCTACTTAAATGAAACACCACTGATAAAATCAAATTCAATTCTCATCTAATGATGTTACATTAGGAGTTTGCTGTTAACAAAAGTTCATTAAACCTATTTCCCACTTAATTATCTACAGCCCTGCAATTAATACAGTAAGTGTTGCTGCTCAGCTTCCATTCATTGGAGATCGATAATGCGAATGTTGCTATACCTTTGAATATAGGTTGCTATGTTTCTGAGTTAAAAACAAAAGGATGTACTTATGATATCTGCTAATTCCCCCCACACGCACCCACACAAAATGTAAATTTTCCGCTGAAGCCATATAGAGCCATAAAGAGTCATGCTGCCTTATTTACTCTGATTGGTATATTCTCTTATCTTCTATATTCTCTTCTGAAAAGAGAAACACAACAAGCAAACAGTCCAAGAATTTCTAAGTGAAGTATTGTACTATCACTGAAGTTGGTCAACACTGATTCTCTTGTGTGCAAGAAGAAAAGCCTCACATTCCTTAAATGATTGATTCCCACTATGAGATACTAAATGAGCCACTTTTCTATTTTAATTTTCTGCTTTTTCAAAGAATTATTTATACTCCAGGTTTGTCTTAGTGTGGAGTGTAAATGGGTTAGCTTTCAACTCACATCATTCTTTGTCGGCAGAAGCTAAGAATTACTAGAAGCATCAACCTGGGAAAAATGAAACATTTTTAGTAATTAAAAAAAATGCAAGCAGCCACTACAGGATCTACATTTGTGAGTAGAATTATACAACTGGAACATTGCATGACTCTCCATAATCTCACTCTTTTGAAGTAATTTTCCCAGGTTTTCATTAGGATTTTGGTGAGTTCATGCATGAGTTAATGTTATGTTTGCCCTTGCCACGCTACAAAATTGCTCAAAAATGAAATTGCAGGTGTTCGACAACTATGTAAATGTTGACAGTAATGGAGAGTGAAGAATCTAAACTGCTATGCAAACTCCATTTTATTTCATTGTTTCTACCCCAAATAGGCACAATACATACCGGTATGTTGACAACATGCTATACAATTATATTGGTTTTACTCAAATTTCTTCTTTTCTGTGTCCCAGTCTGCAGATCTGCTACACAGTTCTTAAATGATCTTCAGAATACATGTTGAAAGTGTAACTGCCAATGAACTGCATCAAATCCCACATAGGGAGCAACTCTTGAACAGGTAAGGATTGACCAGGATAGGAAAGTCTAAAAGTAGTGGAGTAAACGTGGTAAGCAGGGTGTTAATAGGTCACATATATGGATTTTATTTTTAAATAAGATTCTTTTAAGCATTTAAATACTATCTCACATTTTCTTATACAATGTAATTTGTAATGAAGCTTATTTTCCATCCAAAATAAGGCTGTGGATTTCTATTTTATGTTCTGCTTTTATTTGTTGTGTATGCACGTACTATATAGTTGCACTTAGGACAGATAGGCTAGATTTACCATGTGCTTTTTAGGGGAGTAAGTGAAGTATGTAGAGATCTTCATATTTACTTTTATTTGTTGCCTTTTCCTATCAGGCTATTAGTAGTAGCTTTCCAGTTCCCCAGGATAGCATAAAATGTGCAGACTGCAACTTTATCCACTCCACAATCCTGTCCACTCCAGTGATGCATGGATTCTATCACTCTATTTCTGGTTGGTTGCATCTATATATAGTTGCATACCTACTGACTGTCCTTAATTTTCTGAGACCTCCATGTTTTTCACATGGTCCTGCAGCAAAAAATTACAAAGAAAACCTTACACCAAAATATCTGAACATCAAAAACTTTCTACCAGCAGTTTGTTCTATTCTTCTCAGTTTCTTATTGATTTAATTATTTGGCTTTTGTCAGCAAGCTCATTTAATGTCTGCTTTATCAGTGGAAGGGTTTGTCTTTTTGTAAACATGAACCTTTAACAGTCAGTTAAGGGCAAACTCCTTTCATAATGTGAAATGACAAATTAACAACATTACCCAAATGCTTCCTATTTGCAATTTAGGGCTGGTGAAACCTTAGAAATGCATTATTTGTTTAAGCAGTGGAAGAAATAGAGGAGAGAGAATAGTGAATGAGTCTAACTCACTTTAGTAAATTTCTTAAGTGTGCAACTTGAAGAATAAATTAAAAAATATTTTTCTTCATGCTTTGTACCTATATTCTGAGTAAACTGGTAAGAAAACTATTTGCAACTACTACCCTTCCTTGCTTCTGAATAAGATATAAAATCAGTATCTAGATAGGTGGCTTCAGGGGTGGGATCCAATAGGGTTAACTACCGGTTCGGTGATTTACGAGGTTCTGTGATTTACAATGTGCTTCCCTGCACGCTGCGCGCCTGTAAATCGTCATCAGCTTGATGCCTGGACAGCTGAGCAGCACTGCGTGCAGAGAAGCAGTCTTCGAAAAAGCACTTTTTTCCTGCTTTTTTAACTGAGCTGTGCCTCGCACGGCAGCTGAAGTTGAAAAAGCAGGAAATAAAGGTCAGGTAAGAGCCCAGGCGGGCGGGTGGGCCAAAACATCAGCAGACATAGAACCGGTTCTATGTCTGCTGCTCTTCAAAGCTACCGGTTTTACAGAACCGGACAGAACCGGTAGAAACCCACCCCTAGGTGGCTTGACTTGATTATATAAAGATCATTCCTTTTAATTTGAGAATCAGAATATATCCTGGGAATAATAGCACACAGAAATAACCATATCCTCCTTTCTACTATATTAGTAAGTGGTTAATTGGTCTTTAGTGTATCTGGGTTCTGCATTGATGTACAATGTATATTCTGTGTGCATTGTATGCACAAACATCTTTGATATGTGCATTTTTAAATTGCAACTTTCTATAGCTGATTTATTTTTATATAGGATTATTTTCCTAAAACCTATGCTTGAAAATGGAAAAGCGTACTTTGATGATTGCTACATCACAAAGTCAGAAAGAACGTCCATTTCTAAATGTCAGTACGGTAATACCTGAGAAGCAGAATGTGCTTGGAAAGGAAGCCTATTTCTATTAGTTACTTTAAAAAGACCAGATGAGAGAGTCCAAAGAAAGGAACTATGAAGTTGGAAGGGAAGCAATTCAAATTTCTTTCTGGAGTCATCATGCTGTGTGCAAATGAGGGACGGTCTCATTTAATTGCCTGGATCAATGACTCATCTTCTTGTGTACTTCATGCAATATGACATAAAGTTTAAAAACTTTAAAGTATGTGTCATTATTGTGTCAGTTTCTTCATTGGGTCTGATATTTGTAAGTTAGGTAATTTTTTCCTAGACTGTGTCATTCATATTGTGGTTTTATTCACATGTCAAGCTGAACTGTAGTGTAATTTATTTGATTTTGGCTTAGTGAACTAGGTAAACTCAGCCATTGTCATTGATAAACCATAGTTGATCTTCAGATACACACCAGAGAGTTTTTATGTGCTGTTTTTGAGACTATGCCTTGTTTATCTTGTTATAGGTTTTCTATAACTGCCCCAAAATAAAATGTTTTAGGGTCTTTGATACCATGATCATCAAGATTACTGTATAGCACAAGGAACTTCACTTGCAAATCAAGGGTGGGCGACTACAATGCTACTGCTGTAAAGTATCTTGCACATTTGAGGACAAATATTTTTAGTTGACTTTTAATGGGATCATTGAAACAAATGACAGCTGTGTTGTGACTTACCCTTTTGATATTAAAAAGTAAAGAATGCCTGTTACATGCAATTATGTTTTGGTCCCTTTCCCCCAAATTCTGTCCTTTTGGTTTAAAAAAATGGTTTCTATAATTCCTTGCCATATGCTAACACATCTTAAGGATACAAAGTTAGAATGGCTAGTTTCATTCTATTTATTCATTATTCATTCTTGTATGTAAACTTAATAAGTTTACTTAATAAGAGGAATGAAAGCTAGCATACTAATCTGTCTCTCCTTCACCAGCTGTAGAGCTAATCCTCAAGTCCACAAAGAGGGCACCTTCTCTACAATTAATTGGTTTTCAATTCAGTGGTAGTTTTGATTAAGAAGATTCCTATGGAATCAACAAACATCTGGAAAATGTTCATGTTGTAAACAAGAGATTCATGCTTGCATGAAGTACTTGTTGACTCATTACCAGAGCAGTTTAATAATTGTGTGACTGTAAATTCCAACTATAGTTTTTAAACTGTATGATGTCATGTTTATTTCCTGTTCTGCACATGTGCCTACATATGATTGGTGGGATTATTAATCTATTTGACCAACACTAGAAATGGTTGTTGGCACAGGAAGTATTTAATTGCATTAAATCATGAGAATTATTGATGGTTTACTACAAGAGGTGTTATATGTTAATAATGGATTTTCAGTTATGGGTTTTTCAAAAGTGAATAGGGGTATTAGCATAATAATGGATAAAGTATATGAATTGAGTAATGACTGGTTTAAATCTCTTATCACACTGACCTCAGTGTTAGGTTTCATATTGCATAAATTGGCACATTATTTAATCCACTAGACAAACATTCTAAGTTGATCAGTTGGATGTTTGCCAGTTATTTAACTGATTAAATATTATTGAATATTCCAAGAAATCAAAGTGATTGTTTCTCTTTTTGTTTTAGTAGCTCTTTATTAACAAGAATAATTTGGATAATTGGATAAATTTGGATAATTTGGATAATAAGGATAATTTGTCCTAGAAAATGAAGTACAACTTCTCTAATTTTTCTAGTAGTAGGTAATAGAATCCATATCCAAAAGAGAACCCTCGCTACTTAAAATTACAGTGAAAAATGGAACTTCAGTTATGCAGAGTTTAGATAATTAGCATCTTGATAAGGAAGAGCATATCAGTTTCTAAGGAATCCAGTGGTCCATAAAATGCTATCCTAAATTCTATAGCCTAAAATGATTTCCATTATTTAACGTTAAACATTAAATACCCAGACTAGGTTTTTAACTTAGAATATGAATCTGTCTTATACAATTCCTGTAAAGACTGATAAAATTATATATGTGGAAAATCCTTTGAAGTATTAGCTAAATTCTAAGTGTTAAATTAAATATCTGTCTTTTTAATTTTCAAGAGGACTGCATCTAGACTACCTCTAGACAATTCTCATAACTTCATTTGGTGCTTGCTTACTTACACAGGTTAGTATACAGTTTTGACTAACATTCAGTAATTTACTTGTCCAGTTTGTCATGATCATCAGCTAGGAAAATTGTCTCATCTGGAGGTCACTAGGTTGGGAATAGCTGTAATAAAATTGTATCATGTAGAGAAGATAATCTGTGATTATGAATAAACATGTCTAGGTTCAGTGTCTTATTTTAATTATTTTTCCCAAGTCTCAGCGTTACTCTGTACACCATACAGCTTAATCCAGGCTGGTATAAAATCCAAACACATTTAATAATACTGTCTAATTTCATTTTAAATGTACAATAAAATGGATGTTGTATTTAAGATAGGCAATATTTGTGTATCAGATTTATCCAAAGGCCAGATAACACCATCCCTCAAAGGAAGCTTAGAGGGAAAAAAAACCCTCACCTACTTCCCATATGTTCACTGAATCTATGGATATCCTTCCATTTTAAAGATAAATTATTTGGAATAAACACTACTCTTCATTTCAATTCAGTATTATTGCTCTTCAGTCAGTGGTAACATTTTTAAAGACTTTCTTACAGCTGTATCAAACAGATTTTAATAAACCCCTTTTTAAAAATTTGGCAGGTTCTATTTACTGGATCAACAGAAGTGATCCAAAATGCCTTTCACTGATGAGCAGAGCAGTGACTGTGATTCTTCTAGATCTTCAGAAAGTGCGACTTCTTCATCTAGTGACTCTGAATACTCAAGGCAGAGTTTTACCAGTGATTCTTCAAGCAAGCCCAGTTCTCCAGCTTGTAAGCAAGAAGCACATACCGGGGATATGTGCCTTTGAATTGCCAAAAGGGTTTGAGATAAGTTCAGATTGGATATGCAGATCCTCCTCCACTTTGAGGAAGATGTGGGTATTATCTTCTGGCCTTATTTGGGCATTTGTAGGATTTTTGTCAGAGGAGGATAGTGCAATGTCCCTGACACTTCTAGATTGTATCCTCAGAACAGTCAAAATAACTTCCCAAATTGTGCAAAATTTCAGTGGTTTCCTATGGGAGTTGAGGCCGGCCACATTTTAGAAGTTTTTTTTAGTTATCTTCCATGACATCATGCCAAATCTTGTGAGATTATTGTTAACTTATGATCAACACAGGTTTGGATCCTAGCAGTTGCCCATGTATTGATGGTAGGTATTAGTAAAGATATCATGAAATACTTTCTTGAATTATGTTTATAATTGCTGTCTGAAGAGATATTCCAGCCATATCCTTAGGTACCTTTTGAAATTTTGCAGAAAAAGTATAAAATAACAAAACACTTAAGTTGTCCTCCAAATGAACTAAATGATCACCTTAAACAGGTCCAGAACATTCTATAATTTATGGGTGTGCTGGAGATGTAATTTTGTGCAAAAACATTTCACTAAAATGCTTGACATTTTTTTTACTTTGAATAGATGTGTATTTCCTCATTTTAATTCACTTCTGCTTAGTGTTTACTCTCTGGTTTTATTAATACATTCTCAGTTGGATTTCTCTAATAAAATATCCTGTAAAAGGGGAAATAATAACTGTTGTAAAAATAGAAACAAATAGCATGCCAATAAATAGAAAACATTCAGTATCAAACACATATATTTAGATACATTTTTAAAGAGATTTTATTAATTGACTTCAAAGAGCAAGCAATTTCTGATGTCCAGAAATCAGAGCTGGCCTTTTCACTAGACAGAATGGGCCAACTGTGGATAAAATTTGATGCAGTGAAAAGCATCTTGAATCTCTGATTGTCCCAAAGGTGCTTTTTCAAGAGGCAACTGAATTATCTTGTAACAAAAAAATCCAGTTGCTTCTTGAAAAAGCACCTTTGGGAGAACTATGACCTGGATGACTGAGAATCTCTATATACACTTGAATCTCTGGTGTTAATCTGCTTCCTTCGAGTAAAGTTATCATTCTTGTTTTATTTTTGTTGTCAAAATAAAGCACAAATGCCAATCTGATTAGCTTTTGTATAAAGGCTCAAGTAGAAAGGAGTATTTCTCTGGGGCAACACTTATTAACCAGGGCTTGCTGAATAAGGTACAGTTGGGTGATTGATTCCATAAACCATGGTTTCAGCCACAGTACGATACCAATTGAACATGCAGACCAAAACAAAGTGTACTATGACTGAGTATGGTATGTGAATCCAGCTATAGGATGGTGGGGAGGCTCAATTAACTTGTCCTAAAGTTAATTTCTAAGTTAGCCTGTTGCTCAGGAATAAACACTAATGTCCTGTTATAATGATAGAGGAACAAGGACTGACAATTTTTGAATTGTATTTCGGCTAACAAAATCTCCTGGCTTGGAATTTGCAAAAACAAAAAGAGGTATTTAGTGAAAATACAGATTCAAAGTAGACTTTTGTTAAGCAATAAGTGAAGAACCCACTCATAAATGTAAAATATTTATCGGTTTTCATGTCAAGTCAATGTGTCATATGTTTTATTTCTTGATTCCAGCAACAAGCCCTCCCAAAATGGTTACGTTTGATGAAATGATGGCAGCTGCAAGGAATCTGTCAAACCTGACTCTGGCTCATGAAATTGCTGTAAATGAGAATTTTCATTTGGAACGCACAGAACACCCGCAGAACAGGTAGGCTCAGGTTTTTAAAAGATGGGAAAGGGGAGCCAGTTTTTAAACAGATCAACAAACATTCACAGATGTTTTGCATAGTTTCAGGGGTCCTTTCAAATGTTCATCTTTTGGTACAGAATGTGTACTCAAAAAACTAAGCAAGGTTTTTTTTTTTCAGGCCAAGCTTGTGATTCAAACTGATAAGCCCATGAGACTTAAACATTGCTACTTAAAAAAGAATTTGAATGTACGGTATTCCTGTAAATACTGGCTAAGGTTACATATAACACAAATCATGGACTCTGTAACAACTGCAATGGCCCATTTCACAAATAATTGAGCCCTGATCCTTCATTTATAAACTGCTATGGCTAGGATCAGGGCTGGGATTCTACCAGTTCGGACCGGTTTGGGCAAACGTGATGTTAAATTTGCATCTGGTTCGCTGAATTGGTATTTGAACCAACTGGCTGGCCCCGCCCACCCCTCCCCTCCCCTCCCAGGAGTCTCCATGCAGCCCATTTTCAGTGCAGGTAAGTGCAGGGTCCGCGTGGAGGCTCTGGGAGGGGGAAAAACGGGCCTTCTGGACAAACCGGAAGTCCGGAAACAGGCCTGTTTCCGGCTTCCGGAGAGCCTCCAGAGCCTGGGGGAGGCCATTTTAGCCCTCCCAGAGGCCCAAAGGAAGCCTCCAGACTCTTGGGAAGGCGAAAACAGGCCCTCCTGGAAGTACCTGTAGGCCACACCCACCTTGGCCATGCCCACCCAGCAACTGGGCAGCGAACCGGTTGCTGGGATTTTTGAATGCCACCCCTAGCTAGGATCTTTCTAGTAATGAAATGGTAAGTCATTTCCTCTTAAGCAGGAACTAGATTTTACTTTTGTAGTTTTAGCACTTTGCTTTCTTTGAACGCTTATACTTTCCTGTCTTTCCCATCTCACACTTGACAGCTTGCCTGGAAGGGTTAAACGAATCGTACATAAAGCATTCTGGGATCGCCTGGCAGAAGATTTGAATGAAGACCCTCCAGAGTATGAGCATGCAATCAAACTGTTTGAGGAAATTAAAGAGGTGAGTTTTTGGTCCTGCTCTCTCAAGCTAAGTTTGTTTTTGTCTTGTTGATAAGCAACCATGGAGCAGGTTCTGTACATTGGCATTCTGTAAATCAAAGCTGTAGATATAAAATGTGCAGCCTTTCAAGTTGTCCCTAGTCTAATTGTCCTTCAGGTGTCTTGACCATGATGGTTGGGAGAATGGTAGACTTGAGTTTGAGCCACACCCAAGAGGCAACCAGGGTGGGGAAGTCTGCTTAAAAGTTTTATAACAGACTGAAAGAAATGATAAGAAAATTTTGTATGTAGATACATTGAAGCTTGGCATGCTTTTTTCTTTTTGTTTATGATGGCATGGCTGCCAGAAGCAGAATTATACAAAGCTTGATGACATTCGTTGTAGCACATCTTCTCTAATACTTGTTCTTATATACAAGGGGGCATGGTAGGGACCAGCATTAATGACTAGCAACTGTTAAATATTTCAGTAATCCAGTTCTCAGATGAAAAATGCTGATTTGGCCAACTTTCAGTATTTCCCTACAGTGATGTTAGACTCTGATGTAGCACTGTGATATATTCAAGGTGACCACAATAACTGCTCAGCTTATCTGTCAGTGCTGAAAGCCAGTTTAAAAATGTGTGTGTCTGGCAGGCTTTGCCTGGAAGTTATGTGTGAATATTTGTGTGCTGAGTACTTAAACAGGGCCTGCTAGTATGACTACAACATTTTACCATAACATTACATAATATCATAACATTATTTTGTAGTTTTTGAAGGTTTTGCAGTGGGTGGAGATGGGGTGTCTGTGTACAAATGCATGTCTTTGATTCAGTGTTGCCTCCTGGCAACTGCCTGGGTTACTCCTTGTAGTTTTGTTGGCAAGGTTTTTCCAACACTTCCAAATAGTTCAAAATTGCCTTCATGGTCGTCCCCCCCATGAATAGGTGGCAGGGGCAGAGCAAACTGAACCAAAATCACTTTGTTGTTAGCTTTGTGGCCACTTAGTTCCTCCAAACAACTCTTTTGTGAAATAATCTAGATGTAGAACAGCATGTACCCATTTTGCATCTAGGTATAGCATCCCCATCATTTGAATTAATAAGTGTATAGAGTGACTTCAAGTGGCAAGATGGGCAGAACTCATAATTGCTCTTGAAGAGGGAAGTTTGGTATGTGCAACATAAAGCCACAGTTGTTGAAATTCCTCCTAACTTATAGTATCAATTGGTTCTTTCCATATGTGTCTTTGGCCACATGAAACACACATTTCTATTTTGGGTCATTAATTGCAATTTAGTTGACTCCTGGTTTTAATCTTGCAGATCCTTCTTTCTTTTTTGAACCCGGGGGCTAATAGGATGCGCAACCAAATTTGTGAAGTCCTCGACACGGACCTTATAAGGCAGCAGGCTGAGCACAATGCAGTTGATATCCAGGGTCTTGCAAACTATGTCATTAGCACCATGGGGAAGCTGTGTGCTCCAGTAAGGGACAATGATATCAATCAATTAAAGCCCACTGGGAATATTGTAGCATTGCTGAGGTTGGTATGTGATTTGCTTTTTAACATTATGTGGTGGTTAAAAGAATTGAACTGAGTCAACCCTCCCCAAAATTTCAGGTGCCTTTTATACCATTTAGAATTTCCAGCTAACATGGCTGTAGAGTCTTTCCATTTGTCTTTTATGTTGATAGTCAGACATCAATTATACCTACCATTGACTAAAATATTGCTAGCTGAGGAATTATGGGAGTTGAAGCCCACCCAACGCAAAGTTGCTGAGGTTGAGAAACCCTGGACTAAAACATCCCAAAGGTGCTTTTTCAAGAGACAACTGGATCAGGTAAATGGCTATGGAGATTCTCAGTCATCCAGGTCATTGTTGTGCCAAAGGTGCTTTTTCAAGAGGCAACTGGACTTCCTTGTTTTTCTTTGAAGATGCTTTGCTTCTCATCCAAGAAACTTCTTAAGTTCTGAAAGCCCAGTTGCCTTTGAATGAATCTCCATAGATACTTACCTGGACTAAAACATTCCAAATACTCTCACTATCTTGAGTCTGACTTCAAACTGTGAATCTTTGGCCGTTTTTTAAATTTTGTTTTTTCCCTATCCCCTACCTTTTGTAAAAGCAACCATTCACTTCCATATTACTTTGGCTCTTGTAAAAGAAGCACCCTTTCATTATATTCAACTCAGCTTTCCGTGTTGTTTTAATTCCAGTGGATATCTATTACAGCTTGATGGCTATTTGCTTGCTTAAGAACTTAAAAAGTGACTCTTAACACTGCCAGCTTTCCACAGGCATCTTTGCATTTGTAATAGCTATAAGTCATATAAAGGTCTACAGGAACATTGCAAAACAGCTGAAATTCTGCTCAGTAGCTTTACAATGTCATGCCTTATCTTTGAAGCTTGGAATTGGATGTAGTTTTTGGTGAAAGCTAAACTCTTGGGAAATTATCATAAAAGTACATATCATGTTCACATTGTGAGAAAGGATGACTGACTAAAAGTATGTAAGTAACAATGTTTGAACATACTGCAAATTTGTCATTTCTGTATTCTTTCAGGCAAATATTCCATGTTCTGGATCTCATGACAATGGATATGGTTAATTTTACCATCCAGAGTCTTAGACCTCATGTTCAGCGCAACTTGATAGATTATGAAAGAGCAAAATTCCAAGATATACTTGAAGAAACTCCAAGTATGTTCTTTGCTTACATAAAAGGGAATAGACAATGAAGTGGCAACAAAGGCAATTGTATGAGATCTGAAGCAGTTGAGCAAAAAGCTGCAACAGATTTTGGGAAGGGAGATAAATATTCTAAAACTTTTGACGATTACTATCAAAGTAAAACAATCTTGAGTTGCAAAAATGCTCTGGCTTACATGTTTTACCATCTGGATGTTTTTTTACACTGTATGCTTATACATAATTATATGTTATTTTGTCATGTTGTAAGCTTAGTTTTTAAAAACTTTCTCTAGTTTTCAATATTTAACTGTTTTATTTTCTTTTGGTGATTAGGTCCTTGAGTTATTCTCCTCCATAGCTTATTTACTGAACTGTGTACATGCCTTCGTAAAACTAACAGTACAAATCTGGTCTCTCTCATCTCTTCTCCAAATGTTCAGGTGCCCTAGACTTGACAACCGAATGGATAAGGGAATCAATACAAGATGAATTGTCTTCTATTTCTTGTGAAATGTCATCATCTCCTGGTGCTAATGGGATCTCAAAACCAAATGTTAGTCCGATTGTGGTGTTAACGAACAGCTACCTGAAACTGTTAGAGTGGGATTATCAGAAAAAAACAATTCCAGAGGTAATTTGCTTTCTATTTCAGAACTTCTAAATTTTTTATTCTCCTTTTTCTGTAATCCATAGTGGATAGCAATTTACATTTAAATCATGGTTGGCTTATCCATGATTTATGGAATAAAGCACAACACACTAATAAAAAAACAAGTCATACTATAGGTTAGCATGTTGCCTGATTCTAGGTCAATAGATTTTTCAATAGGTATTACCATCCACAATGTCATACTTTTTCACGAACAAGCTTGAATAAAGATTGTCTCCGTTACGATGTGAACAGATGGCTTGACAGCCATGTATTTCACTGCATTATAATTTTATGTCTTGTATTTGGTGAGATTAGTTACTCATTGAGGTCCTGACTCTGATAACCTACTTACTTTGTCCAATAGGAATTAATGGAACAACTAACTGCAGAATATGCTGCCATCAGATGTAATGACAATCATTGTTTTAATAATTTTAAGAGACAGGAGAAAGTCAAATATTATATTACCTAATCTTAAATGCTGTTTAGCACCTCCAGGCTCTTAAAATTTTACTACTTTAAATAGCAGTTATTGGGGAGCAACAGCAAAAGAAGAGTATTCACATTTGAGAGCTTCTAAATGAATCTGATTGGTTAATGTGCTGGGACCAGCCTTGGGCTTTAACCAGTAGCTATGTAAACTCCATTAGCTCTTTAATCTAATTTACACTTAAATGTTTACAAATATTTATAAAGAAACAGTGTGTGGACATTTTGCATTTGTATTACCAGCAGTATTGAATATAATGAAAATATGGTGGTGATTACATTTCTCTGGAGACTTTTTTCTATCCTGGACTGGATGAAAAAATAGTTAAGTATGGTCAGATGTTTGATGATTGTTCATAAATGTTACTCTTCCAATTGTTTCAGACATTAATGACAGATGAAGCTCGTCTTCAAGAATTATCCAAGAAATTGAATCAGTTGAAGATTGTAGCGTGTATTTCTCTCATAACAAGCAACATGTTGCCTGCAGTTATTGAGGATATTCCAGACTTTGTTGAGAAACAAAAAAGGATTTCTTTTGTTCTGCTTGAAGGAATGCACAAGGAGTAAGTAAACACATGAATTACTGAAAAATGATTTTTAAAAAGGCAGAAGCATTATGTGATAGCATTTTGTTTCTAATCTCCTCCCCTCTTTCTTGCAGGACTTTTGATTTAAAAGAAGCTCTTAATGCAGTAGGTATTCAGACATGTAGTACAATAAATGAATCGCTCACAAAGAGAGGCTTTCAGCTCTTAAATAAAGAAGTTCAAGCAAATGTGGTAGGTCAGCTCTGCAACATTGTTGAAGAAGACAATGCTGTCATCACCTTGATTGGTTAGTGATAAATTACTTGACATATCCTTAATATGAAATGTATATTTAAATGTACCTATGATTCCTGAGCACTCTCTTATATACATTTATTTTTTAAAGTTCTCCCCTTGTGAAGATTGGGCCCACCTGGTTCTTACATTTAATAGTACATTACTGATTTTAGATTTAGATTTCAGTTGCAGAATCCAGAAATCCTAGCTTCACTAAATAAAGATCCCATTTTTAGCCAGATTGTTATTTGAAAAGAGCACAAGTTCAGGAGGTCAGCTAGCTTTGTCTCTCCTATTTAAAACCTGCATGAACCTCGTCACTAGTTTGCAATAGTTTATGCAGATGGTTCTTCCCATTGAGTGTTTGTGACCTTAACTGTTGAATAAATCAGTTGACTGGGTTGATCACACATTTTTCAAATCAGTGCTGAAGTTCGCTAAACAAATTACTGTATACCAAGCAAACATATTTATGATATGTGAATCTTGGCAGATATGGCTACTACTGGAGACCTGTAGCTTGCTAAGGCATTGGGAGCAGGAATTGGAAACCTATGGCTCTTAAAGTATTACTAAATTATAACTCTCATATTGTCCACACTGAATATGACTGCATTGTAGACTTCCCTGAAAGGAAATATTTCCTCTGAATAGATTTCCAATGCATTTTGCAGTCTATATGCCAAATCTTTCATAGATTAGATGTCAACTTCTAATGCATCAGTTATCAGTCAGGATGCTATCTGTATAGCTATACTGCCTTTTTGATGTGTGAATGCTTTGCAGTTAATCAGCATGATCAGTTTTCATTCATCATGAGAAATTAATGCTGTCCTAAATAATGACAGGAAGTCTAATTGTATATGTATGTGTGGGTATTTCTTTTTCTTTTTCAGGTAAACGAATTCATTTGTACATGAAAAGCTTGCTTGCTTCTCCATGCTTTCAAAAATCTATGCCTACAGTTCCTGGAGGTCTTGGTGTGATTCAGAAGGAGATAGAGACTATTGGATCGCAGTATGCTAGCATTGTTAACCTTAATAAACAGGTTTATGGACCATTCTATGCAAGTATCTTTCGAAAACTGCTGTTCAATGAGACAGAAACAAACAAAGCAGAACTTGAGACTTCTACCAACTGAAATATGTACAGCTTCCTTTTTGGTCCCTCCTTTTCACAATATTTATATTGTGATTGGCATTCTTCTTTTGACTATGCATAGCTTGCAGTGATGACTGTTAATGGGAGACAGAGAGAAATGTGTTTATATTATACAGATTACAGTCAAATAAATAAAAGTTCCCTCCAAATTAAAGCAATTACTACATTTTAAAAAGGTAACTTTTGAAAGGATTATGTTTGTAGCAATTGATTATAACATGTGGCACTTATTTACTGTAATTTTCTTTTTCTTACACAAATATTTCAGACATGTATGATAAATGCCCACAGTAATATAAATCTTTTAAATGTTTAATATGCTTATGCGAATGACTATGGTGCAATAATATAAAAAGTATATTTCAGATTTAATCTGAAATAATTGTTAGGGCATTTGCCTTCTGCCTTTACCCAAAATGGATTGCTCAAGGAAGCCCTGCCCTCCACCCCATTTCTCTCTTCTCACAAGTGAGGTAATAAGGGAAGATCATGTGTCAAATTTGTTCAAGGCTGTTTCCTGTTTTGAGCTTTTAACGTATGAAGTCATAATGATCCAGTACAAGTTGCTTAGAATTTAATAGCTTCTGATTTCATCTGGAAGAATAGTTCCTTTTTTAAAAGGGTAATTCATGATAGTTTAACTCACTTGCTTAACAACTTGCTGTATTATATACAAGCTATTTTTTTATTTTTCTCTATTGAAGGCTAAAATACATTGAACATATAATTCTTTGTTTACTACCAACAAGAATCAGAATTTGCAAATGGAAAGCTCAAGATGACAAATATATGGTATTAAGCAGCAAATGCTGAACATGCTCAGTTGGACACCTATTGCAAGGTGCCACTAAATAGTCCCAGTTGATATTTTACTTGCTTTTTTTCTAATAAAGAATGAGATATCATCATTTTGGGATTACATATCTTACCTAGAGATGTAAAATATCCAGAAATTTTAAAGCCATGAGAAAAAAACTGTTTTTCCCCTGTTTTTTTCTGGAAAAAATAGAAATTTTGGGAAAATAGAAAAAAAAAAGTTCAGTGTAGAGTAGTTTTACAAATTTAATGAATTGCTGTGTGTATAAATGTATTATGCTTGCAATAAAACAGACAACCAACCCCTTTTCCCTCAAAAGCAACAAAAAAAGCAAGAAACCATCGACATAAAAAAATAATCAGATTTGCTCCTTAGCCAACAGCAAATAAAGTTAAGGTTCACCTTGATATTTAAGCTCCATAGAAGGTTAACCTTTTCAATGATACTTTTAAAAAAAGAAACAGAGGACAAAACATATATGTGCAGTTTATTCTATCTCATTTTCTGAACCACTATCATTTTCCATTTCTTCTTCCTCTTCCTCTTTGTCCTTTTTCTCATGGACTTCTAAAATCTTTAGGGTTGCACGGATTGAAACAAGCTTTTCTACCCTTTCACAGGTCAGTTTGTTTCTTGATTTCTTGGTATGAATGTTACCAAACATAGACCAGATTTTTTCACATGCAGCAGAAGATACAGGAATATGCAGTAAGTGAGATGCAAGAGATGTCAGAGGTGTGTGGTGCAGAAACCTTGCTACCATGTTGCAGGAGGGATATGTTTTGTAGAATCCCAGGATGCATTCCTGGCCCAAATCCCTGAAGATGTTCTATTCTGCAACATTTGAAAGTACTTTTCCAACATCAAGTCCTAAGTACCCAGCTTGTTTCAAAATCCAGTCAAATGCAGCAGCTGTATTCTCATCATTCACACCACACTGCCTTTGACTCTTGGGTCCAATAGATTTGTAGCAGCATATATTGGATGGTATCAAAAATCTTCCCATTTCTTAATAAAATCTTTCACTTTATTTTTTTCAGCAGTTGTAAGATTTTCAAAAATGGATGTTTTTATCATAACCATGTGGTTAGGAATTTTTGTCAAAAGTGCAGTGTCTGATTCAGATGTATGGATTGCTGAAAAAAATGGTATTAACATATGTAAGGAGTTCTGCAGGTGATCCCAAAATACATCCTCATCAAGCACAGTATTCCTTATATTTCTGGGAATTTTAAGATCCCCAATTATTACTGTTGCTTGAAGAGCTTCTTTGTCTTTTAGTAAACTTTCAAAGAGGATCACCACTCCATCCCAATGTGTTTTACCAAAACTTCACTGTCACTATTTTATTCTGTGCATTTTCTTGTAGACTGTAGTGACAACATGAGTAGTTTTACATATTTGAGAACTTCTTCAGCTCTTCTATATATCCTTTGAAGGGTGTCCAATTTCATGAAGTCAGTAAGAAGTAAGTTTAGTCCATGAGATGAACATCCTATTGCAGCAATATGTGGATACTTGTCCATTATGATTTCCCGATGCAGCTTTCATATTGCTTGCATTGTCAAGTCAGCAAATACTTTACCACTCCCAATTTTCTCTAAAGTGCACATATTTCACTGTTGATATACTCTGCAGTATGTCTGTTCTCTTCAGTTTCAATGCTTCTATAAGACTGGTTGAGATGTTGTTAATCACAAAGTTGATGATTCCTTCTGCCCAAACATTTGTCCATCCATCTGTAAGTTCTGCAAGACATAGTGCTTCACTGATTTTTCCTTGTACAGATTCCATCACATGCTCATATTCTGATTCCAGAAGAGGCTTGTTCAAGGAATGTCTGCTTGGCAAATGGTATGGTTGTAATAATTTAAAAGTTTCCTGCCATTTTCAGTTATTGACAAAGCTGATCCAGAGGCATATATTGAGCTTGCAAGAGCATGATCAATTTTCTCCTGATTTTCAGGTGTCATTTTATCTATAAATGAAGGTATTGTGTATTTTAGTGAGGCAGTGGTTTACAGCACTTCCTTACTTGATGCTGCTGGTGAAGAAATACTTTGTGATGATCCAGAAGCAGCAGAAAGAATGTTTCTGGAATTAGAACTCTGGAAGGAAAAACAACATGTACTTTCATTCTGGTCCTCACCATTTAATTCCATAAAGTATTCTTTAATATCTTTAGAGCACCTCTGTCATGCACGGATGTGTTTTGTCATCCTTGTAGCATTTGGAAAAGTATATTTTCTTCCCACAATATTTGTAGCTTTGCTCTCAGCAGAAATTGCATGGTGGAAATGTTTCCAAACTCTCCCCATTTTACTAAGAGGAGGAAAAGAAAAAACAATTTACTGACTAGACTATAGGTAAATATTATGCTGTGTTGGTGGAGAACATTAATAGGAATCATTTAAGGGTTACAAAAGAGAAATGAATTTGTCGGACAATTTTTTCCTCTGATCTGTCAGTTAAGGCCTAAAAGGAGGAGAGAAACTATCATCTACTGTATACCAAAAATTATTCAACTGAAGGAGGTCTGAGGTACATAAGTAAACTAAACTGGAGCCTTTCCCCTGCAGTGCCCTCCTAGTGGCACAAATGCATATTTCTCTTGTTTAAGAACTGCATTGAGAAGTACAGCGTTATTTGCATTGTATTCTAGAATTTATTTGCCTTCAACTGAGAGAACTTGCAAAAGGTCTCAGAAATCTTTCATTAAGGTCTTAATGTTATATAGTTGAATACCATGTCATATAGTTTGAATATCATGTCATAGAGATATTATTTATCATTGGAAAATAACATATTCCACACTCCTTTTTTTCAAATTTTCTGGAAAAAATGGCTTTGGAAAAAAACTGTTTTCTTCCCCATTTTTACAGTTTTTTTCCAGGCCTTCCCATCTCTACCCTTACCATATGATGCTTCTGAAGTGATTGTCACAAAGACTTTCAAGAAGGACCTTAATGTTTAAAAGAATTGCTGATACATAGGTAATTGTTCCTACAGAAATAGGACTGTGTACCTCAGTCCACCAACCAGATGACAAGGAGTTCTGCAAGTTAGAATCTGTATAAGATCAAAGAGATTTCAGATTAAGGAAGATAGATATGAATTCTTTTTGTAAAAAATCTCTATATTGCTAAGATATTTTAGGAGAGAATCATTTTCTTGTGATAATTCCACATGGGATTGAACAGAATATTTCTTTGTGATATTTCAGCAATCCAGAGGTGCTTATGACAGCCATCTTTAATTTTACAAAGCAATTTTCTTAAATTGTTCAATACCTTAAATGTTTTTAGAAGATCTTCCTTGTTCTGGTATCCCTTGCTCTAAATATTCAACTTTCATTTTTCTAAATAAATTTTAGCAGGTTTGAGAAAATTGTGGTAGCTATCAAAATATGTATATGGCTGAAGGAAGTTATGTATTGAGACACAATATTTGTTGACACTAGTGACTTGTATCAAGAAATAAATATGTGAATACCTAATATAGTGAATAAAGTTTGGCACTCTTGATATAGTACTATAATTTCTAGCATCCTATATGTTGGTCATATTAACTAAGGCTGTTAAAAACTGTAGCTCAACAAATGGAGGACTATACTTCACTAACCCATGCCATGTACTGAAAATGCAATTATCTAATTCTTAACCTTGAAATTTAAAAAGTAAAATATTTTGGACCTATACATACTTTGATAAATTTGTGAAGTTATAGTATCTACTAAAAACTTTCTGTAATCATGTTATGGTGTATATATGTTCTGTTTTTAAGTATTTTACATTATGCATGGTGATCAAGTGGTGAATATGTCTCCTCAAATTTTTAATTTAGCTAGAGGATTAAATCTAAATTAGTTTAACCTGGATACCATTGAAAACAATAGAACAATTTAAACAAACAAGTCCCATTTATTTCTGTGGGTATTAATTGCAGTTAAGTGTATGAATCCAGCCTATGTATATTGTACAATGTTCATGCAGAAGATACTGTGTGTTTTTTATAAATGACTGAAAGGGGCATTTTAATATAGCATGATATGTCCATTCAACAGTTTTTGACTATCTTACAACTAACCTTCATAATCTCTTTAATGTTCAGAATGCTTGGTTAAGAACAGTTGTTCCTCTTGCATGTTAGTTACTGATATTATTGAAGTACATTTACTTCATTTGGCTATGTATGTAATTGCTTTATTAAGTGGTTTTTGTCTTAAATGTTTTGAATAAATGTATTCATTAAATTTGGTTTCGTTTAAAATGTGTGCAGATTCTCTCTCCTTTTAATGTATAAATAGAAAAACATGAAGACAGCAGTGTAGATGGTTGCTGGATCTACAGTAGTTCTTGGTATTTTGAGTGGATAGTTTAAGGGTAACAATCCTTAGTGGCGAGGGGAAATGGGGTAGAAGAAAAACAAGTGAAATGGCAATAAAAGTATGCTGTATTAGAGCCACTAAATTAGGCTATACTGTTGTATGTATGTATGTATGTATGTATGTATGTATTTATTTATTTAATTTATGTTGCTGCCTATTCAACCATGTTGACTCAAGGTGGCTTACAGAATATAAAACCATATTTAAAACAATAAAAACTAACAAAAAGTATCAAATAAATTAATATAGTATAACAAAATCCCCCCCCAACTCCCATCCCTGCCCCAACGACAGTAGATCACATGAGCCATTTAATAGGTTCCATCCCGCTCTGGGTTCCCAAGGCCCGCTGGCAGAACCAGGTCTCCAGCACTTTCTGAAAGAGTATTAGAGTGAGGGCCGTTCCCCTCTCTGAGGGAATGATGATCCAGAGAGAGGGAGCCATCGCTAAGAAGGCCCTTCTTCTGGGTTGCATCAGTTGTATCTCCCTCGGATATGGGACCCGCAACATTTCCTGCCTCCCCGCTCTGATGGGTCGGGGAGATGTGACCAGCAAGAGATGGTCCCTCAGATAACCTGGTCCCAAGACAGGAAGGGCTTTAAAGGTGACAACCAGCACCTTGAATTGCACCCAAAAGCAAATCGGCAACCAATGCAGCTTCCGCAGGAGAGGTAATACATGTGCATACCTGGGTCTGCACAAAACCATGCAGGGCCACTGCATTTTGCACCAACTGAAACTTCCGGATGCTCTTCAAGGATATGTAGAGCGCATTGCAATAGTCAAGACGGGAAGTGACTAGGGCATGAGTGACTGTGAGTAGGGACTGTTGGTCCAGGAAAGGCATACCTGGTGCACAACCTGCAGTTGCGCAAAGGTCCTCCTGGCCATGACCACTACCTGCTCATCGATCAGGAGTCATGAGTCCAGGAAAACCCCTAGATTATGCACAGGGTCTGTTTGGGGTAGTGCCACCCCATCCAAGACCAAAGATGGTAATTCTCCCTGAGCCAACAAACCCCAAACCCAGAGCCACTCGGTCTTGCAAGGGTTTAGTTTCAACCTGTTGCTCCCCATCCAGTCCCTAATAGCTTCCAGGCACTGCGAGAAGGGAGGACACAGCATCACTTAACTTACCACAGGCCAAGACATACATCAGCATATAGGTGATACCTCAGTCCATGGTGATGGATGATCTCACCCCAGCGGCTTCATATAAATGTTGAACAGGAGTGGAGAGAGTACTGAGCCCTGCGGAAGCTGGTAAACCAGTGGGCGAGGACTGGATCTCTCCCCTCCTATCAACACTGACTGAGAGTGGCCACAGAGGAAGTGAACTAGAACAGCACAAGGCCTCCCACTTCCATCCCCCGAAGCTGCCCCAGGAGAATACCATGGTCGATATTTAGTCAGCATCTGGAACATGTTGAGATGCACTGATGTTGCTACGTACATGGCAATTGACATAAACCCTTAACATAAATATCCAACATATTTCAGGTTACATTATTTGCTTCTTTATGTCAGGCCCAGCTGCCCATTTCAAGCTTAAACCTCTTTTTGTTTTTGCTTACCTGATACCATCAGACAAACTGCCTCTATATAATACACTCAACCAGAAAAGTTGAAGACTTGGCTGTGAAGAAAACAGAGAACTTGATGGATTGCAGAGGCTCAGATTCAATTGTACCTGCTTAGCTATGGATGCTTGGCAGATGATTTGAGCCAATCATTCTCAGATCTATTTCACAAGGTTGCTACTGATGGGGAAAATAGAGGATGAAGTACTGTTATAGCTGCTTTAAGATCCTGGAGAAAAAGCAAAATACAAATCTTGCAAATAAAAAATAAACTTAAAGTTATGACACTGAGACTGAAACTAGAAATAAGTCAACTGCAGATTGCAGACAATAGAACTTCTATTTTATTATTATAAAAATTTGTATAAAATATATATTTACATACCTGTGTCCAAAGAGATACCTAGGAGGATTTTGCAATATAAATTTATTACTAAGCATAAACATAAAAAGATACCACTGCTGCTTTAAAAATGGGATTTTTTGATTCTCTGAAATCTTGCAGCTCCTTTAAAATGTGTGAATCTCTCCACACTTAATCCATACACAAATTATTTCAATGGGTTTAGAGTAGGCTTTGAAATAAATGTGCCAGCTATTTTAATGGTTATATTTTAATCTACAAAAAAACGTACAACTTTATAAAGTGGATAAAAATGCTGAACTTTATTAATACATACACCAAGGAATATGGATTTGCTACTATATGCCACATGATAGAAATGGCACAGGCACAGTACATTGTGCAACTCAGTCCCTGGGTACCTTTGGCTAATCATTGTCTCTAAGTTCTTTGCAGGGTTATGCACTTTATATGCATAACTGAGCTTCAACAATCCCAGCAACCATCTGATAGCACATAGAAACACAGAATATGCTTAACTCTCTGCTAATGGTTCTTCAGATTTTTGAGTTCAGCCATGATCTAGTGATACATCTTTTTACACTTCTGAAGGAAGCCTATAGATAAGACTCTTAGTATTTATGAAATAAACAAACCCTGGCTATTATGTGTCACATAGAGCTGGCACATACATTTTAAACCCTAAAGCAGTGTTTGTCAAACTTAGCGACTTTTAAGATATATGGACTTTAACTCCCAGAATTCCCCAGCCAAACTGAATTAAAGTCAACACAACTGAAAGTTGCCAAGTTTGAGAGACGCTGCTTTAAAGGATGTTCTGTACCAAGCACTGTTTCTAATTATTTTGACTTACCTATTTAATTTCTTTACAGTGAAAAATAGTGAGCTGGGAGGATTAATATGGAGTAAATGAGCTTTGCTCTGGGTGAGAGAGTTTCATCCAAGGAGCCTGAATTACACCCACGGACAACAGCAGACATCTAACTCTGATCAAGCGCTTGCATTTTCTAACGACAGGTAAGCTATAGCAGTGCACTGAGCGGAACTTCTTTTCAGTTGGTAAGTTGCAGGGAGGACAGATTTCAAGGGTACACGCATGCGCTATACCCAGGAAACGCTGGGTCTGCAAGGGGTGCGTTTTGCAGCATGGATGCAGCAGAGTTGGGAGCTTTTACTCCCGAGAAGGCGGCGGCTCCGGTAAATACAGTGGAGGTGAGTCAAAGCAGCGGGACCAAAACAGAAAGCGATTGTGGAACCTGAAGCTTTTTAAACTTGCTGACAAAAAAATGAGAGTGTAAATCTAGCTTCAGAGGCTTCTGATTACAGTTTCATTATATTAGTCCTTTTCTAACCCTCTTTTTTTATTGGAGGTTATAAAAGAGCATTAATCCCTCTGTAAGAGTAAGAAGTTAGAGATCCTGTATGTATATATAGTATGTATAATACTACATTCTCAAAGCAGTAGTTTTTAATTCATCTCTGCTTTTGACCGTACTTGTGGGGACCAGGTGCTATTCTTGCCTCCCATATTTCTCTTTAGAGAGATCAGAAGCTCTGGAAACTTGACTTTGTTGGAGCTTGAGGAAGCCAGATAAAACAGCTGTTGCTCCAGCCCTGTTGCTATTCTCTGTTTGATCGAAGCAGCTTTGTTCCACCCCTGAAGAAAGATGCTGGTGGGTGCTTCAATAAATTTAGGTGCTTGTGCATCTGTCACATACATGCACTTTACCTGTGATCTTTCTTGACAAATTCCTACCGAAATAAAAAATTTCAATGGTATAGTACAGGGGTCAGCAAACTTAAACACTCAAAGAGCTATTTGGACCTGTTTCCCACAGAAAAGAAAATATTGGGAGCCACAAAATGGCTTTTGACATCTAAAATGAAGATAACACTGCATATATCGTCTTTTACCTTTATGCTATGTATAAAAAATATAGTGTGCTGCATTTATAAAATGAATGAACTGCTACAGAGAAAACAAATTTTTATTTCTGCATGCAACAAAAACATTTTGAACTCCAAAAAAAAAAAGAAAGGAGGAAAAGCTCAATAAATCGCATGCTGGTGGGTGTCGCACATTGGCGGTTGTGACGCATGTTTGAGTAATAGGGAGCCTCAGCACAGGGAGGAAAGAGCCACATGTGGCTCCAGAGGGACGGGTTGCTGACCTCTGGTATAGTAGAGCATTATTATTTCTATTCATGGAAGAACCTAATGGCAGACTTGATTTGCCAATGTAAGCCAATATTTCCAAGAATTTTGGTTTAAATGGGTCAGTATGTTGCTTAATCACTTCTGCTTGATTTTAGGTTTCTGATTCTAACCAGAATTTTTGGTTGGCAGTTCATGATATCGCCATGTTTTATTTAGCCCTCTGTTTAATAGTAGGAACCATTTAGAAATAACTAAGAATTGGAGTTCAACATGCTAGTTCATTTAGAGACAGAAACTTTATTTCATCCATTGGCCAATAAAAATCATTCAGTAAAACAAAACCCTTAACACCCATGAGTATGGCAACAATTTGTGAGTCCCAGTATGCTAGCTTATTCACAATAATCTGTTAGCTATGTATATAAACAAGATCGTCTTATATTTACATTGGCCACCATACTAAATAGAATTCTAACTTTGTGGGGAATCTGAATGAGAGACTGTTGGGAAGTCCAGTACTTCTTAAATTCTGTGAAATACAAATTAAAATATAAATGAGCTAAACTTGCAATCATATGTACCGGCATTCATTCATCTAAATCAAATCAAAAGTTCTAGTAGACTGTCTAAATACATGTTGTCATAAATATATCTTAGTACATATTACTATGGATAAAACAATAATTATAAAACTTGATTTTTAAAAAAATAAAATATTTTTCTTGAACTTGTTCCATATATTTTACTGTTTTGATCTACTTTTGTTTTCAGGAAAAATGGAGACTACTTCCAGCTTTTTTGAAGGTTAGTATAAATACAACCAGTTTGGAGAAATCTTTTCCCCTTTTTTTCACAAAGTAATTACATAAAGTTGCTGGTTTTACTCCGATGTTGTCTACAATAATGAGAAAATACATTTAAAATAGTATATTCTTGGTGTGCATTTTGTTATTTTTTCATCTGGATTATTAATTTTTCTTTCTGTAATATTTTGCATAATTACATCTTCTGTCAGGTATATTTTGGAATTAAAATTAGAGTGAGTTTGTGTGGGCTGAAAGGTAATTTAACTGCAGCCAATAGAAATAATGTAGTTTGGATACCTTCCTAGTTTGCATTATTTGTTTATATTATTAGCTATATCTGTATTTTAAAATATTTATTGGTTCAGAAGGAAGATCCATTTTATCCTCTTCATTTTGGGCCAACTAGTTCCTTATAAGCAGGGCTTGAGCATACTGTAAATCTTTTCATGTTATTGTACCTTAATAAACAATGTTACTACTCTCCCTGACTCTGAAAGATACAATCCAAGTTTTCTTTAAGAAAGGTGTTATTATACTTGTATGTTGTCCTCACCTTTTATGTTTTAAATGTATACTAAGAAACCTAGTATGCGAAGTAATCTAATAGATATGTAGTTGTACATAATAGAGATAAAAATCCATATATTATATGGAAATATAATATAAAACTAATCTTTACATTGCCAGGATGGCGGAACTATTTATGCAAAACCAAATTAATTTTTTAAGTAAGACATTACAGAAATCCTTCAAGTAAAACTTCAAAGTATTAAATGAGATTTAAGCAGTTCAAAAGTCCTATATTTTTCTTCACTGAAGGTAATCTTCCTATTTTAGGTAAAAGGACTTGTAAAGCAACATATAGATTCATTCAATTATTTCATCAATGTAGAGGTAAGCCATTTTGTTTTACTGAATATTAAAGCCTATAATATACAGTAGTTCTTGACCTACAGCCGCAGTTGGAGCTGAGTTTGTCATAAATCATTGGCATCATAAGTCAGGTTAGATCCAATTTTACAGTGTTTATTGTGGGCTTTAAATGAATCACATAGTTATTAGAGCCGTGGTGGCGCAGTGGTTTATAATGCAGTACTGCATGCTACTTCTGCTGCCTACCGGCTGTCTGCAATTTGGCAGATCGAATCTCAACAGGCTCAAGGTTGACTCAGCCTTTCATCTTTCTGAGGTGGGTGAAATGACCCAAATTGTTGGGGGCAATATGTTGACTCTGTAAACGCTTAGAGAGGGCTGTAAAAGCACTGTGAAGCAGTATATAAGTCTAAGTGGTTAAGCGCTATTAAGTGAATCCATGTTCCCCAATGGGTATTTTTTTGCCAGAAATTGACAAAAGTCTCAAATCATAATCATGTGACCATAGGATGCTACAATTGTTTGTAAATGTGAGCCAATTGCCAAATGCCCAAATTGCAATCACATGACAAGCATGTCGAAACAGTAGTAACTCCAAGTACAGGTTGGAAGTCATTTTTTAAAGACTGTTGTAACTTTGATTTTACAACCCTAAGTCAAGGACTTCCTGTTAAGCATATCCTTCAACCTATGTAAACCTTCTTTCATTCTCAGATAAAGAAAATAATGAAAGCCAATGAAAAAATTACAAGTGATGCTGATCCAATGTGGTACTTAAAGTAAGCCTAAATTTTATTCCGGTTGTAGCTTGAATATCCTGAGCTTCACCTTCCATGGAAACTTTTGTTTTATCCATAAAGTCTGCTATGAAATGCTGCAGATGTACAGATGTAATATAATATAATTGAGTTAAGATGGATTAAGTGGCAATATGATTTTCCTACAAATAATGGGTTTTATAAAAAAAACCAGCTTTTTTCTTGCAGTTTATAATTTATAAATTTCTTTAAATATTCATAATTAGTTTTACTAAACAGAAATATAATAACATTAAAACATGAACTATATATTTGGCAATTGATTCATATTCTATTTATAATCATTTTTATTGGGTCTTACCTTGCAGGTATCTCAATATTTATGTGGGTACACCAGATGTTGAAGAAAGCTTCAATGTAACAAGACCGGTTTCTCCTCATGAGGTATGTGGTTCTATTCCGCACTTTACTTTGGAATTTTTTTGACAACTAGCAAATTAGAGTGAGTTTACAATAAGCTGTCAGTTAAGGGGGATTGTCTATTAAAGTATAATGGTAGTGTACATAAATGTGTGTAACAGATTTTTATGCATATAATATTTGCACAGATTTTAATCATTACGTCTGATATCCAGTAAACCATTTCTACTATAATACTTAGTTTAATATAATAGTATGGATAGCAATATAGCTATGTATTTTGCTATATAGCAATATAGCTAGCTATATCAATATAGCTATCTATAGCTATAGATAAAATTCTAGCACTTAAAATATGTCTCTGAAAAAGCTTTGAGTGTTGAAGACTTTCACATATGGAATATTTATTTATTTTTCTTTTTAAGTGTCGCCTGAGAGATATGACTTATTCTGCCCCAATTACAGTGGACATTGAATATACTCGAGGCAGTCAAAGAATTATTCGTAATGCATTACCTGTTGGCAGGTAAGTAACTAATGTTTAGTCTTAGCTAATACGTAACAGAAAATAGTTAAGAACTCTGTTGGATAATGCGCATGGCCTTGATCTGAACAGGCATCAAGATTATAACTAGCACTTTTATGGACAAGTACTGTAATACTGGTCACTTTACCTGAATGTAAAGCAGAGGCATTGTATTAGTGTAGCACTTTGAATTTAATCTATCTTAGCATTAGAACATCAGAATAAACCTATCAGATGAAACTTTTGTCTGTGGACAGGTAGTAGGTTGAATCTGGCAAGAAATGCAATGATGGGTCTCTACCCCCAGGAATAGAATCACATAGCTAAGGCAGTCTCTAGGCTTGAACTATTCTTTGTGACTATCTTCTTAATCACAGAAACAGTTGTATTGAGCCAGGTTTTTTTAGAAGTTGGTTATCTTGTGGATGGCAGATCCTTCGCAGCCTGACTTCATGTTGAAGCCAAGTACCAGCTATAGGCTCTGTTTCTGCTATAAAGAAGTTAGATTTTATATGGGTAGATTTGAATTCATGTGGCATGCTGAAAAAGAAAGGTAAAGGGAACCAGTGTGGTGTAGTGATTAAGGTGCTGTCCTAGAAATCAGGAGAGTGAGTTCTAATTCCACCTGAGACATGAAAGTCAGCTGAGTGACTTTAGGCCAGTCATTCTCTCTCAGCTCAACTTGCTTCACAGGTTTGTGGGAAAAGTAACAAGAAGCAGTATTATGTATGTGTACATCCTTGAGTTACCTATAAAGTAATAAAGGCAATACAAAAAGTGATTAAATAAATGAAAAAGGTGTGAATGTTTCACACACAAATTTTGGTGAAATTTTGGTAGTAGATTCATAGACTACCAGTTATTGGCCAGTATATTATCTATTCAAAAGTTCTTCTCTTAGCTAATTTTGGTGAGCTTTTATACTATTAATGTGGATCTTATGCATTTTAAAAGGCAAAAAAGACTATGCTGGTTTGGTCTTTGGTCTTGTTAGGCTTAAGGCATATAGTATTTAAAGAACTAAAAGAGTATGCCAGTTTGTACATAGTGTGTTGCTTGTTGTGTTTTGTTGATGAGCTGCTAGTACATTTAAAAAGCGATAAAATACTGGTATTGAGTGGTGGTCAGAATCTTTCATTTTGCTTTTGTAATGCTAATTTATCCTATTCATGCAATTAAGCAGCAGTAGCAGCCCTTCCTTGTTTGCAACCAGCAGCCGCCTTAATGCAATCAGAAAATCAAGGGGCAACAAAGTGCAGCTTCGACACTCACTTTTTGTTGGGTCTTACGCATGGTAGAGAGGTGACAAAATCCTCATGTCCATCTGCTATACAAGATTGATAGTGATTGGCTGTGCAACCCAATTTGCATATCTTGTGCATAGTACTTTTGCATCATGTGGTTTGATTGCAAGCAGCAATTGGAGTAATAGGTCTTGAGCTGGAGATCATATCCCAGTCTAGTGTGCATTAACATCAGTGGAGAAGAAACAAAATATGATTTGAAAACTTTAGCATGAGTAGGGTTCTCTGATTTGATTAGCATTTTTGGATCTTGAGCCTATGTGAATTGATGGGTTAGACCTAAAAATGCAATTAAAATCTTTCCTGCAACGTCAATTCTAATATCAATTTACCATGTAGCATTATTACAAATTTGTTTATCATCAAATCAAGAGTAAATGATTACTCTTGATTCCTACAAATTACCTGCATTTTCTTTCTTATTTTCATATCAGGCAATTTAGGTTAATTACTTACATAGCTTTGAATGTAAATAATTTTTTTAAAATTGCATATAAACAGTTCTTTCTGCTTTCTCTACCTTGTTTCTCTGAGATACTAGTGCCAGATTTGCATATACGTAATTTGATTTCTCTGTATTAAATGAATGAATCTTCTAAATTAGCAACTCACTAATTAGGTTACAGATTGTCTCATTTATCAGTTGCTTCATTTATTGATCATTTGCAGTTATGACAGTGATGAAAATTTAACTCCATGATCAATCCTTGTGTTTATTACCTTTGCGGATCTATAAAGCAAAGGATAGCTGAAGTAAGATCACAAGCAAAGTTATGATTTCACTTAGTGACTGCTTCACTTATTGGCCCCAAATGTCAATAAGCAAGCACTGCCTATAATTAATATTGCTGCTCTAAGATGATTGGCATTTAAGCTATTTATCTCCAGCAAATAACCATACTGTCTCAAGGGACATTGTTGGAAACTGAATACCTGAACTGAATTGCAAAGATAGCATTTAAGATGTAGACATCAATTCCATAAAGGGTTTTAGGCATATTAACAAATATTTTTAAACTGTGCAAATAATTATTTTTTAAAACATAGAGTGGTTGGCACAGCATGCTGTGAAAAATCCTTTAATATAAAACAACTCCTGCAATTAATGTTAGCAAATTAATTCAGGTTTTATGATGTAGTAATTTTTTGTATTACTATTGCTGGCATTACAGATAAATAGAAACATGCTTGACCCTTGCTTATTTGGCTAAAGAAATTCCTATATTTGCACCATGGTGGGATTCAACTGGTGTTACTACCGGTTCGGTGACTATGTTTTGCTATGATTGGCTGCCCACTAACATACATAATGTTAACGTAATCCAAGTCATAGCTGATCTATGATAGTTCTTTGCCTTGGCAATAAAATAGAGGGTGTCTCTGTTCATATAACTAATGTCTTTTTTGATAGTTACAGATAATAAACAAACATTTTTGTTTTTAATCTGTAACTATCAAAAAAGACATTAGTTACCACCACTACTATTCTGGCTTACTATTTTTCCACTGGTATTTAGGTAACCTGTCTGCAAGACAAGCTGATAGACCGTTTAACCTATGCTATTTTTCTTCCTTTAGGATGCCAATAATGTTACGTAGTTCCAACTGTGTTCTCACTGGGAAGACTCCAGCAGAATTTGCAAAGCTTAATGAGTGTCCTTTAGATCCAGGTTCCAAATTTATTTTCTAATATTCTTTGCTATTTTGATTAAGCATTGATTCCTTTTAAGATAGTAATTACTAAGATTTTGCAATGATGAATTAATGTGTAATCTGAGATTTTGCAACTCAATGTTCTGACCCACGCCCTTTTCCAACAAATCAAACACAATCCAAAAGGAACAGAAACCTTGTAATGCTTTTGCAAAATAATTAGCTGTGATAAGCACAAGCCTTGCCAAACTGTGCAAGACTTGCCAAAAGATAACAGACAAGAAATAATTTGCATTACAAAAATCTTCAAATACAAACTCAGAGTACTCCACGAGGCAGGAGTTTCAAAACATCTTTGCCTTCTGCAAAGTACATTCCTTTCACAGCTGGCTTTTATCTTCTTGAAGGAGGGGCCATTACCTTGCAGCCTTACTCTTGAGTCGCCCGTGCTGTTGTAACTGCTCTTTCCTATGAGCAATCCTGCGCATGCGCACACTTGGCACAGGCTCCTCGGGAACCTCCTCATCACTGCTGCCAGCCCCCACAATCTCTGAAGGCAACAGTCCACTCCCTAATGGTCCTGGCCCCTCATCTGAGTCCCCGGTCTCCTCAGCCATTCGCACCTGCTGCCAGCTAACCACAACACTCAAAGTTGCAGTGAAAACAATTATTAAGTCTCCCTTCAAGGAAAAAGCAGCATCATTGGTAGTGGTATTTCATGTGTTTTGCTTGATTGAATAGATTCCTGATATTCCTTAAATTTTAATTATCATATTTATATAGCCGTTCAATCTCACAAACATGCGACTCTGGGCAGCATACAATACAGCAGTAGTGGGCTCATGTAGGTGTTAAATAGAAATGAAGAGGTATTGAACCCTGCAGAATCCCATAAATAAGGGTTAAGGATGGGACCTCTCACTCCCAACTGATTGACTGGTACTGACCCCACAGAGAAAGTAAGCGAACCAGCACAATACTCTGTCACCCATTCCCAACCCATGGAGCTGGCCCAGAAGTATACCATGGTAAACCCATGATAAATGCCACCAGGAAGTCAAGAAGAGATAGATGTACTACCCCTGTCCCAACCCCATCAGAGATCATCTAAAAGAATGACCAAAACCATCTCCATCTCATATCCATATCCCGACTGAAAGGAGTCCAGGTTTATCCAGGGATTTATTACCTTGATGAGGGTTCAGGAAATTCCAAATGCATATTTCAAAATTGTATAAATCTTAAATTAGAATTCAGCAACTGAATAAATGTTCATCTTCTATTTGGAAGGTGGCTACTTCATTGTCAAAGGAGTGGAAAAGGTCATTCTTATTCAAGAGCAGTTATCAAAAACCGAATAATAGTGGAAGCTGACAGAAAAGGAACAGTTGGTGCATCAGTTACCAGGTAGGTGAAAGAATGACTGAATAATTGTCTCTTAAGCTTGACTGGAATTCAGAAAGTTGTTTAAGAATTATTCAAGAACTTGGATATGTTGGGGAGGGTTCTTTTCAAATACTTCCTAACATAATATCCTGTCAAAACTGATAATCCTCAATGTCTTTCACATCCACTTTCATCCTTCAACCCCCCATTTAGCATTCACTCACATTTCTCTCTCTGCACTCAATCCACTATCTCTGTCCCTCATTCACTTTTCCTCTCTTCTTCACCACCATTCTCTTTCCTGTTCTAATCAACAAAGACCAGTCCCCTCCATCATCCAACCTCTGGCATGATTGTTTCAAAATCCAATTTCGTCACAGTCTGCCACCAGCTTCTGTTGCTTGGCTTCTTTTTCCGGCTAACCACTGGCCAGTCTCTGGCTGACTGGCAGCTCACTATGATTTTTCCTGCTTCCAATCAATCTTTTTGGCTATTCCTGGCCTGGCAGCTATAGTCAGGAATAGATGCTTGAGATGTCCTCTGACTGGGTCATCCTGTCATTGAGCACAGCCAAAAAGAGAGAAATGTAGCTAATTTTCAACTGGAATGTATTTTGGGGCTATGAAATTCCAAATACAAGAGGTTTTGACAAGTTTTCCTCTCTCTGAATAAAAAGTATAAATATTAATGCTCTATTCCTTTTTTCTAACCAATGCCTAGCTCTACACATGAAAAGAAGAGCAGAACAAATATAACTGTGAAGCAAGGAAGGTTTTATCTGAAGCACAACACCCTTTCAGAAGATATTCCAATAGCAATAATCTTTAAGGTATTCTTAATAAACACCATAGTAATAATGTTACTGTTAAAAGAACTTCAGACATTTGATTCTGACTGCACTTTTCAAAAAAAAATCTGGAGAATGCCTGGATGGGAAAAGTTATCTTAGCAGTGTACTCCATATTGTAGAGTTTGCAAAAACACTTTTGTTTCATTGGTTTTGAACACTTGGGTTGTACTGTATTTGGACATTGTCAAAATGTTCATACTGTTTTCTCCTTTTGTCTCTATAAGAGGAGAACAAAAGTGCAACTGAAGGAAAAAATACCTTGGGTAAATGGAAAAAAAGATGTAAATGAGAAAGGAGAAAAAATGTAAAGGGATGTGGCATAAGAGTGAGAAATATGATACTCTGATATCTTCCTTGTTGCTTGCCTATGTGTCTTAAAAGTTGACTTACTAAAGGCAATGGATCTATTTCAAGCACCAGATCTATTTGCGGTCCTAAAAAGGTGGTAGAGAGTACTACTGGCTTCTGTTACAAGAGTGATTTTTGCCTTGCCAGACCGATCAGGGCATCCATTTTATAAAGAGTAAAATCTCCATTTTGTGAATGTGATTATCAGAACAAAAAGGGTTTCCTTTTTGTATTAGAGCAAGTAATGACACTGAGGATAACAAATGTTGCGAATGCCAGTACACATTGACCAGATTTTTCAGCCCTTTGATTGGGAATTTGTTATTCACTGTTTCTGAGAGAGTTTTAATACTGTTCTCCAGTCAAAATGCACCTGAAAGTGTATCTTCTGGAATAAAATATATACAAAAAATATTTGAAAGAAAATGAGTATTTTGTAAATATTTTAAAGGCAGCCTCTCAATTAAATTGAACTTTTGTGGAGCAACTGCTGGCTACTGGATCCTTCTTAAGTTCATTTATTGTGCCTTGGAAATTCTATAAGGCAATAACTTATAGAAATCTTCCATAATCTTATATCCTTTAGATGTGTTCAGAGCTGAAAATCATTGCCAGAAGAGGGCAGTGCTTGATCGCAATATAACAACCAAAAATGGATTGGAGTTTGGGGCTGCTTTGAAAAGTTATCTTTAGGGATTAATTAAGACTTTTATGTGCTTTCTGGTTTTAATACTACATAATTTATTCCTGATGAGAAAAATCTTCCAATTCATTTTGCCAGATCAATTATTTGTTCATATCAGAGAAGGACATCACATGTTCTGAAAAGCATGTACCTTCTTTGCCTACTTGTGTGTTAGTAACTATGAATTTAAATTTTACTTTTGTGCCACATTCTTTATTTTTCATGAAATAAAACATTTCTTAGAGTAGCGCACATGCTTAGAGGATCAAACTCTCGCTGTCTGGATAGCATTTTTAATATAGGAAATTGATATTTTGCTGGCAATAAGTATTAAGACGAGCAAGTTAACTAGTGTTTGAATGGTACATTACAATAATACAATCCTTGTTATACTGTCAGGCTTTGGATTTGACTTGCAAAACATTTGCCAAGAAATTAATTGTCACTACATTCAGTAATTATTTGACATAAATGTTGCTGTTTATGTTTACATCATATGTGAACTAGAACTAACCTTTAGATAGTAATATTTTCATATGAGGTGATTTGCAAACAAGTCTGTCTGTCTCTGTTGATTTGTCGTTGTAGTGTAAAAACAGGTTACTTGCACTCATAAAACCCCAAACAATCCTGAGCTCTTTGGGGAAATTTGTTAGCAACAGCCCATCTTTTTTGGATGAGTGTGAGATACAAATGCTCTACCAGCGAATAAGGATGAAATAATGTATGATAAAATAATTTTCTCAAAATTACTGTTACCTGGCACTCAATATGTAGGATTTTTTAAAAGAACCATAATATACCATGATAACGCTTAGAAATTCTTTGAACAATTGGAAGTATTCTCTCTCATACCAGATATTTGCTGATACTTTTGTCAGTTTGTTGGGGACTAGATAAAAATAACTTTCCGTGTTAAGGGGTTTATTTTCAATATGAGCTCTGCCATATGTTCACTAGCAAATCATATGAATCATGGCTTGGTGGGTTCTCAGCTACAGGCTGTCCTGAGAGTAGCAGATTATCTTGACCATTTCAAACTAGCTTTAGAACAAACTCTAAAGTTGACACTACCTAGGTCAGTTTGATCTTTGAGGATCAATAATGAGAATCTGTTGCTTCTCATAACTCTTTTAATAGCTTTGGGTAGTATTTTTTTTTCTGGATAGACTGAGGCAATTGGAAATGGAAATTGGAAATGCATGGCTTTGTAGTGATCCCATTCCTATCTCACAGGTAAATTTTAGATGGTGTTCCTTAGAGATAGTTGCTCTTCTAAATGGAACCTATTATATGGTTTGTGGTAATCCCTTCTGTTGCCAGTGCTTTTCAAAATAACACTGCTGGGTATGATCAACATGACACCGAAATCTATTTCTCTGTAACAAGAAATGATTTAGCTCCTCTAAATGCCTACCTGTAGTTACTAATGTGCTGGGCGAAGGATAACGAATTGAAAATGGAATCCAGACAAAATGTTGCAGGGTGCCATAATTGTGGGGGCGGGGTGTAGATCTGCTTGTGAATGGGATTACCACCTCCCAGAAGGACTGGGTACATACTTTGGGTTGCTTCTGGATGCAACTCTCCCTGCTTTCCCTGACTGATGACATACAGATGTAAGATGATTTTTACTGTACCCTGCCAAGAAATAAATATTTTCTAAATTTTGAAGTCTAACCTACATTGTCAGCAACAATTCAATCTTTCAGAGGCTAAATGTAAACCTGCAGGAAAAGAGAAATATAGCTCAGAAGTCCTCAAATGCTAGAGGCTATTATCTCCCAGCCCATGTGGTGGCAACAAACAAAGTAAAACCTAACAGCCTGTAAAAGGAAATCATAGCAGAATCAAATACACTTTAAAGAGAAATAAAGAACAGCATCTAATATCTTGAGGTAGGCAGTTCTACTTAATTGCCACCAAGAAAGCCCCTTTCTTATATTACTATTTGAAGTCAATGCTGCAAACAAGAGGGACTCTCTATGTGAACAGCTCCAAAATATTTAGACCCCCTCAACGTTGTTGAATCCTAACTATTGTTGTGTTTTTAATATGCATTTTGATAGGGTGTAATTCCAGTTCTGAAAGCAGAAGCTTTAACATTATTTGCAATTCACAAAGATCTGCACTGCTGTCTGCCAGTTTAAAGCACTATTTATAGAGAGTTTGGGGAGATTTAAAACCTGAAAAGCTCATTTATATTGTAAGCCCTTTTTTCACTATAAAATATAATCCAGTGTTTACAAACATCTGGGGACGGGAAATAAAATAACATGATTCTAAGGATAGCACTATGTGTGATATCCCAACCGTATATTTTTATAAGATGTGACTCATTACCAATACTCATTAATATTGTATCACAAAGAAGTAAAGCCGACTCCACAATACATAAACATGGCAGGCAACAATAAAGAGGGCAGGTTATAGTTCACTATCTTAATTTCCTACCATACTGTGGAATGTTTTTAAAGTTTCTGGTTTTGGGGCTGTTGTTGGTTTTTTGTGCTTTCCCATGTGTATCCTGCATTCTTCATGGGAGCAGGTCTGTGCTTGCTAAGTGCCGGCTGTGGTATTTGTATGCCATGCACCTACACCAGGGGAGTCAAACTCAGTTTCATTGAGAGCCACATCAGGGTTGTGTTTGACCTTGGAGGGGCTGGGGGGGGCATGGCATGAGTGGGCATGGCCAGCTTGACATCACTTGTTTCGGGGGGGTTGTGCCTGTGGTGGCTCCCAGCAAAAACAGGTCCCCAAGCTCCGTTTTTGGCTGCAACCGTCTCCTGCAACCCTCTGCCAGCGAAAATGGAGCTCGGGACTGCACACAGCCCTCGCGAGTTCCATTTTTTGCTGGAACAGCCTTCTGCAACCCTCTGCCAGTGAAAACAGAGCTTGAAGGGGCATGCGTAGTCCTCTTGAGCTCCACTTTTCCTGGCAGAGGCACTGTGGGCTGGTCCTTTGCTATTTCCAGGTCGGCCCTGCGGGCCTTGAGTTTGACACCCCTGACCTACGCAGTGCTGTGTAACAATCCAGGTTCCTCTTCTAATATGCAGCATGCTCAGAGACAGAATATGATAGTCTTCAGTAATCCCACCTTAAATGCAGCTACTCCTGAGAAAGGGAGGTGCATGTTGTGAACTTGATCAGTGATAACATTATGCAGCTTTACTGGATTGTGTATATACAAGCCCCAGTTCCTATAGCATTTCGGCTAGTTTATTCTGCTGCAGTTGTCAGTTGCTATTTATTGAGAAAATGTATGAAGTTTCTTCTTTATACATCAGCCAATAACTTTGTAGTAAAAAATATACTGTCTCGCCATTCATCCTTCCTGCTTTCGATGCTGCTTATCAAGATTTCCTTTTGATGAGGAGGTGCTGCTGCCAATGCCAGATGGTCCTATTTCTGAGAGAACTCGCTTTTGCTTAAGAGTTTACTGACTACAATACCAAATTAGCATAAGCAAATGTCAGCGAGTTAACAGAAAGCCAACATTCTTTCTCTCCCTTTTCTACCTTTTATTTCTCTTCCTCCCTCTATTATAGGCCATGGGGGTTGAGAGTGACCAAGAGATTGTGCAGATGATTGGAACAGAGGAGCACGTGATGGCTGCCTTTGGCCCCAGCTTGGAGGAATGCCAAAAAGCTCAGATTTTCACACAGATGCAGGTGTGTGATATTCAAGCATCCATCTATAGCGCGTTTGTAATGAAACTGGGCTTTTTACCATTTTAGAAAACAGTGAATAGCAAGAAGACACACCAGTATATCTTTTACTTGTCACCCTTCTTTCCTTAATTAGGTCAGGAGAGTAAGCCCATATCCAAGTAGTAAAACTCTGGATTGCTCCATTAGATGGCTAATGAAGTTTATACTTTGTTCTAGAATAGTAACATATTAAAGTTGTATCATACAAGTGATGTTAGGGGTAACATTTTAAAATATTGTACCAAAATTTGAAGTAACACAGTACATAATTACCGAAGCATTTGTCCCATCAAATTACTTTGATGGGTAGGACAAACCTAGCTCTTATACAGCATTTTGACCACAATGGGACTTTTAGCAAATTTACTGAAATACATCTGAAATGAAACCAGACAAGCAAAATAAAAGCAAATATTCTGGTGTTGCCTTATGTTTCAGATTGCAATTTTTTTTAATATCAGAAAGAGCCAAATTAAAATGAGCCTTTTTAAACAGAAGCCATCTATTGCATAGCTAGAAAAAGAGGTGCTTACCCATTCAGTGTTATATAAGTGGTTGATATAACTAGCTGATACGTTTTCTTAGTTGTAAGGGATTAATTTGAAATAACAAGAGTGTAACAGAGTAATTGACTGCTCAGCAATTTCTACCCATCACTTGTTTAAAATAACCTTGTCCTGCTCTCTGATTTCGCTTTTAAGCCTACTGTATTCTGGCTTGTTGGCTTCCTTGTAAAATAAAATCTCAGTAAATACTGAACTTCTCCAACTGGAAGAAGTACATTGACAATGATTTGTGACAATAATGATGACAATACTGATTTTCAGGACACAGTCTTTTCACTTTGCTTTGCAGGCATTGAAATATTTGGGAAATAAAGTCCGAAGGCAGCGAATGTGGGGAGGTCCAAAGAAAACCAAGATGGAGGAAGCAAGAGAGTTGTTGGCAACAACTATTCTTGCCCATGTGCCGGTAAGTGATTGGGTCTTAAACTACCAGATGCTCTTCCTACTTTGCAGGAGTGACTGCGGAATCATAGATGAAATTGAATGCAGGAAAAACTGCTGCTCAATTCATTATTATTAGCTTCTGGTGGTAGTTTATATATACAACCACTTATATACTACCTTGCTTTATAAACTTCAAGACAATACCAACTATTGTCAGGCACAAATAATCAGAAATAGGTGTTGAGTTCAAAGCACTGAAAGTTTATTCTTATAACCTATACCCAAGACTCTTGAGTAGCTAACAGTCCAAGCTAAATTGGTGATAAGTGTAAATGGAATTCACGGGTGGGGGGACTGGGCCTCGGCCTCTTGTGGCTGCGCAATGACTCCAAACTCATTATACATTTAGCCCTGCCTTCCAGAACAGCCTGTTCACTCCTACATCTATAAATCAACATGGCAAAAAGTAATTAAAATAAATTTTAAGCAGGAGTAACAGATTTAAATTATATTAATTTTCCATTATTCATTCAATGTCAGTATTAATTGGTATCCTCATTTATAAATGCATGCAACAACCTTATTGCTTTACATGCCTATGCAGATGAATTTATAGTCTATCCTGCAGAATAGATTATTGATCCTGGGTGAGACACAAGGCAGTCCTACTCAGAATGTTTGAGAGATATGTACATAATCTGAGAGAGAAAGAGAGTGTGATCCTATTATCTGTTAAACTGTGAAAAACTATTTGCCCATTAAATAAAACAGTATTCTCCTTCCCCATATTATATGCAGTAACCACTAAATTATTATTGCCAGCAATAACAATAAAAGCATTCATTGGTTCATTGGAATGGTTTTACTTTAATGATACACTGATCTCATAGCTGCATCTCTTTTCCTTCTCTGTCTCCTTTGTGGCTTAGATATTTTGAATCCAGGATCAACACTATGCTCTGCAACATGTTAGATATATTGTACTGTAAAAAGATATAATTGGCCATATGTAATAACAGAGTTAAGCTAAGTTAGCCATAAGTTAATGATCAGGCAATTATCTGGTTGGTAGTTTACATAACAATGAATGTATTGCTCTGAGATGCCATTTTCTCCAGTACTCTTATTTAGCTGTGGATAATATTGAGAAGTAATATGGAGCTTTATCCAGAATAGTTGAAAGAGAGTTTCCAGACATATTCTGTGTGCTGTCAGACCCATTCCCAGAAATCAGAGGCTCAGGCAAATTGTGGTACCAGAAAACATGATGAAGGTAGGTCATGATGGGAAAGGAAGAAAGAAGGCATTTAAAAAGAGAGAGATTAGCTACAATCAAAGTGGCATCCAAGCATTTGATGCATGGTGAATCAATTATGAAATCCAAGGCCCTTGTAGAGAAGAGTGGTAAATGGAGTTTATCCCAGTACTATTCATTCCTTCAGTTTGCATGACCCTTTACTTCGTGCCCAAGAGGGTTAAAAACATCAAAGTGGAGACATTTTCATGCAAGATACTGTCACTTAAGTTAACCTTCTCATTTTTGGTATTTCAGGTAAAAGAATTTAACTTCCGCTCCAAGTGCATCTATACAGCTGTGATGGTCCGCAGGGTGATTCTAGCTCAGGGAGATAATAAAGTGGATGACAGAGATTATTACGGAAATAAGAGGCTGGAACTTGCAGGACAGGTAGGTGCACCTCGAAGCTTAATAAAATTTGACTACATTATATTGCGTAATGTGTCAGTCAAATGTACACAGTCATTTAATTTAAAATGTTAGTAATACAGTTGCAATAATTTCTTTTCTCAATATTATCATTTTTATTAATTTCTGATATGACATATAAAGAGAATGCAAAAGTAAATATTAGGAAAATTAGGAAAGGAAAAAGTGGATAGTGGGGGAAAGTGGGGGGGGAGAAAGGCATTGACTTCTGACTCCTTTGGTACAGTAAAATAAGGCATTAACATCTATCCTCAACTGTTTACTTTTTCTTAATATAAACTAGCTATTTCTATAACAACAAATCTATCTAATTGGTAAAACCCAAAATCAAAGTTTCTTTTTTTTCCACCTCAAGCACAAAGTCCAGAAGTGGTTTCCAAGTAGAAATGAAAGTATTTTTTTATTTATTTAATCAAAACAGTCAATTTAGCCATCTCTGCTAACTCCATTAGTTTTTGCAGCCATTCATCCATTGTGGGGATCAAGGTGACTTTCCGTTTCTGTGTGTAGAGTAGTCTTGCTGCTGTCAACTCATATAACATCAGTTCTGAATTTTTTTCCCAAGTCTTGTTCCATTAAACCCAAAAGAAAAATTTTCTTTCTATATTCACTTTAAGAATTTTCTGTATTAAGATATGAATCCTACTCCAAAATGTCTTTGCTTTATCACGTGTCCACCATAAATGATTTAAAAAATCCCTTCTTTACTTTTACATTTCCAACATTCATTTGAAGTACCTTTACACATTCTTGACAATTTATCTGGAGTTAAATACCAATGATGCACTCATCTTACAGAAATTTTCTTTTAAATTATAGTTCAATGTAAACTTTAAACCTTTATTCCACATATTCTCCCACTGTTCAAACATTACATTATATCCAAAATTCCTTGGCCACTGAATCATACAATGCTTTACTTGTTCATTTTCCAGATTTAAGTTCAATAACACTTTATAGACTTTAGCAATAATATGTTCATCATTACCACACAGTAAAATTTCCAATTCATTTTTAACAAAGTTAAACCCATGATTCTTTTTATCTAGTTTAAATCTTTCTTTCAGTTGTAAATATATAAACCAATGACAAACATGACCTTCTGATTCTAGCTAGTTGCGATAATTTATTAACCAAATTGATGAAATAAAAATTCTGTTCCTTGATTTAAAATGAAAAGTCGTTTGCAAAAGATTACCATCCAACCAAAAAGTAAAAGTAAAGGAAACCCTGTGGGTTTTACTCCAGATAACAGATAATCAGAGTTGGAAGGGACCTTGTAGGTCATCTAGTCCAACCCCCCAACCAAGCCGGAGACCCTACACCATTTCTGACAAATGGCAGTCCAATCTCTTCTTGAAAGTCTCAAGTGATGGCGCTCCCACAACTTCTGAGGGCAAGCTGTTCCATTGGTTGATTGTTCTCACTGTCAGAAAGTTTCTCCTTATTTCCAGGTTAAATCTCTCCTTGTTCAGTTTCCATCCATTATTCCTTGTCTGGCCTTCAGGTGCTTTAGAAAATAGCTTGACCCCTTCCTCTGTATGGCAGCCCCTCAGATATTGGAACACTGCTATCATGTCTCCCCTGGTCCTTCTCTTCACTAGACTAGCCATGCCCAGTTCCTGTAACCGTTCTTCATATGTTTTAGTCTCCAGTCCCCTAATCATCCTGGTTGCTCTTCTCTGTACTTTTTCTAGAATCTCAACATCTTTTTTATAATGTGGTGACCAAAACTGGGTGCAGTACTCTAGGTGTGGTCTTACTAAGGCTTTATAGAGTGGCATTAGTACCTCACTTGATCTCAATTGTATCCCTCTGTTAATGCATCTTAGGATTGCATTAGCTTTTTTGGCTGCTGCTGCACACTGTTGGCTCATATTTAGCTGGTTGTCCACTAAGACTCCAAGAGCCCTCTCACAATTACTGCTATTGAGCCTGGTTTTACCCAGTCTATATGTGTACTTTGGGTTTTTCTTGCCTAAGTGTAGAGGGCAATGCTCATTTTCATTTCAAAGCCATTGAGCCAGCACTCTCCAAAGACATTTCTGTGGTCATGTGGCCAGCATGATGTCACAGAGTGCGGTTACCTTCCCACCAAAATGGTACCTATTTATTGACTCACATGTGCATGTTTTCAAACTGCTAGGTTGGCAGGAGCTGGGGCAAGAATGTGTTCACCCTGTGGCACTCAGGTCTCGAATCTGGGCCAAAGAAGACACATTTAATCTGGCTGCTTCCCCCTTGCTCACAAATAGGGCATAGCCATAAGAGTCCTAAAAATTGCCAATTCCCCAGTGTGAAATGCAGAGATAAGTACTGCAATAGGATGTTTATCTCAATCTGATCCAAGTGCAGAGTGGAGAGAACCTTAGCATGACATATGCTGAGGTGGTTCTGGAATTTAGCAGAAAATAAATGACAAATATAAAAAGGACAAAACTGCCTTTCATATTCTTTAAGGGTAGGAGTGAGAGGAAGGACAACCCAAATGTGAGCAAGTGCACTTAAAAGTAAAAGTTTACACATATATTAATGTGGATAAAATTCTATCTATTTCATGATTGTTGAAAGAAGGAAGACTTTTTGAGCAGTGCTGAATGGTGAATTCTGCGTTATTTACCTTTTATGTAGTAACTGTTCTAATTTTTTAGAAACATACTATAAAATTCTTTACTATTTATTATATTTTTAAAAATATACTAGTCAAAAAGTATAATTCTATGTGTTTAATTGATTAATCCTCCACTTTATAGCAAATTAATCAACTGTAATTTGCTTTCATTAGATTATTCTTGTGATATTGCTTAGCTACAAATCATTACAGCAGTTTCAACTTTGAACTTGCCACTATTATGTTCAAATACAATGATTTTAAGTTAGAGTCTCATAAATAGTTTCGTATGTCTATTGCCTTATTATTTTAATATTTATGATACTTTTGTAACTTCAAAATATATCTTGCAGATGTTTTGCTGCTATTATTAACATAATGTCTACATTATATCTGCAAAATAATAAAGCACCTTACTTTAAGCCTGTTACTCAGTGTTTTCAGTAAATGTTTCTGTCTAAATGGCTTTCATCCTTTAAAAAGCTGGCAGTGTTTCTGGGCTAAAAATTCAGTTGCTTAAAAATTTGAATGAAAAGGGATTGATCCTGTATTAGGAGAAAAGCAGAGCAGTCTACACAATGTGAAGACATAAAAGGTATTGTGTCTATAAAAATGTGTGAAAACAATAGTAGCTAATTTCACACCCCATGGGACAAGGGAGCACGAAATGTGCTTTAGCTTTAGATAACAGTCATTTCCACTAGCCAAGCTGGTTTACAGAGCTTTTTCTTCATTTTTTCAGCCCACAAGAGGCTTGGTAGGCCAGGTGCCAGCAGAGGTGTTAGCAAAACCTACCGACTCCAAGCTTAATCTTTTCACCTACCTTTTCTCTTTCCTTAATGTGTTCATTATTTGCTGAGCATTTCCCTCCTCTTTGTCCTCAGGGTTTGTTTGGCATTTTCTCTCTCTCTCTCTCTTTCTAATTCAGCTTGCTTTGTATGGGCGAGATATGGAACAGCACCAAAATCCGGCACCCTGGAAAGGAAAGGATTTCTACCCTGTGACAAAAGAAAACCGTCTTGACTTCAGAGATTGACTAATCCTAGCTGTTCTGATAATATAATTAAGGCTGCCTAATGTCTTTAATTTTGCAACCAGTTTGTGTGAAAAGGAGAATTTGGCACTCTAAAGCCTTAAACAGTAAATGGCAATCTCAAGGAGCCTAATTAGAATTCTCTGACATTAAGCTAATTGGTGAAATTCTATTTCAGCAGCTTAACTTCTTTATTAATTTTTTTTTCCTCAGGATTTTCCATGGAAATCAATTGATGAACTGTCACTTTTTTCCCTTATACCCTCAACCACATTTGGGTATAATTTACTTCCCAGTCCTCTTTTTGAAAGGCCTTGTGCTTGCAATGAAAATTTAATGATTATTATTGCTGGGATTCCATTCCATTCGGTGTTTAATCACTTACTCTCGATCTAAAAAATAGGCTATCATGAATCTTTAGGAATAAACCCCTTTAGAATAAACAAATATCAAAAAGAGTTACTCTTAGAATAGATTGGAACAGAAAGAAAATACTACTGATTAGTGGAAACCTTTTTGAAGTCAGTAAAAATGTATAGAGCATTTATTATATATTCTATATAGTGGATGATATATCTTCAGGTAGGACTGGGAAATAGTTCTGTCTGAAATCCTGGATATTACTGCCACTTAAGTGACTGAATTCACTATAAAACATGAAAAGATTTGTTCTGCTAATATATTGTATGATGCCATTGCAATTATAAATAATCACTTATAGTTTATTGCAATTTATATTGTGATATCCAGACTCGGAAGTTATGAAAACTCAAAGTAATAACAGCATGCAACAGTTGTTTCTTTAAAGTTATACTTTAGAGTGCAGTTTATAAAATCAAGAATATGCACGATTAATAGTAAAGCATTTCAATTACTGTGTGTTCAAAATGATCTAGATTTTGAACCAAAAGAAGCTTTATCAGCCAGTGTTTTCTATAAACTATTAGGAATACAATGATGGAAAAATGATGAATATAATCAGTGTAAATGTTAATTTGGAAAGCAAAGTAGATGCTTGGCCTTTTGCCAAAAGGGGCAGAGTTCTGCTAATACTTCTAAGAAAATGGAAACAGTTTTAAAACAGACTCATTCCCTGCAGGAATTACATTATGCAATAGATTCCAGAATGTCTTAACAGGGACTGTTTAAATACTTAGCTTGCTTGGTTCTTAACAATGTATTGTATACTGGGAACTTGCATTTTTGGCATGCACTAGCAACTGTATTTTAGTCTTCCTGACAATTAGAATTGTAAAAAATAAAGTTTGGAATGGAACTGTTTTCTAGAGACAAGAGAAGAAGCTGAGAATGAAAAGCAGTGTTTAATCTCTGGCTACCTTGCTGTGAAACATGTAAGATAGCTGTAAATAAAAATACCGCCCCCCCAAAAAAAGTATCAGTAGAAAAATCACTGCATGTGAATGGGCAAACTAGAGAACAAACTAAAAAAAGTGAAAATCAAATTTAAAAAAGTAAAATGAGTTGGAAGGAATTTATTACATATGGAATAATTAAAACCACAGAATTGGAAGGACCTCTGTTTTCTCCTTTCATAAATATTGGATAAACAATATTATAGCAACATCGCTCTATTTCAACGTTTCCTGGATTGTAAATTAATTACTTTAAATTTTGTTGCAGCTTCTGTCCCTTCTATTTGAAGACTTGTTTAAAAAATTCAACTCTGAGTTGAAGAAAATTGCTGACCAAGTAATTCCCAAGCAAAGAGCAGCCCAGTTTGATGTAGTTAAGCACATGCGGCAAGATCAAATCACCAATGGTATGGTGAATGCCATCTCGACCGTAAGTGTTTCATTTGGATGGACAGCCTTGAGATGATACCATGAACCAAATGATAGGATTAAGCGCAAATTACAGGTTGTCATATTGCACAGTGCTTCTTTTTCCAATTTTAATTCAAAAATTTCCTTGGATTTGTTCATAGAAGAATTGTTAGTAACTTGCTGTGTTATATTTGTATGTTATTTTACAGTTCATCCATTTTTGGTTTCTATCATCTGGATAGTAGAGTATATGAGGGGCCCTTGATGCTCTCTAAGCTTGGTTGTTTTCCTGCAGACGTTTCATTTTCCAAACTAGATAATATCATCACTGGTGCTGTTACCTAGTTTGAGTAATGAAATGTTTGCAAGAAAGCACCAAGGACCCATCATTTCAGCCCTGAGCTACAAATATTCTCCTTTATCAGTGCAATATATTTCTGTCAGTTGATGGAGGTGTTTAAAGCATTGTCTCTATTTTGTTGGATGTCTTTCTTGAGAATGTGAGCAAAGAACCAGATCCAGTTAATTTCTTGACTTAAGTAAAAAGGATCTTTTTAGGTGTGGCAACATAATTGTTAAATGTTCACTCCAAACAGAACAACTTAGCATCTAGATTATTATCTTTCTGCTATCAGAATAGATTAGTGATTGGTGTCTGTTTTCAAACTTCTTAATTTACGTTATAACACTTTAAAAAAAATAAGTCTGTCTTTCTTTAACTACTTTGGTTTATTTGGTATGTTCTTATATTATTGCAATCACTGTTCTTCATAACAGTGTGCCAGACTTAATATTATAGTTTTAAGTTGAGTGAATGTTTTTTTTTAAATGTTCCTGAAGTTAAATACAGTTTAACGATGGTACCAGTTATCAAGAAAAGGGAAGTGTATTGTTAATGTTTTAATTTGGATTCTTGCACTGAGTAGGGAACTGGATTCAATGGTTTTAAAAGACCCTTTCCAACTTAACGATTCTGTGATTTAAATCTGGATCCTGTCCAGGAAATGTATTATTATAACGCACCCTAAAATAAATAAATAATGTATTGGGCTGTTCCAACCATTCCAGTTGTTTACCAACAGAGAAATGTCTTGCGTATGTATCTCTTCACCTTAGCACTTGTATCAAAATGCCAAATACAAATTGAAATGGTCTTTAAGCAATTGAGAAATTTCCCTGTAACAAACAATTGATCAAAAACTGCAGCAAAATCTTGGCATGTTGAAATTCAACACATGAATGACAGCATGATTATTATCATTTATACAAAAAGGTTTCCTAGATTTTCCTGATAGATGAATATCTGGAGCTGTTTTACCATGTTTTCCAAACTGATACTGTTTAGAAATGTAAAAGATTGTTTTAAGCATTGACCAGTTTTACATGGTTCTTCATCTTTAGGGGAATTGGTCACTGAAGAGATTCAAGATGGATCGACAGGGTGTGACTCAAGTTTTGTCACGTTTGTCCTATATCTCTGCTTTGGGGATGATGACAAGGATTTCTTCTCAGTTTGAAAAGACCAGGAAAGTGAGTGGGCCCCGATCTCTGCAGCCATCTCAGTGGGGAATGCTGTGCCCATCAGATACTCCTGAAGGAGAGGTAAGTTCCATTGGGTTAATGTACTTCCCCTTGTCATATTATGTTATAATTTATAGGTTGTTATACGGATGTACTGCCTTTGCCTATTCTCATCCTAAAATTACAAACATAAATATTGACTGAACAAAATATACTGCACAAAATCACATACTAATATATCTGATACATAATAACGTATTTGATGGCCACCTAAGCAGAATGTTTGTTAAATTTATCTCTTAGTATTTTAGTTATATGAATTGATTGTATATACTTGTTTTCCTTTTTAATTTTTTAATTGACTTCTGTTTTTGTCAGGCCTGTGGCTTGGTTAAAAACCTAGCACTGATGACTCACATTACTACTGACATGGAAGATGGCCCTATTATTAAATTAGCTGGTAACCTTGGAGTGGAAGATGTAAACCTTCTGTGTGGAGAGGAACTTTCATATCCAAATGTGTTTCTTGTTTTCCTTAATGGTATGTTACTGCTTTTAATCCAAGTGAAACAGGATACTAGAAGTTTAAACATTGGTATAAGTGATGTGTCCTTCTCATAATAATCAAGACTTGATCAGGTAATTTTTCAGAAAATGAGATTTTTAATGTGTGATTGTGTATGTTAACAGTGCAGTTAAAGGTTCCCAAACTTTGTCATTTCAGTTAGAATCTCAGTAATTTTTTCACAACACTGCTAAGCCAAAACTGAACTATTTCAAGCTAGTAGTTCTTGTGGTGTCTGACTAATGATGAATATCACTGTTTCCCTTGAGAATTTAAAAATCCCATGGTGCCTTTTGTGAGTACACTGCGTTGTGCAAAGTTCGAGAACTGTAGAGTGCATATGTGCCAAATAGAATGCTTCTTGCATTCTTTTTTTTGATGATTCATCATCGCATAAATGCAACATTTAAAGTTACATGTAAATGTTGATTGGGGAAGCCAATTTTTATAAATCTGTAATATACAGTATTTCATTATAGAGATATGATTTTCATACAGTGAGGATGATTGTAAACCTTTTATGTTAATTACGACATGAGACAAAGCTTTAGAAGCCCAACTTCCACATTTAAAAAGTACCTAAATGCTGTTATGGCAGGAAATAATCCCATAACCCTGTTGACAAATCAGGAGCAAGATGTAAGATAGTAAAATCTGTCTGCACAATTGTTGTGCATTGTTCCCAATTACTGCTGTTTCTCATGCAAAATGTTCCCAGTTAATATTCAATAAATGTTTTGATACAGTGTGAAATAATACACATACATGATTGGGAATGTTAAAAGTTACTATCCCTCATATCTGGAAAATACCAATTGGGGAAAAATGTGTAGAAATAATAGAAGGGTATAATAAAGCTTTAAACATAATTTTAACTTTTAAGAGAGACCATAAGTAATAATGATATCAACAAAAGGATAATAAAATTGTTTTCGGTGGAATATGAAAATAGTTCTTTTTTAGGTTTGCATCACTTTATTTCAGTGCGTTAAATGTTGCTACCATTTCATTTTTAGGAATGACTGATCCAAATCCAAATTATAGCAGAAATCCAGTGGAATTGCCTACTATAATTTCTTGAAAAATGCATTGACTTTGCTATTAATTGTTGCATGTTTATGTCCCAGGATAGAATAGAAATTGATCAAACATTTCGTAACTATGCTGATGACAACTTGGATTGTTATTCCATAGAAAGCCAACATTTGGCTTTATCCATTGAAATGATGGTAATATTTACAGAATCATTTAATTGTTTGCTTGAACAGGTAACATCCTTGGTGTCATTCGAGATCATCAGAAACTGGTCTATACATTCCGACTAATGCGTAGAGCAGGCTATATCAATGAATTTGTTTCAATCTCCACAAATCTTGCAGACAGATGTGTCTATATTTCTAGTGATGGTGGAAGGCTATGTAGGTAAGAATTTTGAATATGCTTTTCCCAGACCATGGCACCAGAATATTCCACTCCAAATAAGTTGTTCAGTTCACTCACAAAAAACAGTGTTAGACACACGTGCACTCCACAAGTTCATTGGCAAGCAGTTGGCACTTCACCAACAAGCCTGTCATATAAATTGGAACTCAAGGAATGCACATGTCAGCAGTTAAAGTATCCATCATGTTGTATGTTTAGTGTTACTTAATTTTTCAGTGTTGCTGTGATTTTATTCTTTAATCCTATTGTAGTTATTGAGATTTCCATTTCAACCTTGAATGCAGGAATTAGCTCTTAAACTGATTGCTTGAACTGGAATATTGTGGTTATTTAGGTCATACTGGAAATTATATGCAAGTAGTAACAACTCTTGATGTCTAACTGGGCATGTCATTCTTTGTAACTTTGCTTATATGTTTATGATAAAAAGGCTTTTGAAAGGTTAGGTTGCTGATTTAAAGCATTAATTTTAATTTTTTAAAAATCAGAAATGATTAAAAAATCAACTTTAAAAAATAATGCAATAATTTATTTTTTCCAAGCTATTTTTTAGCTTTGAAAACTGCAGAATTTATTTTGGTCCCATGGCATGATAGGTTTAATATTGTTATCATGTAAGCTAAATAAATGTGCTTCCACCAAGCAGCAAGTTGGTATGAATTAACATGAGTTAGCATTTTAATCAATAGCTTAGCGTATCAATTAAATCAGGTTGTAATCTGAAATTAGAAATTGCCCCCTGTTGAGAAAGTTCAAACACTTGAACCTGAGTTCATGAGGGGCTTATCAGTAGGTAAATCACAGTGAGAGTTCACTTCTGGGTTTTCTGGAACCAATTTTGAATTGGCATTTTTTTCTTTCAAGTTTGTTTGGAATCAGCATAAAACATAGTCTCTTATACAAAGACAGACCAATAGCTCTGCTACGGAATGAGACAAGCTTTATTAATACTGAAGGATGTGGTTCCCCAAATTTCAAGCAGGATCTTTCAGAGATATGGAACTGGTAGGGATATAAAATGATTGGCTTCCATGTGCTCTGTTCTGAACTATGTCCCATAGAGTGCTCTACATTATGTCATTTCCTTTTTTTAAAAAAATGCTACTCTTTCCTTCAAGAGACATCCACTCACATTTTATTTATACTTTTAAAGTTTATAAAGTTAATTTATTAAATGTAGAAATAAGTGACAGTAAAATGGGTGATAGCCATTCCCTCTTTAATATATAATTTTTCTACTTAATGTTAAAAAAGTTTGCAGTCATTGATAAAAAGGCTAAATGAAGACCTATTATGCATTCCCTCACCATATATATTAGCCATATATATTAGAAAAGAAGCACAAAACATTGTCAGAATGGTATGTATAGCCCACCTGCTGTTAAATTCTCAGAGCACATTAATACAGAATAATACAGATGTTGCATTATGTCATATTCTCATGACTTACACACACACATTAGGGGGTGAGAAGGGCAATTTTTCTACTTTTACACAGTTGTGCGGTTGTGTGGTTTCTCCTGAATTGTGTTTTTAGGTACACTGATCACCAGTGGTGCCTCCTGGTGATCTCTGTAACCAAAAATAAATGCCAATAACTGAGTTGCAGGTACATCCTTCTAAGTTCATCTACCTTTCAAACTTTATAGCCTAATATGAAGCACCATATGGATAAATACAATTCCTGCAGGAGATTTCCTGTTTTATATCGGGAATATCTTTGTAGGGGCATTGGAAAGTACGTGCAGATCTAATAAAATACATAATGTTTTAACTTTCTTTCTTACGATCTAGACCCTATATTATTGTGAAGAAGCAAAAACCTGCTGTAACAGAAAAGCATATGGAAGAACTTGCACAAGGTTATAGGTAAACAGCTCAGCAAATTATTCTGGTTTCTTTGTCAGGATCCATCTGTTCATAAAAATAAGAATAAACAGCATTTCCTATGTTTGCAATCCAGTATTTAAGTATAGATACTTCTATACTCTTCATCAACAAGCTACCGTTCAGTGTCTGGGCCTCCAAACTGACTCATGAAATGGTATTAGTCAGAGCCACTAAATTTTCCTCCCCACAAATTATTATTATATATCATTAATTAAAAATAATTAAATAAATGGGAAGCAGGGCTGATGTAAGCTTTTGCAGTGTATTCAACTGCATTGGATCTCTGCACAGAGCTAGTGATCTGAGGATGAGAAAACAAAGAGGTGCCTGACTATTTTGTCCCACCCCGGAGAACATGCCTTGTATTTGCCTTAGTTTGGGAGGGTTGGGGTGGCAAGTTCCCACCCCCCCCCCAAAAAAAATAAGCTAACAGCACATCATGTTAGCCAATATATAGAGTGAGCCACTGGGGTTTTCAATCAGGCCATGGCTAATGCAGCTCCATGTTAGTCAGCAGGTAGATTAGACTAAAGGGGTTTTCAGGAGGGGTTGGTTCACACATTGGCTAATCAAGCTCTTTGTTAGCAAAAACGTGGGTTTGATTGACAGACTTTTTGTATAGGCTATTCTGCTCATTAGCTAGTGCAGCTGTGTGTGCTAGCTAATATTGATGGCGCCAAACATTTCATTCTTTGAAATAAAAAAATTATAATGGTTAGATGATGCAGTTGTGTTCTGAGATCATTTTTCAATACAGAGGGGCTATTTCCTGTAATGAACACTTTCTTATCCTTCTCCTTCATCTCTTTGCTGTAAGAAATTACGTGGTGGATAGTTGCAATCCAATACTTCGTTTGCCATTCAGTATATGGGTGCCTTATGATCACCATACCCACTATTCCATTAGTGTAGTAAGAGTGCCCATTTCAAATGCACTCATTGGCACCACAAAAGTTAAAGAAGGAAGCACCTGGCCAAATGAGTAAGGCACATAACCTTGAGGAAACCAAATCTGGTTCAGTCCTCAGCATCTCCAGGACAGTCAATTCTTTACCTCATTCTCAAACTCAATAGTGTCATGTGACATATTGTGATGTATCACGATGATTTTTGCCTTTGCGGAGCCAGGGTGGCGTGGCCTGTGTGTGAGACACATCCGGACCACAGGCTGCCAGTTTGACAGGCCTGCTCTACCTGAACCTCTGGAGAGCTACTGCAAGTCAGAGTCTTTAGTTAAATGGGTCAATTATTCTGGACTCTATTTAAGGTAGAAATCTGTGTGCAAATTCATTTATATAAAAATCCTGTTTACACTTTGTATTAGAATTTTTTGGTTATCTTTTATGCACATTTGCACATGGAATTATGTGACCCTATACATTGTTTTGAAAAATATTTTATATTTAGGAACTTTGAAGACTTTTTACATGAAAGCCTTGTTGAATATTTGGATGTGAATGAGGAAAATGATTGCAACATTGCACTCTATGAACATACAATCAATAAGTAAGTATTCTGGCATCATTAAAACCTAATTTTTGTATTGTAACACTGAAATTGGAGCAAGAAGATATTTAATATTCTTGGAAATATATTCTAATAATAAAAAAAGATGAAATTTTGTATGCACAGATGTGACATAAAAAGAAGTTTCTTTTCTTCATTAACATTTGTCTTCAAGAACATTTATGTGACTTGGTAACATAATTAATTAAAATAGTAAAATCCAAAATCTTATTTCCTCATTTGGTACTACAATTGATGAACTCATCGTTTGTTTGGTACGGTACCATTGGATCTAATTAATCTCCAAAGGTCTTTCAGAACAGCTGGGTTTTCATCTACTTCCAGAAAGCCATGGGGGGAGGGGGGCATTCTTACCTCACAGGTCCAGCTTTTCAGTATGTAACCATGCGATTTTAACTAGCTATATATTTTTTCCATTTATCAGAGAGACAACACACTTGGAGATTGAACCTTTTACTCTTCTTGGAGTCTGTGCTGGTCTCATTCCATATCCCCATCATAACCAGTCTCCAAGAAACACTTACCAGTGCGCTATGGGAAAGCAAGCTATGGGTAAGATTTCTGTGCCTTCAGATCAGAATAGTTATTTCATTCATCCCAGATGCAGTTTCCCTCTGCTTTGTTAAATATTTTCTGATACCCTTATTTGAAAACATGTGCCTTCTCCTTTTATCCCCAATTTTTGGCACAACTTTCTATATGCTTTCCTATTTTAAAAAACAAAATTAGAAATGTACTCAGAGTCTAAGATAAAAAATGGATGAAAGATATTTTGTGACATGCTGTTTACATTTATCAGCATTAAATTATCAATATTATTTTTAGGGCAATGTAGTTATAACTCCTTTTTCAAAAAACAGGAAATCCCCAATTCATCAACTATTATTTCTTAGCAGAGATTATTAAGCTTTATTATTAAAACTGGATTCCAGAATTCAGGACTAAGAAATAAATTCACATCATAGCTCTGTTGCACTTCCTACAAATATTTATATTATAATTTGTTCAGTGGTTCAACCTTTTCCTAATATGTATTTATTAATATTAATCTATTTTAATAGATTGGACTCAAAAGCAGCGGGGAAAACTGTGTGTATATATGTATAAAATGTATAAGTGAACACACAAATAACTAGTCATCTATTTTGATGGTTTTGATTGTTTTGCTTCATTTTGTTTCAATTCAGCAATGATTTCCTTGCTCTTTGCCCCTTTTAAATAAGCATAAGAGAGGGTCACTTGCACAAATCTATATATATATTGCTGGCCCCTACGGCCCACATACATTACAACTAATATGGACATATACTTGTTAATTTACATTAAGACAATGTAAAGCATTTGAATTGGGGCTTTGTAAACCATTTTGCCAAAAACAAAGCATCTCCTTTTGAAGTTTTGAGGACACCCCCCTGGAATGATCATGCAGGGCTTCGAAATCTTTTCCCATGAGTCTTTTGTCTCTGTGCACATGTGGGCGCATAACTGCTTCACATTGCCAGCAGAAACATTAGCTGGGCATGGGACTGCTGTACACAAGGCTTTGGGGGAATGCTGCAGTCTCAGAATTGGATGACCAATGCTTTACTTGTTTGAGCTTGTGTGGCTCAAATATTTTGCACAACATTTATTTATACGTTACATGTTTGTGTAACACATGGATTTCCAGTTCTTCACCAGGGCAAGCAAATTATCACGTACAATTCGTTATTTGCAAATTACATGTTGCTATGTAGCTTTAACCTGCCTTGTTCTCCATCTCCCGAAATAAATGCTTTATGAAGACATTTCACCGGTCCTTAAATAACACCTGCAGGATTTTTGTCTGCAGCAATTGCAGCTGATGGCAGAGAACCTTCACACCACCATCCATTTATTTCAGTGTGGCTTTTCTCAGTGAACTTAAGTTGCCATTACAATTTGCTTAAAACATTAACTGTGAAATTCAGTTAGGGTGTTATTCCTGGTGGTCACATAAATTCAGGGAATATAATATATAGCCAAATAATGTTGCTTCTCTGTTGAAGAGGGGGGAGGGGGAATAAACATATCTTAGATAATATTTTTTACATAGGCAAAACCTCTATGTAATACATTTTCTTTCCCTTCAGCACATTAGAAGCGTCGTAAAAATATTTTACACACCATCCCTTTCTTTTAATTGCATCCTGTTTCTTTGTCATGCTTTCTTTTTCCAGGAGAATCTATTTTAGGACTATTAGCCTCAGAAGGTTTGGTTAGTTACCACACACAGTTAAGCAGGATCAGTGTGTACAGAAAGCCAATTCAGAATCTGTAGAGTTCTTTTGTACTTTTCTGTGTGAAGGTCTTTTTTTCTCATTTTGTTTTCAGTGTCATTTGCAATTCATTGTCTGTGTTTTCTGAGGTTGGTGTATTCAGCTGCTTTGACCCAGGGTCTTGCACATTTAGCTCCTTGGATACAATCCTCTGACGTTGCTGCTGACGATGGGAATACAAAAGCTGTTGAATATCTTTAGTAATTATTGTTAAAGCCTTTGTTTCTGTGTGCTACTGCAAGCACCTGAGGAATGAGCAAGGAGATAAAAGTACAGTCCTAAAGCTGAGATGTAATAGACTATTTAAAAAAAACATACACACTTTAAACATCTAGTTGTGTGCTGAATATTTGCTAATAGTGGCTAGACTGTTTTTCCCTTCTGAACATCTTTCCTTCTGTGCCCTGTAGATGTGTGGGACTGCAGTTCCTATAAACACCAGCTGGCTGTGGTAAAAGAAGTTATAATCTGAAGTACCAGTTTAAAAAAAATACAGATATAGACATAGTGACTATGGAAAGCTCAATTCGTATAATCCTAGATTGGCTATGAATTAACTTCAGACACATCTGCACAGTTTACATTTGGTGCTCTAACTTATGAGTTGGCTATTTTGAATCTGTCTGGACAGTGATTCATCACATCAAAATACGTTTGTTCTTTAAAAGTGTCAGTCCTCCCTTATGGTTGTCTCTGCCTGTCCCTCCCCACCCGCTGTCACTAACAGTCTTTGTATTGTCCTCTGGGAGATACATGTTCAAGTCCATTTAGTCACTTCCTGGGCTGTCACGAATTTGGGATTATTGAGATAGTCTTTTGGCTCCCTGCCGAGAAGAAAGGACTTGTTACTCAGCATTGCCCCATTCTGATTATTTGAATACTTCCATTGCTTGAGAAATGCCTTTCTTGAGGCTTAGCAAAAATTAGGCGGATCAGTGGATCTTAAAAAACAGAGAGAGTACCAGATGAACAAATTCTGATGATACATGTTGGAAGGTATACAATAGGTATAAATACAAATAAAATCATATTTGTAGATGGTATTTTGAGAAGTTAGAAGATCACTTAAGTGTTTTTTATTAGACTTTTCTTTCAACAAGTTGCTGGGGCAGTTTATCTGAGTAATCAGATAGGTAGTAATGAGGCTGAGATAATACTAATCATATTCCAGATACACAGAAATTATTTGCCTGTTTAGTACCTCTTGTATATCAATTTAAGGAGCCTCAAGAATTACTTTCTGCTCAAGGCAGAAGAAGGAATCTCAATATTGTGGTCATTATATTTTGTACATTGGCTGGTACACTGAAGCAATAGCTGTATTTATAACTAGATTACTACAGAACTCCTCTAAAGCATCTAGTAAAAAAACTGATAGCAATTGCAATCTAACTCTGGAATAATTCAAAGATGAATTGATTTTTTAAATAAAACTTGTAGAGGCTCAAAACTGTGCTTGAAGCCTACACTGAAAACAATTTACATTCTATGTAAAAAGTGTGTGGGGAAAGTTGGGTATTGCACATTTTCACTTAATTAGCTCAGCTAAAATGAACACCAAGAAAATAGATGGCATAAAATATTTGCTCTATTTCTGTTGATTTTTCCACATTTTTGTAGCTTATGTTGTAAATAGCAGGTAGAATCAAGCATTCACCAAACTTGCTTAAGAAGATGTTTTGTTTTGTTTATAATTGCAGGTACCATTGGCTACAATCAGAGGAACAGGATTGATACCCTTATGTATTTGTTAGCATATCCACAAAGACCAATGGTTAAGACAAAAACAATAGAACTCATCGAGTTTGAAAAACTGCCGGCTGGACAGAATGCCACAGTTGCTGTGATGAGTTACAGTGGTTATGACATTGAGGATGCTCTGGTTTTAAACAAGGCTTCTTTAGACAGAGGTAATAAGTCTCTATTTAATAGGATAGTTATTTCTCTTGCTTCAGCTCAATACAAACAATTCACATCTACGAATAAAGAAAAATAATCACAATTTTGAGGTTTAAATTGACAAGCCATGATTCATTTTTAGGTGTATTTGTATACTACAGTATGTTAAAAACTATGATTTGGTGCGATATCTAAATTGATAAACCACACTTGTGATATTTGAAATAATAGACCACATTTGCTGACACACCGCATCACAAAAAAGAACACTGAGGTGATGGAAAAAGCAGGTAGCTCAAAATCTGATTGTCTTGTATTTTTGTGGGCTCACTTTATGGGTAGAGTTTGAAAATCTGTTTTTAACATAATAATGGATTATAGTTACATCTCAACTGAACTCTAGTATAACAATTTTTCAAGAATTAGAGTGAATGAGAAATTACTGCTGAAAATGCTACTTAAAGGCAGCTTCAAATTTACTATTGTAACGGAAATAATTTAACCATCTGACTTTTAAACATTTACATTTGGCTTAATTGTGCTTTACAAAATACTGCTTTTTTATTAATAACGAAAACCAGTAACACTTGAACTCTAGATATTTCAGTAGAGATGAATACAGGTAGTCCTCCACTTACAATCACAATTGAGTCCAAATTTCTGTCACTAAGTGAGCTGTTTGTTAAGTGAGTTTTGCCCCATTTTATGATCCTTCTTGCCCCAGTTGTTAAGTGAATCAGTGAAGTAACATGTTTGTTAAGTGAATCTGGCTTCCCCATTGACTTTGCTCGTCAGCAGGTCACAAAAGGGGGTCACATGAACCCCAGGACACTGCAGCTGTCATCAATACGAGTCAGCTGCCAAGCATCTGAATTTTGATCATGTGACCATGGGGATGCTACAACGGTCCTAAGTGTGAAAAATGGCCAGAAGTCACTTTTTTCAGTGCCGTTGTAACTTTGAACTAAATGAACTGTTCTAAGTCAAGGACTAACTGCATTCCTTGAATACCATCAATGATGATACTTGGGGAAAAATTAGTTGGACCAAAAAAAATGTTTTATTTGTGTTAAATTGCCTAGCAAATAAATGTGGTTAATAATAAATTTGCTACCTGTTTTTAAGAAAGCGAAAATCTTTGTGGTTTATCATTAGGCTGCAATGCCAATCAGGGCCTATTAAATCTTTTTCAGGAAAAGCATATCCAGTGTTTTCAAAGAGTATTCCTCACATTCACTTCAAACAAACTTGTCTGGATGTACGCTTTTTAGTGTTGCCTCATCAATCATATTTAAAACACAGTTCCTCTGCTGAGGCATAATACTGTGGGTGCCTGAGTTTACTTTGTGTGGTCAGACTGCTTGCGTACTGCAGTACATTCTACTACACTCGCCCATCCTTAAGAGCCCTTTTGCCAGTTGCCAGGCAGCACTAGTAGTATTGCTAGACATGTATCTTTGGCATTAATGTCTGCACACTTAATTTATTCTTTTTTGCCTAAAACAATAGCAGACATGATTTAAAGCAAAATGTTTTCTTTCTGGTAGACTAGTAACATTAGGGGGGAAATCAAATACTCTCCAGAATTACGTCGTATGGCCAAATGGTACAGATATACTATGCATAACTTCAACTGAAAAAACACTTTCAGACAGTAAAGTTTATGAAGAAGCATTCTTCCAAATTTAGGAATTATTAAACCAGTGAGGGCTAATGAAAGAAATGCAGCACTTTTATATGTTTTTATTTTGGAATCTTGCAACCAAAAATTATTAAGAGTAATTAATTTTTTTTGTTTGATATTTTTACAAAATAGTCCAGATCATTCTTTAGTTAAATTATGGTCTTTTAAAACAAATCTGGGAATTAGATACCAGCTACATTTTATTGTTCTTTAAACCTGTTAAATTACATGATAGTTTGTTCTAAAATCTAGATGCTTTATTCTAAAAACTCCAGTGTTGTTCTTTCAGAAATATTCATGTAATTTAATTCTCCAATTATAACAAATTTGTGTTTTTAGCTCTTTTGAAATGTAGCTATAACAAAGATTTGACCCCTTTGAAGTTACAATTTTAATGAAAGATTATAAATGTCTTGTGACACCTTAAAGTTGCTATTATGACATAATATTTCATTGTTGTAAGCCACTGCATTTCTAACTATATTTTGGTTCATGTCTGATTAAAATTATGTTGAAATCAGTACAATTGAATAGCTTGAAAAGGGTCCATTGGATTGCAGCCATATTAAGTGCATTGCTTCATAAATAACTATCCAAGCAACTGTTTTCTGTACTATGGATCTGTGCAGTATATTTAATAAATGGATGTCTTGATTCTCATTTTAGATAACCCTAACAGTAGTTTTGATTGATATTTTTGTTTTCTTTGAGGCTTTGGAAGGTGCCTTGTATACAAAAATGCGAAGTGTACTCTCAAGCGTTACACAAATCAAACATTTGATAAAGTAATGGGGCCCATGCTGGATGCGGGAACACGCAAACCAATTTGGCGGCATGAAATTTTAGATGCTGATGGCATTTGCTCTCCAGGTATATATTGTTTTCTTTATTATTATAAGAATTATTAGTTTGAACTACTGTTTTGTTCATTTGCTATTGTCAACCTCAACCCCAAATCCTTTGTCTCATAACTTAAGGCGTAATAGTAAGCTGATTCAGTGGAAAGCTTTGTTGTTGTTGTTTAATTAAGTACATTCATGGAATATACTGGATGGTTTAGCAACCTCTCGAAAATCAGACCCTCATTTTTTCAGTGCTTTGCTGCCAAATTTTGGTGACATGATCTTGGTTGAGTCCAAGGAGCGTAAATAAGGCACTTGGATGAGTGCCCCACCCCCACCCCGCTTTCACCATTTGAAGATAATGAAAATAATTCAAACAGGCAGTAAATATGTTATTTCCTCATATACTTACAGGTGAAAAAGTAGAAAACAAGCAAGTGCTTGTGAATAAATCGATGCCCACAGTGACCCAAACTCCTTTGGAAGGGAGCAGCGTATCTCAACAATCTCAGTATAAAGATGTGCCAGTAATGTATGACATGCTACCTTATTTTATATTTAAAAAGCAACAGAAAACAAAGAGCCAATAGAAAATGCTTAGTTCTGGAAAAGAAAATAGAAATTGGCCATGTCAGGCATATTAGTTACTAAAAGGGTTCGAATGTCTAGTCTTCTTGATAATGTCACATTATATATATTATAAAGAAGCTGATTTCAACTTGTTTCAGTCTTTTGTAATATTCAAGTTCCTCATGGATTCTTTTTGTTCATTCTTAAACTAAATGGGCAAAGAAACTTTTCTTCATTTACCATTCCTATTGTTACTGAGTTGTTTTGCAGTTGCTTTCACTATTGAAACTTTGCATGAAGCAGTAAAACTGTCATTTGAAATTGAAATTTGTAAACTCTTGTTTTGTGGATGTCTACTATTAATTAAACCCAGCTGCCTTTTTTTTCTTGAATTAAACTATGTACATTTTCTGTTCATTAGTTACAAAGGTGCAACAGATTCATACATTGAAAAGGTCATGATATCTTCCAATGCAGAAGATGCTTTTTTAATCAAAATATTGCTAAGGCAAACTAGGCGCCCAGAAATTGGAGACAAGTTTAGCAGTCGTCATGGGCAAAAAGGTACATTTTACTATGTTTTAATGGTTTCAATTTAATCAAAACATATTTCCAGTTGTTCTTGGCATAACAGCAGAGCAGAGTAAATAAAATAATATATTTATTATAAGTGCCTGATTTGGATTCAACTAGAGTTTTAATCTTCTGCCTCTGGAAAGAGTAAATCCAGTTGCATAAAAGCTGCCTCTGCTGCTTTAGAAGTTTAAAACTAAATGGCTGCTGCTCTCATGAAAAAAAATGTAATTCAATGCAAGTTAATATATTTTGAAATGAATGGGTAATACTGCGGATAAATTCACATGCAGTCATTAAAAATACTTGTGTCTTTTTCCTCTACTCAGTAATACATGATGGAGGCACGAGAAATCACTAACAAAAACCATAACTCTAATAGTTAATTAGGTGTATTTGAAAAAATGTGAAAAATGGTCAAATTTTTAATTACCTGATATAACACTGACATTTCTTTTTAAAATCCATCCCAGCTTCTTTAAGGTGTGTGTGTGTGTGCACGCGCCCGCACGTGTCTGTCTGTCTCTGTCTGTCCGTCTGTCTGTCTATCATCTATAGAACTACTGAATGCTATTTTTGCAAGTAGAAAAATTCTAAAGTAGAAAGAACTCACTGTCCATACACAACTGGCCTGAACTATTCAGTTTTTATGGCTGATGCAAACTCAATTGAGATGGATACAGTGTTACTTGATCACTTTAATGAGATATACTCATATTGGTATCCCTGCCTTAAAGAGTTATTGGACTTAGAAAAAATTAACTCCATTAACTCAACTCAATACTTCCCTACATTTTGGTACATTGCTTCATTGGAAGGTAAGCAGCAAGAGTTATGAACTATCTGCTCAGTAACTTCATTTAGGGTCAGTCAACATCTCTCAGTGTAGCTTAGTGCAGTTGGAAAGATAAAATGCAATAAAATACTAATAATTAAATCAGAATAGGGGGCATAGATAGTGGGAGATGGGCAAGTGGAGGAATTTGTAAATGCCAGCAGGCTGCCAAGTGCCTGAATTTTGATTGTGTGACTATGGGGTGTGATGCAATAACCATAATTTTAGGCACAACTTGTAAGTCTATTTTTTTCACCACCATTCTAACTTTAACTGGTAAGAAATAAATTGTCATAAGTGAAGGACTCCCTATAAAGACCACTACTAAACAAGGGTTGGATTTTTTTAAAAAAATTTCCCCATTGCTTTTAGATATCAGGTAGATAGGTGCAAATAGTTGAAGGCAGATTGAGCAGTGATCCTCTAAGCGCCTTATGAACTTTGATTTGTGCATTAACATATTTATATAGAATGAACCATTCACATACAATGAAATGTGTGCAGCCAGAAGTGGAGAAGTCTTCAGTGCTTTTCATAAAAGGATTTGGGGTTTGATATGGTTTCCAGAATCGTCAATGTTTCACATATTATTTTCAGTGCAATTGAAATTGTGTACTTGGATATCTTAATCATAGAACCATGGAAATAGCATTAATAAGATATATCTAGGTTTATGACTCATAGCTCTTGAGCAATAAATGTCTGCAGCCCATCCCTTCAATTTACTTTTTTAGGTTCTTCCAACTTTGATATGTCAAAGTTGTTGACAAAGAATGTCAACAAAATATAAATTCCTGCAATTAAATCAGTTGTCCTCAGAAAATAACTAATCTTTTTTTTCTATCAGGACTTAGAGGTTCTTTAACTTCTTCCTTCCAGTGCTTTTTCAGCTGAATTTTAGTTTTTGTGTGTTGATAACAATCTCCACAATTCAGGAAGTGCTATACATGAACTGGACACATGTTGAAATGTACCTCTAAAAGGAAACAGCAACTAAATTTCTGACTACAATTGATAGAGTGCTTTGGGAAATATGTTCCCTACAGTTAGAAAGTTGGAGCAAGTCAAAATGGATAAGTTCAAAATGTGTAAGTTCTAAACTTTGCAATTTAAGACTTATGCAATCTTTGACATTTCACAAGGTTTAGTGTAACATGTATATTAGTGAATATTAATGTCCAGATTTATAAGTGGTTTGGTTGACTTAAATTTTCATTAGTGTTTTCAGATAATTTGGGAAAAGCAGAAGGCTTTTCACCTTTCAGATCTGTTGACCGTTGTTTCTCATCCTTGGCAATTTTAACTTTCAGAATCCCCTAGTCAGCACACATCTTAAAATTATTAAGATTGGGAAAACACTATAGATTCCAGATTTTTCAGATGATTTGGGACTGCAATTCCCAGTAATCTCAGCCAGCAAATTTAAAGGAGTTAACAACCCAACACATTCTGGAAAAATATTGGCATAGGAGAACAATTTGGTAGACAATCATACTTATTTTTTTTAAATCACCCAAATTTGAATCATTCTTAGTTCCAGACAAGACTGAGACATGATTTCAGGCTTTCATATTTCTTGCATCTCTCTCTATTTCCAGACTTTCTTTTCCTTCTGCAGGAATCCCAGTGAAAGGGAAAAGTTAGAGTCCTTTGATGTGAAAAAGCAATCTATCACTTCTCTGAAAGACCGGTCTCAGTCTCTCATGTGAAAAAGGATTAACACTACTGACAAAGGTCGTGCAAATCACAGAACTAAACAGTAGTACTGAGCAGTATTCTTCAAGTGGAAGAACTGTATTTAAGCAATGAGGATAGGAATGGCAAACAGAACCTGTTTTAATAGCCAAAGATCCCAGATAAAGGCTTAAACCTTTCTTGAGTATCCACAATAAAAATACTTCTAGAAACAAGGAAATGATTTTACATTCATTGATATTATATTTATGAAAACATTCTGTTGCAAAATGATGTGTTTATCTTAGTGCAGAATATACTTTATTTGCAATACTGATTACCTCTTACTATTAATGAATAATATAAAAACACATTTATAAATTAACTTTAAGGACTGGTTTGGCACATAGACATTTTTTCTTAAATCTACATGGCTTTTCTTCCTTGAATTGGACACCTCTGAATACCTCTAAAGTAGTTGATTGAATGTTTTTAATGCTCCTTTTCAACCAGCAGACTCCCAAAACAGATTAAATAAAACAAGCCAATTAACACAACCCTACAAATATCAGAATGAGTTACATTTAAATTAATGCTTTACTAAGTTTCTCCCAGATAAATGCATAAAGAATGCATCCTGGGGAAAAAAAAAGAAAAGGACTGGACTTCAAATGCCATTAGAAGCATGCATCAAGCAATAGACAATATCAAGCTCCAGCTGAACTAGTAAAAATCATACTAGTTGATTATTATCATAAATGTTCTAATAAATGGAGTTTTCTATAAACAAAATCAGAAGGCACCACTGTCAATGACTGGCATTTAATGGTCAGCCACTCTTACTCTATAAATTATTGATTTAATCTAATACGGACCCTTTATCCTTGTGGCATGTGTGGGTTTCTTGTTTAAATGATTGGAATTATACTTCATAAATAAAATACTACAAAGAGCAATGTTAGATTAAACCAATCTTTATAAGCTAACAGCCTGTTTTCAAAAGAAATTGGGTGCTAGAAAGACATGACTATAAGTATGCAATATACACTATATTACCCATATGGTCTCTGACATTACAGTTAACATGTACTAATCCTAACAGAAGCTACTGATAACCTTATCTTCCCTGATTTACTTTATTCTGTACTGGTAGACGTAATTACATCTTTCACAGATAACATATTTCACAGTTTAACAATGCATGCAAGTGAAGAAATGATGAACAAATAGTTTTAACTACATTCACAGAAAGATGTAATTAGGTTTTGGTTCTTGGCTACCCAAGATCATTCCAAAATCTTGAACCAGGTTACATTTCATAAAGGCCTTACAAAATCATACTGAATTAATATATAACCAAATATCATTCATTGTTTTTAATTTACTCTTTGCCAATTTAAAGCAAGTCCACATTTTTTTAAAAAAGCACCCAAAACCTTCAAACTTTTGTCATGTTTTCTTTAACAAGGTATTTAACTTATTATTCTAACATTTTGACTAAAGAAGCAAACAGCTAACCTTGTGACCTTTTTCAGTAATTACCCCCCTTACTTTTCCCCTTCCTACAATTTATTTTAGGATAAAAAGCTCCTACTTTTGCTTAAATTTTAAAACCAATTTTTTTCTGAAGGCTCATGATTAAGTTCCATATATATGTATGTATGTATGTATGTATGTATGTATGTGTGTAGGTCTTGGTGTATTCGGGTCTTGTCCCGTGTAAGATTGAGAATACCTTGGCAGCGTTTGAAATCTCATTTAAACGTTCAAATTCTCAATCTAAGACCAAACCCCTCTACCTGAAAATCTACGAAAACAAATATATATATATATATATACATACATACATACATACATACATACATACATACACACACCTTTTGCTTTTGTCCTTCAGACTATGCAATTTTATCACATTAGGCCATTCAGCAGCTCATGGGAAACCAAACTGCAAGAGGTATTGTCTTTTAGGGCCTCCTCTAACTTGGAATGGTTTTAATAAAGAGGCTAATCAAGTTGCTTATGTATTATTTATTGGTTAAACTTTGTTGTGTTTATCTAAAATCTGCGCAATGAGATGACAGAACTGCAAATTATTCACTATTGGATATCAATTGTTCTCTGTTAGGGGAATTTATCCATATTGGCAAAAATTTCCACTACCGGAAAACCATTGGTTTCTGGGTTTTCCCCCTCCCCACTCAATATGGCAATAAACTGGATGCCATAAATACATCTGTACTGTTCTAAATTAATGGAAGTAAAAAAGGGAGAGTAGTTATTAAGATTATCATGAATTCTTGATACTAATTGAAATTAATAAATTACTAAGAAATATGTTTTAAAATATTTTAAAATATATGAATGTCTGCATATTAAGTTAAAAGAATTTGAGGATCTCATGCTGCAGAATTTTAAGAACAGAATAGTGGGAGATGCAGTGTAAATTCCATGTAATAAAAGATCTTCTGTTGAAGATGGTACGTAAAGTTTTAAAATTACACTAAATATCTAGAAGATACTGTCCTAATGGCAAGTTCTATTTTTAATCTTTTCAGTAGAAACTGATAATACTGCAGCTGTGGCTTCTGATCTTTTAATTGTGGCCTGGCCTACATTCTTTATACTGTGGGGCTTAATCAGGGTTTAAATGTCATAGGATTATTTGTCTTTCTGAATTTTAAGTGCTCTTACTATTTAGTTCCATGGGTATCAGTTTGTTCTTGCTGCCTTTTTGCATGGTTACAGAGTAGTACAGATTTTAACAGCTAAAAAAGAAACATTATAAACGTTAACTAATTTTGGATTTTGCACATGGGAAAAATTACAAACCTTTTGCAGAACATCAGAATATTTAGGCTTGAAAAACCAGAACTTCACATACACTATCTCAAACCAGACTTTGAATTAACAACTTTGTATGAGTAATGATGTGCAGCTTTTCTGATGCAGAACAGAAAAGGTACTTTGAAGAGTGGGGTCATTTTTGCTGCACCTTTCTTTAAAAAGAACTACTTTTTTCCAAGAACTACATAATTCCAGTAAAGTGTACCTTTGAAATATGGAGAGGCTGTCAGAGTATGACAAGATCATGGCATCTTCGTGCCATCTCTTATGTTAGTGTGTCTACAGACCAGGAAAAGAGATGGTTTCCTTAAGCTACATCCCCTTTGAAAATATCTCTTCTGCACTGAATCTGAAGAGCGGCACACTTAAATATAGGGGATTGTTTAATAAAGCAATTATCCTAGCCACATATTCACCAATGTCAGTTCAGAAGTTCCAAGATTGATGATTGTCCTTGATTTAAATAACTTTTCCCTATGAGTCAGGGTAATGTTTTATATCTCTGTGAGTTACTATTTAATTGCACAAAATCATCTATCCTTGAGAGCAGTAAAAAGGACAAATGAAGAACCCTCTTCATAAAAAAATGTCTAAATATTCTTAATTTAAAAGTGTGTTTCAAATGTTGCTGTTTTGTGTTAATAGTCAAATAACTAGTTCTGTTTTTCATCAGTACTCCTTTGTTGAAATAGTTGGAATGGGGGCAAATATTCATAAAGTTTGTTATATGAAGATTTATTTGTCAAAACATAGATCTTAATTCTGTACTCCTGGAAAAAAGTAGGTACCTTCATCAGAAATCGGGGGCATGCAAAATACATAACATCTATTGATATGGTAATCTAGTCTATAACAAGCATTATATTGAAATAGAAATGTGGTGTACCTTCATATAAACCTGATTTTCTTTTTGATTGTATGCATGTGTACTTAAAATTACATGCCATCGGTTTTGAAAAGAATTCACTTCCAAAACACTGAAAGGTAGTGTTGCAATCTAAAACTTTGTTTTTGAAATATAATAGTTGTCTCCTTTAGCTATTTTTTGTACATATTCAAAGGTCTGTGTGTATGTATATATATTTAGTTAGTGGAATAATTCTTTAAACGCTCATATGCACAGAGTAGTTTTTGTGTCCCAACAACTTTGACTTTTGTTGTAGAATTTGAAAAGGATGTATTATTTTGCTGTATTAGAAAGCCTTTAGTATAAAGTAACATGTAAACCCGGTAGTTTAAAATAACATTTTAAGTTAATACTGAAGTAAATATTGTTAACATTCTAGAAACAAAAATATTGTTAACATTCTAGAGACAAAAAAGCAGAAGTGATGTTGCTCAATTCTTTATAAATATGTATGTTTTGTTACGTTTCAGTGGATCAGTTTTTTAGAGTTCGATTAGAATTAAGAATTTTAACTTGATTCTGGAAATAGGAACTTTTAAAGGTGCCTTGTAAAAATAGTGATTTCTTTTCTGCCGTGAGTCTTTCTAAATATTTTGTTTTAACGTCTAATCTCATTATGCTTTCTTTGTGTTTAACTTGTATTAAAATCTGTCAGCTATGACTGGTCTCATAAGCACAGTCAGTGGACCAGAATAAGTTAATTATTTACTTGTGTCACTAGTGCTCTTCATCTAATGAAATGCACAGCTGTGTTAGATCTGCAGTTGGACGTCTCGATTCCATTGTTATACAAGTCAGCAAAGGGTAGAAGCTGCTATGATGGAGAGGCCTCTGTTCTTTCTGCTGTTCTGCCTTTCTGTGTCGATTTCATGGATCTTTTATCATTCACTTTCACACAAAACAAACAACACAGTGGATGTCTGCTATGGGAACCGTCTTGGCATATAAAAGGGTTTCAGTGCCTGAAGTAATTTTAAGTTAGCCCAGATTTAATTTTTGCCTTCTAGGTGCCCTTTCAGCATAATAACACCAAGCAAGTTCCTAGAGGAGGGAAACGTGTAGATTTGACCAAAGCTTGACCAATCTGTGTGTTAAAAATAAATAAATAGTGGGCGTGTGAAGCAGGTGTTGAATACTTGATGTACACAAGAACCAATTATCTTGGTAAACATCCCCTGTATTTATGTGTATGTGTGTGTGTGTGTATAATACTTTGTATGTTTGCTAGGAAATAGCCAGTTTCCTATCATGGACTACATGCATTTTCTCCATGGCCAGTCATTTCTATACACTAACCATTTATCTATTTGTACTTACTAAACCTCATGGTAGCTCAATTGCTCCTTTTGAAATATGGTTCCAACTGTTTTTGACAATTCAATCTTACCAAACTAAAGTGTGAATCACTATTTAATTATGAATTAAATTGTGTAGATTACATAGACAGGTTAAGGTATTAGAGAAGAACAGGATGACCTTGGTTCCAAGTTCACTCTTAAGCATGGAAGCTCACTGGGTGTCTTAAGGCCAGTCACAGTCTCTGTTGGGAGGTTAAAAATGAAGGGAAATAACCGTGTAAGCTGCCTTGAGGAAGAAAGACAGGCTATCAATCTAACCACTAAATATTTTTTTAATCTTGTTTTGATCTACCGTGTTTCCCCGAAAATAAGACCTACCCCGAAAGTAAGACCTAGCACTATTTTCTAAACCTGCCCTAATATAAGACCTACCCTGAAAATAAGACCTAGTGCAAATCTCCAGTTCCAGGAAGACTTTTCAGGGAGCAACCGTGCACCCGCGAAACACCCCCCCCTACACACTCACACCCACTATTTGGCACCATAAATATATAAGACCTACCCCGAAAATAAGACCTAGTGTGTTTTTGGGAGCCAAAAAAAATATAAGACAGTGTCTTATTTTCAGGGAAACAAGGTATTTTCCCTACTCCCTGTGAGTTTAGTTCTTTGGTTTATGTTCTGACCAAGCCCCAGGATCACTATACTACCCTTCTTTCCCTTCAAAAGTAAGGCAGTTAGTTGACTTAGTCAGCTCATTATGACTACTAAGTTTTCTCTAGGTCCATGATGGCGAACCTATAATGTGCCACAGGTGGCATGCAGAGCCATTTGTGCAGACACGCGAGCCCCAGCCAAATTTACCTGCATTGCACATGTGCGTGCGTTCCAGCTGATTTTCAGCCTGTTTGAGGCCTTTTTCACCCTCCTGGGGGCTCGAGGGAAGCCTCTGCAGCCGTTGGAGGCCGAAAAACAGGCCCTTTTCATCACTTCCGGTTTCGGTCTCCAAACAGGCTGAAAATCAGCTGGGAGGTGTGCACATGTGCAGTGCAGATAAGGGGGCTGGGTTGTGCATGCATGTGCAGGGGGCACAATGCATTGCATTGTGGGTGCCAGCACATGTGCACTATCGCATGTACATGTGCCTTTGGCACACCACAATAAAAAGGTTCGCCATCACTGCTCTAGGTTAAGACTTCATGTGCGTAAGAGTATTTTTGTAGGAAATGTTTTAACACTATTTTCCAACATAAAACTTAACATTCGTCCAGTAATTCTTCATTCAGGATAGGAATTGGACTACATAAAAACATAATGTATACTACTGATCTAATGTACAGTATGAATTCTTTGCTTTACTTTGAAAAATGCACTCTGTTCTAGGAGTCTGTGGACTGATTGTACCTCAGGAAGACATGCCATTTTGTGATTCAGGAATCTGTCCTGATATCATTATGAATCCCCATGGCTTCCCATCACGTATGACGGTATGTAACAGCATACATTTATAACTGCATTTCATTTTAATGGATTTTTTTAATGCTAAGATTTTATCTTTTTTAATAGATTTGTCTATTGGCAATGACAATTCCCAAATTCTACATAACTCTTCTTAGGGTAGAACAAATATGTGGTCCATTATGTATCTTGAAAGCCTGTGCTTTCAAGATACATAACGAAAGAAAGAAACTGGCTTGCCAAATATTTTCCAGGTTTATCCTTATCTATTGGGTGCTTTTTATTCATTATTTATCAGTAGTGTATATCTTCATAAAACAGTGGGAAGCTACTTTAGTGAAGAATCTGGTATAAATGAATCTGCTTCTCTTAGTTACTGCCAGCATGATCAAACTTAAATGTGTTGGACTCTGCATTACATAGCCTTTGTTAATTGTCTTCTGCCTAATTCAGTTTGTTGTTTATAAAACATTGGTTAAATGTCAGAGGGGCCATCCCAGGTTTCTTGTTGCCTGTCTTGGTTGATCAACCCCAGTTCATAGTTTTGCTTTAGCTCACTGATTCTATACTCCTTTTCTTAAAATGTTAAAGAAATGTAGCTATTTGTACATCATCATCATCATCATCAACTTGTAGCAAGCTCAGTTAGGAAAGAAACTTTCTTGGTTATATTGCCCAAGGAGAATGGATAAAACTGTGTGGAAATAGAATAAAAGAATACAAGATGATGTAGTTAAATAGATCAGTTTAGTCTGTCAGCACCACCTTGGTCAGACCAAATGTTCTCTCTGGCATTCACTAAACATACACCAAGAGCTAAGCTACCTTAAATTCAACACTTCCGTTCTTGTGTTGTATCTTAAGTGCAACACTTCGCTTCCTTATCGCAGATTGCTTGTGGTGAGACATTATCACTGTGTTGCCCAGGTAGGAAAGCTCATTGAACTTCTGGCAGGAAAAGCTGGAGTCCTAGATGGCAGATTTCATTACGGAACAGCATTTGGTGGCAGTAAAGTTAAAGACGTATGTGAAGATCTTGTTCGTTATGGCTATAACTATTTGGGGAAGGATTACGTAACATCTGGCATCACAGGGTAAGAGGACCTTAAAAGGGTATTGGGAAACATAGCAGTTCCAGTTTTTAATGCATCTTCGTGTGTTGAAAATATATGTAATGATAATGTGTACTAAATTTTATATGAATGATTTCAAAAAGGGTTTTTTAACCCCTTAATCCCCAAATCATCCCAGAAAACAAAACAAAACAACTGTCTCTTGTTGGAAAGTCTTGTTTGCTAATAATATTTTGCTAACGATATTTTCAAGGCCCTAGGCAGACAATGCAGTCTTCTATTGTATAAAGTCATATAAAATATAGTATTGGAGGCAGGTGTTAATCAACTAAAATTATTGAGTCAGTCTGGCAGAGCTGACTGATCTCTGAGAATCCTGCTGTGTTGATTAAACTATCTTCGGAGATGTGGTGTTCAAAGGAATATGAGATGACTTAAGAACAGGATAGAGCCATATGACAATGTGTCTTTATTTTAATTCTGATTTTCAATTTCTTACTCCCTCCTATTCCAAAACCAACATACCATTGACACTAACTTATTCCAAGTATGGAGGATTTGTTTTTATCTTAAATCAAATTTGATTTAAGGGAAATAAACTTTTTTTTTTAAAGCTGACATGATTTTCCAGACCCAATGCATTGAGATGTTAAATCTTACTTCAACATATTTAATGAACGTCTGTAATTTGCCTTCGTTTGTTAAAGACTGCTAGTTCTCCCTCTTACGTTAGCAATTTTCAGTCCCCAGCAGCAGGTGGCTTCCTTTTAGTTTAAACAAAATTCCATTTTAAGGTCTTAAGCTACATTTTTGGGTGATTCCTATAGAACTGTGCCACTGATTTGCAGTAATATTGATCAGGAGGTTGAACATTAGATGCTTCCTCAGAGCTCAAGTTGTCCACCTCTATGTTATACTTCTGTGTGCAAGTCAGGTACCTTTAAAAAAACGTTTTAGGAAAATAAAAGAGTGGTGATCACAAAAAGGGAGAGAGGGAATTTTCACCACATCCCACAATCATGGGAAGAAGAAAGAGGGAATGGGGACAATTGAATTTGTTCCCATTGCTGCTTCTGATGTTCCTTAACACTGTTTGCCATTACCCCTCCTACATTTCTCCACTTCTTTTTACTTCCGGTGGCCCCATTTTCAGGCCCTCCACCTTGGTAGCTACAGTAAAAGTCCTTTTTAAGGAATTTCCTTCATGTAAAAAGAAAGAAAGAAAGAAAAAAGAACTGAACTGGTCTTTTTCTTTTCTTTTCAGATAACGATATTCACCTTTTACCAGATACTTGTTTTTTTCTCAGTTCAGTAACAATTACAGTTTTGGCTTCTGTGAGGATGGGACTTGGCTAAGAATGAAGAAAAAAAAAACAAGTTGTCTACTATGCCATTTTTCTATATGTAACACCATTATTCTGGATCCTGGTTATATGAAAGTCAAGGGCCTTGGTGGCTCAGGCTGTTAAATGCCTGCACTTAAGATCCAGCTGTCTATAATTACTGTAGGCTCGAATCCCACCAGGCTCAAGGTTGACTCAGCCTTCCATCTCGGGTAGGTAAATTGAGGTCAACCAGGCAAGATTGATTGGTAGGCAATCCCACCAGGCTCAAGGTTGACTCAGCCTTCCACTTTAGGTAAATTGAGGACCCAAGATTGTTGGGGCAATTAGCTGACCCGCTTAGTAATAAGCAGGCATATACAATGGAATGAAGGCTATTGCTGAGCACACTGGGTTGTATCCCAAAAATTGTAAGCAGCCCTGAGTCTTGGGAGAAGGGCGAGCATATAAATGTAATTAAATAAAAAAAAAATAAATGTATTTTTGTAAAAAAAATGTAATTCTGACATGTATATTTTTACAGTTCATTTCCCTGCTTTTATTTAATTTCCTTCTCAGGGAACCCTTAGAAGCCTATATCTATTTTGGCCCTGTGTATTATCAGAAACTGAAGCACATGGTGCTGGATAAGATGCATGCAAGAGCTAGAGGACCCAGAGCAGTTCTTACCAGGTATGAGGGAAACAAGGACACAAATGTACAAAATGAATAATATCTAATAATGTAAAGAAAGCCACTGCATTGAGATTGCTACTGTTTTTCAGCTGTTATATCAGTGCACATTTTTCACATATATTCCAAATTGTTTTCAATTATATTGGTGGTGGTTACTATTATTTCTTAGATTCATGTCTTCCACTTCCACTTAAGCTTAATTCCAGTTTCCCTCAGAGAAAATCTGTGAGAAAAGAAGAGCTCAGAGTGAGTATGGAATTTGTTGGCATCGAGGTTGGGGTTGGAGTTGAAGTTGGTTCTCCTCACTCTTAAAAACTAAATATTACATTATATTCTAGTTGCTTTAAATAATATATACACTGAATGAATCATCATAATCATCATCTTTTAATGACCCCATAATCCCCTGCGGGGTGGAGTCTGGGTAACTGAATGGAGCTAGCAGCGTGTTTAATGGCTGTATGCCCTTCCTGTCGTAATGCAGAGTTTTTGTTCAGGAGATACGTTCTCATTGTGCCCAGAGAGAGACATTTCTGCCTCTACTTAGGATCAAACTCACAGCCTCCTGACTGTGGGCGAGAGCTCCACCTCTAAGCCGCTGCACCACTCCAATATACACTGAATGAATATTTCCAATAAGTAATGCAGAAGAGCGTATTCTGTTTTGCATTGTATGTAGATGATCAGATGCTTCTTCTGTTTCTACTGCTGGATCCTTAGCTAATTGAAGGAAAGAGGCAATTTATAAAAGTAATCCTCAACTTACAGCCACAGTTATTTATTATTTATTTATTAATTCGACTTATATAAGCCCCCCTCTCCAAAAGGACTGGAGGCTTACAAAACAAATCACACAATAAATTAGTTAAAACCAAATTAAACAATCAAGCCGAATTAACACTAAAATTGCAGAATTAAAACTCTAAAAAACCACCCCACCCCAGGGTCACAGCCAGTTGGTTAAACAACCAGGTCTTCAGGTATCATGACGGAAAGTCGCGGAGGTCAGGGGCAAGCTGAGCTCAGGGGAAGTTGATTCCAGAGGTCGGGGCACAGCAGAGTAGGCCCTGCCGTCGAGGGACCGCCAGCCGGCACTGTCCGGCTGACGGACCCCAAGGAGCCCCTGTCTGTGAGATCGTATCAGGGCGGTTGGTGTTCGATGTCGGCAGCAGTCGCCCCTTAAATAATAGGGACCCATGTCGTGAAGGACTTTGTATGTTAAAGTTAGAACCTTGAACCTCACCCGGAGCGCAACCGGCAACCAATGGCCCGCGAGAGGGGGGCAACATGAGAGAACCGGGAACTCCCATCACCACCCGCGCCGCCGCATTTTGCACCAGTTGCAATCTCCGGATGGTGTGCAAGGGCAGTCCTAAATAGAGAGCGTTGCAGTAGTCGTGCTAAGTAAAGGGCATGAGTGACCGTACGCAGGGCATCGCGGTCCAGAAATGGCTGGCGAACCAGCCGGATCTGGGCAAAAGCCCCCTGGTGACGGCTCCCACCTGCTCCTCCAACCGAGCCGTGCATCCAGGAGGACCCCCAGATTCCTAGCCCTATCCACAGGGGCAGCACCACTCCCCCAATGGTAAACGATGCAGATGCGCAATTCCAGCCCCTCAGGGCGGTATGTACAGCCACTCAGTCTTGGCCGGTTGAGTCGCATATTTCCCATCCAGATCCGTACCACATCCAGACAGCTGAACCCAAAATTTCCATTGCTAAGCAAGGAAGTTGTTAAGTGAGGCTTGCTCCATTTTTCAATCTTGCCACCTTTGTTAAGGAAATCATTGCAGTTGTTAAGTGAATCATGCGGTCGTTAAGCAAATCTGGCTTCCCCTATTGACTTTGTTTGCCAGAAGCCTGCTGGGAAGGTTACGAATGGTGATAACATGATCCAGGATAATGTGACTGTCAAAAAGGCATGCCAGTTGCCAAGCAGCCAAATTCTGATCACGTGGCCATAGGTCGTAAGTATGAAAACCAGTCATAGGTCACTTTTTTCACTGCCGTTGTAACTTCAAACAGTCACTAAAAGAATGGTTGCAAGTCGAGAGCTACCTTTATATGCACTACTGAATCGTAACTGCATGTATAACTGCACAAATAAAATAATTACAAACTTCTTGATTTAAAGGCAGCCCACTGAAGGCCGATCCCGTGATGGAGGACTGCGTCTGGGAGAAATGGAAAGAGATTGCTTGATAGGATATGGAGCCAGCATGCTGTTGTTGGAGAGGCTTATGATTTCAAGCGATGCATTTGAAGTAGATGTATGCGGCCAGTGTGGATTACTGGGCTACTCTGGCTGGTAAGTAGACGTTCGTTTGATAGTGTATTTTCTTTTTTTTTATACAGTTTATTTATATATTTTTCTCTTTACATACGTAAGTGTTTTATGAAGAGCATGTTGTCTGGGTTGATTGTTTACATAATACTATTTTTCCAGTTCCCAATTTCTACCTCTGTTATCTCTGCCCCTCCCAACTGGTTCTCCTTTAAACTCCCTTCCCAGGTGTGCCTTGTGAAGGGAATCAGGGCCCTTTCCTTTCTCGTAAGCCATGCAACCCACGTTGCTCTCTTCTCTGCTCTTCCCTGCATGCCCTAGGATGAAGAGGGGGTGGGCCTTGGTCTTCCTCTGAACCCCCTCTCCCTCGTTTTACCTCTTCCCTGCTCAGCCCAGCCTGACTTTGCCCTTCCCCAGTTTCCTCCATAGCCAATGGAGCCACTCCCCCAGTCCCTGATGGCTGTTTGTCTTCCTCCTCGGATTCAACGGGGCATGACATAATCATGCCCCTCTAACCATGTATGCATTTTCATCCAATTTTTTTTGCTTTTGGACATGTCCACCACATGTGATAATACATGCCCAGTATTTGATTACATTTCCAACATTTGGCAGACATGTTTTTAAACACCTTTGCTTACCTTGCTGGTGGCAGGTGCCACATTGTTCGTCATTCATAGCATGCGGGTGCTTGTCTTTAGGATGCACATAACATAATAATAATTTGAACTTCAGTGCAGGAAGTGGTTGGGAACTAGAATTTCCCAAGGCAGGAATAATGAAAATATAAACAACTACTTACAGTTGAAGCCCCAGAAGACCCTGTGGAAGCTGCTATCATAACAGCAATAGTAATCTGGCATTGAGCATTAGCCTTATTGCCTGAAAAATATGTGGATTGTTAAGCATATTTCTAACCTTCAGAGTTAACTGAGACCACAAGAATGTTCCATCAGTGAGCCTCTTTATAAGGTTTGTGATTGGGGGATAATCAAGTGGATAGTTCTCTGACTGACCTAGGCTGATCCTTACTTGGATAGCTGCTAAATTCATGGCTCAGCAGAAAGCTAATTTGGAGGATTATATCTTCCAAGTGACACCTGTGAGATCCATCAGCAATGGCACAGCAAGCATTGACTGTAAGTGTACACTGCAGGGTTCCAGGTACTGGTACAAAGTAAGAGTAAGCTTTCGGGTACTGGATGGAATGAGAGTAGTTTAAAGAATAAGTGCAGTGAGTTATGGGACTAGTACAGCTGAAGTCTGCCTAGAAACCAATGGAGTTATGGGCTTGGGTAGATGAAGAGACATCACTATTCACTCCTTATTCTGGTGGTCGGCAGAACTCCATCCTTCGTACATGAAGAGTAGCACAATTACACATTGAGCATTTGCTTACCATGAAGAGTCTGGTATTTCACAGAAGTATTCAGATAAAATGGTCTCCTCCCGAAACATCAGTACAATACCAAAATCGTAGGGCAGTTTGCCAACAAAAGTCCTGACTCCTCCTGAGCAGAATCCATGCCAGGAAATGATGCGGTTATTATTGTCATCATCAGGAGCTCTCAAGGAGGGCTGACAGGAAATGAAGCAGAGCCCAGATTTGCAGTGTAACTCACCAATATTTAGGCATTCTGGTAGTGCTGAAAAATCCAAACTGGTTTCAGAATCCTGATACAGACTGGATATTTTTAAAGTTCAATCATTGAGTGCCCACAACCACTGACATTCCTTCCAGGCAAAATGAAACTTGTTTGCGTCAATAGTCCTAGGTATGGTGTTGGTTTCAAGCTCAAAATCCACATATTTATGGGAACATCATGGCGATCACTTTTGTCTCCCCTGGCTATATCCTCTGCCAGACAGTGCAAAACAAAATACCAGGCAATTACAGGTTTGAAAGGCTTTACTACCATGTTATAAACTTCCTGATAACAGCTGGTAACTGAGTGAGTGATTTGCCAGAGCCCAATGTCTTGCCTTCAGGTTTGAGTTGTCAGCAGGACAAAGGCAGAGGTTGAAATACAAATGTTGTCTCTTACAGTTCAGGGTAGGAACACCAGAGAATTCAACCAGCCAATTGAAATGTCAGGCCATGGATTTAAATATAGGGCAAGGAACAAGACTAGCAAGAACCCAGGACTGAAGTCAGAAAGTTATTTCAACAGAGGACAACAGAGGAGGTGGTGATCAACTTGATTAAAGGTGTTGCTACCCTCTCCTGGTGTGTTGATCTCTGTGTCTCAGCCTTTGTTGCTGCTGATAGGTTCTTGGACTAGTGTCCTCCCAAAATCTAGCCCCTCATTATGTAAGTTGGATTTCAGGTGCTTAGACTCAGTGACTACAGGTGTCTGGTTGTCTGCTGACACTTCAGGCTGCCAGCCTGTCAGGTCTGCCTCTTCCACTTCTGATTTAAGGATTCAATTGGAGACCATAACACGGGGGTAGGTATTGGGCAATTAATTTTCCCAAGGGCCATATGATAAACCATGACTGTTGGCATAATGTTTTTAATGTATTTATTGTTGTTATTTTTAGTTGTGAGCCTCCCCGAGTCCTTTCGGAGAGGGGGTGGCATACAAGTCCAATTATTAAATTAAATTAAATAAGGCTGTGAAGGTGCATAGGCATACACGCGCATGCCTAAATTGGGGGGGGGAGCCACTTTCAAAATAAAAGCACTGCAGTTGTATTGTGTGCATGCATTCACTTATTTATGCTTGATTTCCAATTTCTGATTTACCTAGTTGAATGCAGGAGTTATATTATAATGAGATTACTTGTATTGCCTGTGTTACAAATAGAGTTTTTTTCCTAGAAAAGATAGGAGAAGCTAGATCAATGTCCTTTTCTGTCTAAAACTTTATTTATTTATTTATTTATTTATTTATTTATTTATTTAAAGCATTTACTGGTGGTTTAAAGTTGTAGTTTAAAGGTAGAACAGAAGCTGCACACAAAGTAGTGAGGGGAGGGGGGAAAGGGTGGAGGGGGGAACTTGCCCCACGCGCCTGGCCTGGCCACCGGGCTGCTTCTTTCCGCTTCTTTCTTCTTCTGCTTTTGGCTGCACACAAGGAAAGCAGCAACAGTCCTTCTTCCTCCCCCCAAACTCCGCCAGAAATGAGTCTTTGGGACCCTGCAAGGCATCCTGCTCCAAGAGGCTGTGCCAGCAGAGACTCATTTCTGGCCGAGTTTGAGGGAGAGAAAGAAAGACTTCTGCTGCTTCTGCTGCTTTCCTTGCATGAAGCCAAAGGTCTCTCTCAGTGTTCTCATCTCCAATAGACAATTTTCTTGGCTTCCAGCCACATAACTCTCTCAGTGTTTGGAGGAAAAGTCAGATCTTCAAGGCTTTTTTGGAAAGGTAAGGTTCTGCCTGACCTTGAGTAAGAATGTTCCAAACAGTAGGGGCTACTGCCAAGAAGGCAGGCTGCCTGGGTTCCACTTGATGGCAATTCAGATTAGATTAGATCCCATGAAGAAGGTTGGTTTAATACAAATTATATCTTTTAGTTGGAGCAGGGTGATGGGTATAAAATTTTAGAGGAAAACTTTCCCCCCCAATGTAAGTGTGGTTTCTCTTTACTGACCTCACTGTTTCCACGATTCCCTTTTTATCTGCATTTTACCAATAGGTAGAAAGGGACTTTAAGGACAGTCCTTTGCAGGAGGAAAGGACAATGTCTATGAAAAAAAATAGGGGAGGTAAGAAGAGAAGCTTTTGAAGCAAATTTTTGAAAAATAGAGAATTCTTAGGCTCTTCATCTGAAAGGATATAACAGTTAGCTTGAGGGAAAATAGGAACAGAGATATTAATATCCTTTTCATCCAATTCCTATCAGGCTTCCTGAAAATAATACAACTAGTATACTTTATTATTTCATGTTGTTTCAAGGGAACTGAATAGAGAAGCACTGAGCTGTTATTCAGCCCTCTAAGGCTAAAGCTTCAAATGATACTGTATCCATGAAAATGCCAAATTTGGGGATCAGAAGCAGTTCTCTGGTCAGGAAAGCTGACAGGAGCTCTGGTTGTAAGAGGGAAAAAAATTCTCCCCTTCTCCTAAACACCATCATTTCTAAACAGATTTTGTCAATTGGATTAAATTTTGGCCTGAGCCATGAAGATGATCTCTTTCAATTTCTTCACCCTGTTTTGAGAACTGATCCCTGCCTGCTTCTACTGTGCCATGTCCTTAGGCCCTTTTAAAATTAACTACCGTGTTTCCCCGAAAATAAGACACTGTCTTATTTTTTTTGGCTCCCAAAAACACACTAGGTCTTATTTTCGGGGTAGGTCTTATATATTTATGGTGCCAAATAGTGGGTGTGAGTGTGTAGGGGTGTTTCGTGCACGGTTGCTCCCTGAAAAGTCTTCCTGGAACTGGAGATTTACACTAGGTCTTATTTTTGGGGTAGGTCTTATATTAGGGCAGGTTTAGAAAATAGTGCTAGGTCTTACTTTCGGGGTAGGTCTTATTTTCAGGGAAACACGGTATGTCCCATTGGTTGGTTCCGTTGTCCCTTACTTAGCTATTTTAGTGATACCTTGATGCTCATTGTTAACTGGTTCCAGGAGGCGCAATGAGTATACCAAAATCGATGGGTACCAAACAATTCCACACACCCCCATAAAGAATAATATAGTGAGTCACAAGGCAGCAGCACCAAAAAGTTCTAACGTATGCATTGTGTACCAAACAAATGATACCGGGACAAAATGTTCACATCAGAATATGTTGAGTACCAAATTCAATGAGTTTCAAAGCAGTTGAGTACCAAGATACCACTGTATAGTGCAGGGGTCCCCAAACTTGGCGACTTTAAGGCTTCTGAACTTCAATTCCCTGAATTCTCCAGCCAGCATAGCTTTTAAGACAGCATAGTCTTAAAGTTGCCACTTTGGGGACCTCTGGTATAGTGCCTTGTTTGCAGTTGCAAAAAATAATGTCAGGAGGAAAAGTCTCATAATGAAATGAAACTCTCCCATGACAGGCAGATGCAAAACCAGACTAAGTAAGGGATGGCATGGCTGCTGACAAGGGGAAAAGCCAAAATTTTATTTTTTGCTTAATTAGAAACCCATTTATTTATTTTGATCCTTTTCATAATGGGCATAAAATATTCAGCCTTATGGGAAACTGAAATTGGCAAAGAAACTATTATATATAAGCTTTTACGTAGTTCCATACCATTAGTACCAATCTGAACAGCCTATATTGTCCTATGCAAGCATGTTTAAATATTTTAAAAGGGCAGTCTCCTTCAAATTGACTCCTGGTGACTTCATAGGCATATTGATGCAATTTTTTTGGCAATTGTATGAAGTGGTTTCCCTTTGCTTCTTCCATGATATTATTTTGAAATACTGGAGTAGTTTAAAATTCAGTTCCAATTAGTTTTGGGAAATATAAATTTAGCTTCTAGCTAGGTTCCAACCTGCTTATCTTCTGGAAGTCATGCAACTATAATAAAAAGTTAACTATGGGACAGATTAAGTGTGCTTCTCTTATGTAAAAAGATAACTGAGGAATTATTGAAAGAGATATGAGACATCATCAAATGAAAATACAAGTATATTTCTATAATTTGAAAGGGAAAGTCAACAATTGCCTTTCAGAGCCAAGTATTATCATGGCAGAGAAATACCCAATATAAAAACCTTGGGCAACAAGAAAGATATGTAATAATGCAAGGAACAAGGAAAGATGAACTCTGTCAAAAATACTAACAAATGGAGGAACATTAGAAGAAAATAAAAATAGATAATGTTTGAAGAAGTTTAGAGAAATCTTAGGAAATTTGGTCATTTAAGAGGGAGGCATATTCAAGAGTAATCTTATGTGAGATATAATAAAAGCAAATGAAATTTAAAAATTATGGAAATAACAGGCACCTGCTGAGAAAACTATGAATGTAAGAAAAAAATAGTTAATTGTCCCTGGACCAACTAAACAGGAAGTAGAAAGTCATGTGCTTTGGATATGTGATGGGAACAGATCATGGATTTTTTTGAGGGAAGTTTCAGGGAAGGAGGAGGCAACAGATTGGATTGATGAATGAGATCAAAGAAATTACAGGAAAGTCATTCAAAAAAAACCCTGCAAATTAAAGCCAAGTCAGGATGGTGAATGTTTATTTGGTCATTTGGAGCCAAACCTGCCTGTTGTCACTAATTAGCTCTTTTATAGAGCCTAAGATCTTCAATTTTGATTCTAGTTTTTATTTGTGATGGTGAGAAATAATTATAGTACTACAATGAGAAGTTGCATTGAATTAGGGAATAACAGTGAACATTGCATATGATTTGCATATACAGTTATTTAGAAGAAATTTGTGCATCGCAGCACACAAAATACAATATCAGAAAAGTTACCCAGCAAAAGTGAGTCATAAAAGTTCTCAATTTGCCCCTCATAATGCTGCAATTATGGTGGTTAAAGAGATGACTAGTAGAACTAATGTAAAAAGAAGGTAATTGAAAGCCATAAAGGAGATGCTAAATACACATGCAGAAAAATTCTACCCCACAGCTATGGTAATGTATTGCATGAAAGGATTGCATTTCAAACAGGAAAAACTTTTTTAAAAAATAATACCTTGCCATTCATTTTGTAGAACATTTAGAAATGTTGTTTTCTGCAGCGAGTTACACTGCGTAAACGTGGAAAATATGTTCAAAGGAAGTAACTCTGGTCTTACGCTATCCGATGGTGATCATAACCTATAATTGGGTTTGTTATCCAGTTATTAGGTGATTATGTGCTCTGTCTGGCAATAGTAGGAGCCAAGCAGCCCTTTAATGAGCAACACAATAGAAGCTAGGCAATTATAGCAACTCCAGACCTCTAAAAGGCCTTTGCCAGTAAGTCCAGCTTTAGTGAGGAATTGCTGTATAAATTAGCATGCCTTGGAAAAATGGTAGGGAAGGTAGAAAATGAAAATATTGTCTGGAATTAGGAATCAGAAAAGTATTTCACGTAAAGGTGGTATTTGATGCTTCCAGTGGTACTTGGATTGAACTGTCAAGGAAATGGCAACAGAATATTGAAAATTCAGCAAATGTTATAATAGCTAGATTTAACTTTATTGCTAAATTACAAAAGACAAGTTATTTCTGGTGTTGAACTCCTTCTTCAAAATATGTTGTTTATTCAGAGAATGCTCCTTTAAAGATACAGCCACAGTATAAACACTTTCTGCTTGGGGATTCTGCATGCATTAGTTATTTGGAGCATTATACCATAAGAGATTGAAACTGTATGTTCAGTCTAGAGTTTATCAGATGTCTGCACGTATCGTGGCAGTAAAAGCAATAGATTGTAATGTGTTAAGTGGAGTTCCAGTATTTCAATTACAGTGAATCTTTAAACATTACACAAATTGGGGTGGTGTCTTTTCAAATGTTGGATTCTTGTGTCATCCGAGCTTGGTTGTTTTCCTATGGACATTTCACTATCATCATTATCAATGCACTAAGAACTCCAAAACTCCTAAAATTCCCAGCAAATCAATTCAGTGCTAACTAAAGACTGGGTGCTATAGTCTATTCATGTAGAAGAGATCATTTTGAGGAAAGTTGTTTTATTGTAACCAAGCTTAAAAATGTATGCTAAATAAACATTCATCCTTTTATCATTCCACAACCATTTCCTTCTTTCTTTGACACATGCGAAACTTATATGTGGAGCTCTTTGTGTTTGTGTTAAAGTAAATTTACAAAATAGGCATATTTTGTAAAAATTCAGAAATAGATTTTCTACTTTTTAAAATCGATGTAGTCCTTTACAGTTCATTATAGAATAAGATATGATTTTAAACAGGGGTGCGATTCAACTGGTGTAACAACTGGTTTGGTGAGCGGACGCAAAGCATTTGCAAAATGTTGTTTTTTTTAGCTTTAAAACTTATCTTCTGCTGCAGTCCCGGTAAGTAAATCAGCTGAGGTGTGGCAATCCGCTGTGCTGCGCCAAACAGCTGAGCTGGAAAACTCGGAAATAAAGGACAGAATAGGGCAGAGGTGGGTGGGCGGGGCCAAATCATCACCATAACTACCAGTTCACCCCAACTGGGCTGAACCAGTAGAATCCCATCCCCGATTTTAAATGAACAATAGGTGTCAAGAGAATATCTCAGCCCTTTGTAGTCATCTCATATGCAAAAAATTATCAGTAAGAATAATATATAGAAAAATCATCTTGGAATTTGTCCTGCCATGAACAAAATCCCTTCCAACATAGCTTTGTGTCTCTACACATTTTCTAGAAAATCAACGAAATGAATGCTTGTGGCAAAGATAGTTTGCACGTTTAAAAAATTGCTTCAGTTTATATTTTTCTTGACAAGTATACTGACAACTTGTAAGTTAAGATTAAGTCATCCATCTCATGTTGCAAACCCACATGGGATCCCCAGCCTTTTGGGAGAAGATGAACCTACAACTACCTCTTATTGCCTAAGATCAATCACATAATTTCTGTTCATTTTGAATTAGGAAACTTTTAAAAATTGTGGCTAGATTGTAGCATGGGCTTAATGTAGTTTTAAAAAAGGTGGGGGAGGAGAGAGAACAAGGGGAAAAATCCAGAAAATCCTAGTTCTGCCCATTTTTTATTCCCCCACCTACAAAATGTGACCTCTGGTTTTCAAGAAAGTGCTCGTTCCTGTTCTAGGCAGAAAAGAAGCATTTTTACCACATCTTTTCACCAGATTCTTAATTGTTGATTAATTTTGGCCTTGATTTCAACTTAAGTGCTTTTCTCTTTTCAGTATTTTGTATTTTAATAATTGTTAGCTGTTTTGAAGCATAACTGTGTCATCCCTGTAGGCAGTGATCTCTGAGATTATTTTTTAGATTGTCACTTTCTATGGCTTCCTATTGTGTCAGTAATTTTAATCTCGTTGTACACATTGGTGAATAACATTCAAGAAATCTTCCTTCTCGCCTTAAACTTTTGTTTTGAAAACGTCTCTAAAAATGATGAGTGAAACCCCGGTGGCTGAATTAGTGAGCTTTTTGGATAGGCACTATCGGGGGTGGGTGGGTTATTGTTATTGTTGATGGGTTTCAGGTTATTGTTCTTTCCTCTCTGCTCTAGCAAGTACAGGTTGGGCCATTCATTGGTGCACAAATTAAGATTGAAGGGAAATCTCATTCTTCACCCCTAAATTGGAATACTATAATTAACATTTCTGTGCCACTGACTGAGAGTTTCCTTGGTAATGGAGAACTGCAGCTGAGCTCTCACAGCACTTAAAGGACGCCACCAATATGTTAGCACATCCATGTCCATTAAATGTTACCATAGGTTGATTAACAGTAGAAGTAAAGGGGAGGAGAAGCTAGTTCAGCATTCAAAGTGGTCCATCCTAAAAGTTAGAACTGGCTAATTGGGATCACACTTTTCATCCATCATGTATTTAAATGTACAGAAATTGTACATACCTTCAATATTTCACTTGCATCATAGATAGTATGATTTGATCCCAAATTCACCATATACAATACACAATGTACAATAAATATACACAATATACAGGAGAACTATCTCAACTATATACACCAAGTATACAAGACGACTACCTCAACACCTGAGATTATCAGACATATTTGTTCAAGCCACATAATGTCATAATGTTCATCATTGCAATATCCATTTGGCCCACCAAGTCTTAAAACTCTTGTCTAAATTTGCTGAATGTACTGGAATGTAATAGCATCGCTTCAAATTCTGGGTGAAATTTAAAATGGTGGAGTTCCTGGAATGCTACCACTAGACTTTATGAGGACAGTCCCAGAGTACAAAGGTGCCCACAGTCAGTTCAAAAATTAGTCAGCCTTGACAATGCATCAATATCCAACTTCTATTGCCTACTAATACTGTGTTATTTATAGATGAACCTCCATTTTTTTTCTCTTTTTCAACTTCTCATGGTCTAAACTAATATATAAACATAAATTTTGAGTGAATCTCAGTAATTGTCCCAAGGATGCTTTTTCCAAAAGGCAACTGGACTTTATTGTTGTTGTTTTTTCCTTTGGAAACATTTTGCTTCTCATCCAAGAAACTTCTTCAGTTCTTGGATGACAAGCAAAACGTTTTCAAAGCAAAAACCAAGAAAATCCAGCCGCCTTTTGGAAAAAGCACCTTTGGGACAAGCAAGACTTGGATGACTGAGAATCTCTATAGACATTTCACTAATAGCTGATTTTGTGTAATGTGTTTATATAGATTGTGCACTGTTACATCCCATAGTCTGTTCTTACGTTAACAGGATGTAGAATTTAATCTCATTGAGACAATATCCTGGTGTTCCATTTGTTCTTGGGAATGTAGGAGAGTAGCTAGAATGTCTCACTTGGAAGAATGTGGGAGATAACATTTGGGATGCAAAGCTCGAACTTCATATATAAGATCAAAGAAATCATGCTGGTATGTTTGAGGATTACGGTTTTTGGTGTGGGATTTTTGAGAAGGGATAAAAGTTAATTTCATTTTTTAAGCCTAAAACTTAAATCATAAGACATTAAAGTAACCTTTTAGGCAGCAGGAAATTATAATATTGACTTGGGGAGAAGAAGTTTCTGCAGGGACTTCTAGCGGTTTAGACACCATTTTGTCTTTTTTTACAATCATAAGTTTGGAAGGGTCTTTGGAGGTCTTCTAGTCCAATCCTTACCCAGAACAGAACTCCTTATTCTATCTCTGACAAATGGTTGTCCAGTCTTTCCTTGAAAACCTCCAGCAATGGAGCACCCACAACTTTGGGACACAAGCTGCTCCATTGACTTAATTGTTCACATGGTCGTAATGTTCCATAGATCAGGGGTCCCCAATCCCCTGTCTGTGGACTGACACTGCCCCGCGGAATGCCAGAAACTGGGCTGCCCAAACAACCGAAGCCCCGTCCGCGGGATGCAGGCAGCACACGAAGTCACGTCCTTTCCGGTCTGCGGAAAAACCTCTCTCCATGGAACCAATCCCTGGTGCCCAAAAGGTTGGGGGCCTCCACCATAGATAATCTGTGCTCTGTGGCATGTAATATAGGTACAAACTTTAGCTCTGCTACTAAATTGTCTGCCCTGCAAAATATTTGCATAATTGGTGCATCTTGTAAGGTTTTTATGTAAATTCTAAAAAGAGAATCTTATTATTTATTTATTTATTTATTTATTTATTCGACTTGTATGCCGCCCTATTCCCTAAGGACTCAGGGCGGCGAACATTAAAACAGAGAAAAATTAACAATAAAACAGAATTAAACAAGTAAACAAGCCAAATAAAGTTAAAATAAAACCCAAACCCCGGGTCATTCGAGGCCGGCCCGTTGGAACAACCAAGTCTTCAGGTCCCGGCGCAAGGAGCGGAGGTCAGGGGCCAAACGGAGATCCACGGGAGCTGATTCCAAGGGCAGGTGCTCCCACAGAGAAGGCCCTAGCCCTGGGGACCGCCAGCCTACAATGTCTGACTGACGGCACCCCAAGGAGGCCCCTCCTATGAGAGCGAACAGGGCGATCGGAGAGTGATGCTGGCAGGAGGCGTTCCCGCAAGTACCCTGGACCCAAGCCATTAAGGGCTTTATAAGTTGTAACTAATACCTTGAAGGCGACCCGGGAGGCAACCGGCAACCAATTATTATTTAACAAGTGAGCCAGTTTGGGGAGCCAAGAATGAAAAGAGGTCTTTTATGGAATGGAAACCAAAATTTACAGAATTCTTTCTCTGCTATCTTTAGAAATGGAGGCAGACTTTATTTTTTAAAACTTTTGTGGAAAATTCTTGTACTTGTTGATTTATGGGTACATTTATTAAGGCCACTGTTTCCCATGTAACTTGCCTTTTATTGCTATTGTGCTGGCAATCGTGGGACATAAAAGGAAGGTAATTTTAAAGAAATGTGAAATGGCTGTGGTACTCGTCAGGTGTTTGTATAACGTGTGAGGAAAATAACACCCTCTTTTCCTATCTTTTAGGTGCCATTACTGCAAATCTTCATGCCATGTCTCTTCTCTGCGTATACCATATGCATGTAAGCTTCTCTTCCAAGAACTTCAATCTATGAATATTATACCCAGATTAAAATTGTCCAAGTACAATGAATAAACAAATGACAAGCAAAGAAAGAAGAAGCTGTCGGGAATGTAATCAGAACAAGTTCAAGTGGAAGTGCTAAACCACATAAGCCACAAGTTCCTCTTGGTTTTCTTTTCCCTCTTTGGCTGGGAAACAGTCCTCAAGAGAATGTTAGATGCTGCAAGGGCAAGACTCAAGCTGTGTTTATCTGTGACAAACAACAAGAGGTTTTGTATAGAAGATGGAAAGGGAAATAGATGCAGCAATCTGGTATCCTTTGAACTGAGGGGAAGCCCTACAGTTCAGACATTTGTAACAGAACAAGCAACATAAACACAAGCATAAATAAACAAACAAACAAACATTTGGAATAGCAATACATTGTTAAAATCAATGAAGTTTAAAGAACCAACTTCTGATGTTTTGGTGACTGATGTGTAATTTTTAATAAGTGGAGGTTCTTTTTCCGTACCAAATATAGTTTTTTTTTAAATGTTATTCACTGAGATTGGAAATTAATAAAAACTTAAAAGATATTGTCCAATGTTGGTTCTGGTGGCCAAATATTTTATGTATCTACACGGCACAACAATATTACTAATAGTAGTAAACATGATTGAGGCAGCCACCTGTTGTAAAGTAGGCTGCCCTTTCTTGTTTGTGGTGTTCTATAGAATAGGGATTCAGGGATTCAGAGGTGTATAGCCATAGAATTGAAATCCTAAGGGATTCCTAAGATAGCCTGAATCAGACGATGCTTCCAATTGCACTTGCAATTTTGGGAGGCTGGAGGGGATAGGAGAATTCCAAATAAGCATGGGCTATAAGAGTTCAGCCACTGTAGCAAACATTTGACTTGGGAGACAGCATTGAACAAACCTACCAGAAAATAGTCCTGGAGAAACATGTTATTTTCTGTTTTCTGGTTTAGAGCACAGGGCCAAGAGGATATGGCTATGCAAAATTAAAACTGCAAGTAATTTACATTTCAGGCACTTTTTAAACCATTTCATTTTTTTGAATGGCATCTGTTGTTAGGATCTAACTGTCCATCTTTAAAATTCCCTTTTCACGTCCCTGTAGTTCCTATTTGGGGTAAAGTCAGGATAACTGGATGGAGCTGAGCATTTACTGGCTGGATGCCCTTCCTGATGCCTTCACACAGTTCACAGTATATATATTTTCTTTGTGGCCTAGGAGAAAAACATCTGCTACCTAGGATTGAACTCCCAACCTGTTGTAGTCTGCTGGTAGCCTGCGGAGACGGCAGCAGAGTCAGACAATGGGGAGGAATATGGGCCAGTCTGGGAGTCTGGGGAGGACTCAGACAAGGATCCTGCATCCGATACAGAGATGGGGCCAGGACCATCTGGGAGTTATGTGCTGACTCTGGAGCCTCCAGAATCTGACAGCAGTGAGGCAGAGGAACAAGGGTAGCCTGTTCCCAGTGCGCGTGTGCGCAGAACTGCCAGAAGACAAGATCAGTTAAGACAAAAGGGGCGACTCAGGAGTAAGGCTTGGAGGTGATTGGCCCTCCCATAAGACATAAAGGAGGACCAAAGGGACAGGAACCTTTGCAGGAAGCAACTTTGTTCGTACTGGTCACTTTGAAACCTGAAGCTCTGTTGAATTTGTGTTCTGCTTGGCCTTGTATAACTAATTGGAAATTTAGTCATTGGCAGCATTTCAAGGAAGATAAAGGTGCGTGCTTATCAGACTTATCCTGAAAGACTTTGGCAGACTTCCATGAGACTATTTACAAACTGTTTGAGACTCATTATGGGCTGTGAATGACTAACATTCACAGCCATTGAAATAAAGAAAAAAGGGTTTTGGGACTGTGTTTGTTAGTGTCTCAATAAGCCTTGGTCAGAACACAACCTTACGTGAGGTCAGCATCTTTGCCACTAGGCCACCACATCACTAACTGTCCATCTTTAAATGTTATATTAATTCTAAGGAATAACTCTACTTTCCTGGCACAAAAAAATGACAATTATTTGTTGATAACTGCTAGTATAACTAACGTTTGGGTTTGTAATATATAAGCCACGATTGAAAGTGTATGTCACTTTAAGAGTAGCCAGAATGTGATTGGCTGTGGCTACAGCAACTGGCCATAAGATGGAGCCAGAAACCTGGTTCTCTCTCCCTGCTCTCTGCTCTATCTCTGTGTTGATTGCCTACTGTTTATGGTTCTCCGTGTTTTGACTTCGACTATTGGATGTGAGTTTGCTACTGTTTGACAAACTATGAACTATGCCTGCTGATTGGTAAGGACAAGGACATATTGATATTTGGAATAACATTAAGATACTGACTGACTTGTTTCGTGTATGACTCGGACTGTTTTTGGACTCTGCTAAATCCTCACTGATAGTAAAACCAACATTTCCTGTATTCAGTTTACTCCTCGTGTCAAGTGTCTTATTCATTGTCTCTCTACTCACGCTTTCCTGGCTGCACTTGTTTCTCCTCACGGAGATATATGCTAACAATAACAATACTTTTCCTTTTTGAGATAGTACATTTGCAGCTCACAATCACAGTGTGGATTGTGATTCCTTAAAGTAGTAGCATCAGAAATACTTCTCACTTTCTCCGGTTGCTAGTGATGTCAGGAGCAAAATATAGAATTATAGGGCTGGAAGGGATGTGGAGGTCATGCTCAGGACAGGAGACCATTACACTATCTTGGTCATATGATTGCTTGGTCTATTTATAACAACCTCCAGTGATGGAGCACCCATAACTCTGAGAGGCAAACTATTCCTTTGATTAATAGTTCTCACTATCAGAAAATTTCTCCTTACTTCTATACTGGATCTCTCTTTAACGAGCTTCCACTCATTACTTCTTGTCCTGCCCTCTGGTGCATTGAAGAATACATAAATTTCCACTTCTCTGTGACAACCCGTCAAGTCCTGGAAGACAGTTATCATGTCCCCTCTAATCCTTCTCCTTCATAGGATAGGATAGACATACCTAGCTCCCTCAACAGTTCATCATAAAATGCATAAACAGTAGCATCAAAACACGTCCAATATTTCAACTGCTCCCAATCCACAAGGCAAATATGTCCCTTACGTGTTTTATTAGTAAATTTGTGCTCTAGCAGAGCAGTTGAAAGAATTTATGTATAAACCATAAAGAAGGCTAAAGATTTTTCCCATCATTTGGGCAAAGTCAGATGAAGAAATTCATCTGGCTGGTTTATTGATTTTAATAAACGTAAAGCAATGTTAAGAACATCCAAAAGCTGAAAAAGCTAATGAGAAGTGAAAGCCTCAATGGGTGGTTTTTCCTAAAAAAAAAAAAACAGGTGATACTGCAAACATAAGTGCAAACAATTCTCATGAGGAAAGAATCCAGAAAAAAGAAGCCAAAGTAAGTATGTGAAGCTTTGTGAAGCTTTGAAAATAAGTGAGATAGGAAAGGTGGAAAGATGGACAAGACATCAAAAAGGAATAAATAAGGAAAGCTGGAATGGTAGCAATGATATCAGGACAGTTTAAGCTTAGAAAGAGCTGAAGTGGACAATGGATGTTAAGAACAAGTTAGGGATATCATGCAGAGCGTACAGTAGTTTCTGGAATTCTTTCTGATCCCTTAATATAAGCTCTGCAGTGACAGGAGGGTAAATGAAGGGGGCTTAAGCTGTCAGGTTTTTGAGCCACTGCCTAATTATTTTTCCCTTAGGAATGGCTTTTTTTTCTTCTGGATTTATTTCTTCAAATCCCTAGCTGGATCTGATCCATTTTCAGACTCAATGCCACTTTTTTGGTTACACCAATTTTGGCTTTGTTCTGTTTTCTCCAATGAAGACAGCTAACTGTTACCCAACTCTACAGTGATTAGAGAAGGAGAAATGCCCCTATGTTTAAAAGAATACGGATTCTGGAAATTGCATATTTGCCAGTTTGTAGGATTATTCCAGAGAACACCAAACAGACCTATAAGCACTTAAAAAATGACAATTCAATAATTATAATAATTGAATAATAATCCAATAATCCAGAATGGATTTATCAAGCCCAAATCTTGCAGACTGGACTTTTTTTAAAAATGGTATTCTCTATTCCTTATAGATCATGGGAATTCTACAGGTGTAATAGATCTTGATTTCAGCAAAGCATTTGTCATAGTATTGGTGACATTTTGATTAGCATGCCAGGTAAAAGTGAGATAAATAGCATGACAAATATGTGAACACATCGTTGGCTTGAAAATCATCTTGGAAGACTTTATGTCTACTTGGAAACCACTTTTGGACTTTTTGCTTGAAATTGAGAAACAAAGTTCTAACCTTGGGATTAGAATTGTGTATGATTGCAGAAGTACTGTATACTATGGTTTACTCTAGTTCAAGGAGTCTTAATTTCATGCTTCCATTTGTATTAAAGAAAGTCTGAAGTTACTTTTTTCTATAGTTTTTGTTCTCTTTTTGTCTACACCCCCTTTTTCCTTGCACCTCCTTTTTTTCTTTCCAACTTTTCTTCTTTGAGGCTTTCTTGTATTTTATATTCTTTTGAAATTCAATAAAAGTTTTGTGGAAAAGAAGGAAAAATTATCTTGAAAGATAATTCATTAATGGTACCATATCACAGAAGTTTCGAGTATCCCCCCTCCCCCAATTTCTGTTCAGGATTTTATACTGCACAAGATTTGTGGTTTGTTGCTTGGATGAGGAAGTGGAGAGGATGATTATGAACTGTGTAGATGAAAGAAAATTGGGTAGAATACCTAATAATCTATATATCCTGCCAGTTTTGGCAATTGGCAGGTATGTGGACTTTTAACTAGATTTCTTAGCAATAGTCAAGCTAGCTGGGGAATTCTAAGAGTTGAAATCCACAAATCCAGAAATTGCTAGGGCTAGAAATTGCCCTAGAAAATAGAAATGAATTACAAGTTATTATTGATAACATGAGAAAAATGGCTGAAGAATGACATTTAATATAGAGAAATGCAAAGTTATATACTTAGGAAACAAGAATAAAACAGGGATATACCATAGGAGACACTTGAGTTGACAATCTATGGGAAAAGATCTTAAAATAGTAGCTGACTATAAAATGAACCAGGATGATGTAACAATTAAAGTTTGAACTAGGAGTGGTGACATGTTTGTTCAAATCTACTCCCAGACACAGAAGCATACTGGGCAACTGGGTGAGTGACACACTCAACTCAACGTACCTCATAAAGTTGCTGTAGCTAGAAATAGAAAAAGGGACTGGTGTGTGCTTTGTCTTGAGCAAGTGAACAAAAGATGGGACGTAGAACCAATAAATAACGCATATGTAGGAAAAGAAGTGTGACATGATTGAAAAAAGGCAAATGTAATTTTAGACGGCATCAACAGAAGCAGAATGTCCAAACTGGATGGAATTCTACTTATTCAAACCCCACTTTGAGTCTTGTGTCCAGTTCTGTTCCTACTTTAAGAAAGATTCAGAGGTGCTGGAACAGTTTCACAAAAGGATAAAAAGGAGGACTAAGGGACTAGGAATTTAAGTCCTCCGCAGAACCAAGAGTATTTAGCTTTGAGAAGGAGAACAAGATACCACTCTTTAGATAGGGAGTGGGGGTGGGAAATGCCTCCTAGAAGGCCTTCTTCATTGTTCCAGAGTGCAGAAATAGGAATGTTCCTAACAACAACAAAAAAGAGCCGCTGGTTATCAGAATCAATTCCACAGGGAATTGACGGCTCCGTTTTATTGGATGTATTCAGGCAGAAGCAAGACCCCATCTCTTTGCAAGGCTTCAATTTGGATTCCAAACAGAGCAGGGGGTTGAATTCAATGGGTTAAATGGTCTCTATCTGCGAAACAGTTACCACATGAAACTCTCTCCATTCTTTTCCTCTTACAGAATTGTAATGATTGTAATGGAACCTCACTGAAGTTTAATCCAGACCCCTCCCAAAGTGGGGAAGTGACTTATGAATCAACACAACTGAAGCACTTTTCCAACCATGAAAACACTACTCCTTGGAGCCATATTTTCCACTGCCCAAAGGTTTTAGCTGCAGCTCTTTACCAAATTCTGAATTAAATTTCTACATTGTTTTTTAAAAACCGACAGTAGATTTTTAATACAAAATTTTTAAAATAATCTGCAATTCTCTGCCTAATTATTTAACCTGAAGCATCCCTGAACACAAATGAAGAGCCTTTCCAGCAAACATAAATTTGACCGCACAATAGTTATGTAACTATTTGATTACGTTTCCGATTGCTTAAATCTCTTGGCTTCATTCTTAGGTGCTCTGTACTGAAATAATATTTGGGGCCAGAGGGAGAACAATAAATTGCTACAAATAAAAATAAATTTGAAAAAAGAATGGCATTTAAGAAGTTGAGAATAGGAACCAGCAAGCGAAACAGTATCAAAAAGGTTCTAACCTGCTTACTTTAATGTGAAATATCATCAGGATTCAGTTATAATTCTCTTAATATATAGGTTATATTTCACAGATTGCTTGAACTAAAGCTCTGATTGACAGTTTTTATTCAGTATGCCACAGAAAAAAATCCCCACTTTTCCAAGTGAGTTTTGCTGCTGTCTGATCCAAGATTTATTTATTGATTGATTGATTTATTTATTTATTTATTTATTTATTTATTTATTTATAATTGGACTTGTATGCTGCCCCCTCTCCGCGAGGACTCGGGGCAGCTCACAACTAAAACACAATGATACAAACAATAAATATTTAAAAAAGAATTAAATTGACAAGCCCAATCTTTAAAACCCAATTAAAATTAAATAATTTAAAAAACCCCGGAGGTCAGTCCAGCCCAGCCTGTTAGTCACTTTAAGTCCTGCTGATCAAGCAACATTATTTAGGAGACCCAGGAAATTAGCCTTTTCCCTGAAGATTTGGAGATATTTATAGGTTCTAACTACTAGCCCTTAAATGAGCATTAAACATGCATTAGACCAAGCTTACACTAGTCTGTGGTCAGGCCCCTTTAATTTGGTGTCTTTCTGATGTGTTCCCTCTGAGTGAACTTTTTTTTAATGTATTGTTTTGACTTATTCTTACATTGTGAAGCCACCCATAGTTATCCTCAAGTTGAACAGCCTAGAGATTAGATAGATAGATAGATAGATAGATAGATAGATAGATAGATATAGACAGACAGACAGACAGACAGACAGACAGACAGACAGACAGACAGACAGATAAATAGACAGGCAGGCAGATCCCCAAAGCTGCTGCCACTTTCAGTTCTCTATGGAATTTTGGTTGTTTGAGAAAATTTGTTCAGCAGGAATTATTTGAAACCTTTTGCCTTTAATTCTACTTTTATTGGAGTGTTGCCTATATCCTCTCCATGGTGTGAGTTTCTGATGGGCGACTTCATACCCTTCTCCTCCTTGCCTCCTTTAACTGCTACAGTGGGATTTATTAGTCAGACTTCCCCCTCCAACTCTTCCTCCTAGCTTCAGCTTTTCTACTTAACTTTGTCCCAGGGCTTTGATCTGCAAATTTTCTTGGGCCCTAATTCATCCCTGCCCTCCACTCCCTTAAGTTAAAAGGAAACACAAAACAAAACGCGAAATTAGAGCGAAGTTGGATGCGTGTTTAACGTATGGTACTTTTTCCACCAACGTTTCTGGCTTCCTCTGGGTATTTTCGTATGTGAAGGCTGGGGGGAGGTGGGGGAGAAACCGCTTGCTACTTGTTTGTCTACCTTAAGGGAAAGGGGGGACGGGAGGCAGCCGGAGGAGAGAGCCAGCGAGCCAGAGACTGCAGGGGGAGAGAGGTCTTTTTCTAAAAGCACTTTGGCTCTGTCCATGGTCAAAGTAATTCAGCCGTAATCCCCCTTTCTCTTCCTCTCCTGGAGCTCCATTCATATTCTAATCACAGCTTTTCCTTCTCTAAACCAGCCACTTTATCGGAGCCCCAGCTCTCCTCGGCTGCTCCGTTCCTTGCGTGGCTCACAGAAGCGCCTTCCGAAGAGACGCCCCACTTTCCCCCGGCTCGGCTGGCTTCTCTTCTGCGCACCCCTCGCCCTCCCACCCGAGACCCTCGCGGCGCCCACGGCTCGGCGCACTTTCTCCTCTGTCCACGCAGTCCTCGGGACTCATTTCTTGAACTTTTTGTGACATATAGGCACACACACACTAGATATATGGTATAATATACAGATTATATATATATATTATCTGTATATTATATACACACGTACATACATACACACACACATATTATTACCAAACGTATAGAAGATAGATATAAATGCATATACATTGTTATTGCAGCGTGTATGTGTATATGTGATATACATTTATGACACACATTACATCGTAGTGCATGTGGTATGTGTGCATATAATATACAGAATACACACACACACGTGTATATATATTCTGTATGCTATATGCACACATACCACACACACATACACACGTGTGTGTATGTATATATATACACATATACATTCACGTGTGTATATGTATATGCATTTGTATATGCATATTTATATGTGTGTATGTGTGTATGTGTGTATGTATATATACTTATATACATACATACATACATACATACAAACATACATACATACACATACACCTGTGTATAGTTCTGTTTCTGCATCCGGTCTATCTCCTCAGCGGCCAGGATAGGACTCCACAGCCCATGCCCGGCTCTATTCTTTTTGGGGTGGGGGGCAGTGGGGGTGGCGGAGAGACGTTAGTGAACGTTGGGGCCACCTTTGAATGTTGTGCTGGGCGTATTTTCGGCAAGAGCCAAGCCACGTCGGGGGAAGGCGGAGAGGGCCCGGCGTGTGAAGCCCCCGGAACACCCAGCGAGAGGGGGGGGGGGCAAAGGCTCTTTCCCTCAAAGCAAACTCCCTGAAGGAGGGGGAGGGGCGGGGGCAGTCGGGCCGGAGGAAGAGGGCGAAGTCCGGGTCGATCCCAGGCTGTCCTGAGCCAAACGTGGTGGTGTGGGGGAGGGAAATGGGGCGAAGGGGGTCCGGCTGTGCGTGGAACTTTCCCCAAGACCAGCCTTCCCGAAGGGCGAGCGGGGAGGGGGAAGCTGCCGAAAGAAGTGTGGGGCTCACTCGCCGAATAGCTCCGAAGTCTCTCTCTCTCCCCCCCCCCTTTGCCGGAGGAGCTCTTTTCTTATTCAAAACAGTGGCACAATGGGGTTCACATTGAGCCTTGCCACATCCCCATCTGACTAGCAGCCATTCATCAGGCTGGCCGGCCTATCAATGACATTTCTCCCATCAGGGCTCCTATAAAATCACGCTTTTTCCCATGAAACATCCGCAAACATTTTGACGGCTCCGACGTTGCCCTGCTGGATTTACTGGGGGTCTCTCCCTCTCTCTCTCTCTTTCTCTTTTTCTCTCCCCCACCCTCTCTTCCCCTCCCCTTCTGGCCTCCCCATCTCTCCCCCCCATCTCTCTCACACACACACACCCTTCCTCCCCCTCGCTCTCGCCTGTCCCTCTGAGCCAAGGGGAACTCCCCAAAACGCATCTCGGACGTTGGGGCTCCTGTACTGTCCATGGGATCAGCATGCATTGTGGGTTGCTGCAGGAACCTGACATGGATTCCACAGGTCAGTCCAAGCCGTCGGGGCGGCCCACAACAGCCCGAGCTCGGGAAGAAAGTAGCCGGGAGCGGAGAGGAAATTTGGTGGGGATGCGACCTGTCAGCCTGCCTTTCCTTGGATCGAGGCCGCTCGCCTCGCCTTGGATCGCGGGAGACTGAGGCCCCAAAGGACGGGCCCCAGGCGTTTTGCCTCACTCTCCAAGCCTGGGTGGGAAGGATGGGGGGGCACCTGCCCTCCAACTTTCTTTGCAGGCTTCTAGCAGCCCAGGCGCTTCTAGGGTGGGGTTGGCTTTGAAGTACCACCAGAGTGCAACTAGCCACAAGGAGGGAGAGAAAGATTGGGGGGGGGATGGTTGACCCCTGCCTGAGGTTCCCTTGCAATTCTAGGGAGACTTGACCTCTGCCTGGCTTAGTAGTTGAGGGGCCCAGGTGGGAAAAGGGGGGAGGAGGAAGCCATAGAAATACTTAGGATTGTGGGGCTGGAAACCTTGGCAAAGCCTTTGCCAGATTTTGATGCTAAGGAGGAGGAGGAGGAGGAGGAGGAGGAGGAGGAGGAGGAGGAGGAGGAGGAGGAGGAGGAGGAGGACTAGTTGGACTAGTTAATTCTTAAGACAAACCTTTACTTAAGACCTTAGGCCTATATTGGAATACTGGACTGTTAGGAAGCAACTCCCATTATCTCCAAACAAAACTCTGTGTTGGAATTAATCCTATTAATTGCTACAGCTCTTAAAGTCAATTTAAAATATGAATTTTAATCTCCCTCTTTTTTTCACCCGTGTGTTTATGATTCCCCTCACCCCAGCCCTTCCTTATTAGATTCTCTGCTCACCCCAGATCTGTTCAGGTTGCTTTAACCTCACCCTGGCTACTCAGTGGCAAACTGATCCAGTTCCCAAATCTGGAGCCTCTCTGGTTGGAGGCACCGGTGAAGCGGCAAGAAGTGGCTGTTGCTTTGTTTCCCCAGGGATACCCCAAATGAGGTCTGGGTGGGCAGTTAGCTTACACGAGGCGCTGGATAGGACTCTAGGCGCAGAAGCTGTAAAATCTCAGCAGGTGCTGAGCCGAGGCCGAAGGGGCGGGTGGAAGGAGCTTATCTCTGGAGACGGAGCGAGGGCAACTTTTCCCTCTGTTTATTTTAGAACCGACGTTCAATCTTAGGCTGTTATTTTTCTTGGTTTGTCGACTACTCCTCGAGCTCATCGCATGAAAATCAGTGGGAAAGCTCTACAAAAAGGCATTAGGAGGATTCATAGGGCGCCAGTTGCACTGAAATTTGGAAGTTAGATCTAAATGGGCCTGATGAGAAACCTATAGGGCGGCCGAGGAAAGAGCTGGCTATAGTTGAACAGTTATGTTAAAACGTGCCTGGAAATCCATAGGAAGCCAAAGCAAGGGAGATCAAGTGGATCCTGGCTGAAGGATCGGACCCCGGCCTCAAAGCCTTCGGAAGTTTCTTCCTGCTCTTCCACCTCGAGATTTTAGGGTGGAAGTTTTAGCGCTGTTGCTCTCGCTCTGCGTTTTTGGGGACCCCCACCTCAACAAAACAGCCGGGAGAGGGAATGCTGGTGTTTTTTGTTTTTGCTTTTTAAAGACCCGAATGGCGCCCTGGACATCTCGATGAGAAAGGTTTACAGGAAAAATATTTCAGTATGTGTACGTGCGTGTAGGGAGGAATGATAAGAGCACCAACCGGCCTGTTGTTAGGATCTGGCCAACGGAAAGGAATGCCAAAAGAATGAGATTGAAACAACTAAAAATATCACCAATGGGAGAATCCGAATCTCCAGCATGGGCAGATAGGTCACCAATCAAGATTTGAATGTTGAAAACTAAACGGGGGAAGCGGGGCGGGGGGACAGCAATGGCTTTAGGACTTTCCCCTTCCCACGTTTAAAATGGAAACTTTTGTTAGGACTTTTTGCTGCGACCAACAGAGCGAACCGAGCCAGCCTTGGACCACAGCGATGTCCAGGAAAAGGGGCGATGGGAGCGGGGTAAAACTTATCTAGAGGCGTCTTAGTGACTGGAGGTACAAGCTTGGCACCTCCTCGGCAGAAGCACCGGGGTACCTCCACCCGCAACAGGGTGACCAGCCTTTTACTGTAAACCCCCAAAATGGAATAAACCCCAAACGCCTTAGAAGTGATCAATAGTGGTACAAGTTGGAGATCCTTGAACCTCCAATCCGATCTTCTAGGCGATTCCTCCCGCGCTGGGGAACCCACGCCTAGCCGCCTTCCAGCCTCTTCCTAGCCCGGGTGAACGGGACGCTTGGCTCGCCGGTCCAGGGCGCGACGTCCCCGGCTAGCTGGCAGCGGGATTGATTAAGATAATATTAATCAGGAATCGCTTTCCCGACCTTGCTCAACAGATGGCACGGAAAGTGGAGCTTTTGCCTTTGGCCCATTCAGGAACTTTCTCCTCCTTTTCAGAGGGCTTAATCCAATTAGGCTTTCTTCGGAGTTTCAGTTGTTATGTAAAGAAGACTTTTGCGTCGGCGGAG